>CM060833.1:76840000-77440000 GCA_030762175.1 Metallyticus violacea | reverse complement strand
TCAGTACAGGCATCAGATGTAACATGCTGTCTTTTAATGTTTAGAAAATGAAACCAGATACAGTACTGAATAGCACGTGTATGTGCTTTAAATATATATTCAAACCCTGGCTTGTGAAGTTATGAACTTTATTAGGAAAAATACCAAAGTTTTAACATTGTAATAATATAACCCATTTTCTAATAAAGCATTAATGCCTAAAAATAAATGATATCCTTGGCTAAATGATAGAATGAACAAACTTTTACATTTTTCCAGCAGGATGCTGTAGCATAAGCCCTTGTAATACTTACCTCTGAGGTACATTTAAAGATAGAATCTAAAGATAATTCATATACCATTAAACAATTAAATATAAATAAAATAATTAGCAAATAATAAAATGTCTTCCCATATCTCAAGGGGAAACTGCACCAAGTGTTTCACTTTACATACATAATGTACTCGTAACCTATTCCCCTTACAATGTTCACAAATCAAATTTCCTTCATTGTCAGCATGCTTCAACTGTCAGCTTTCCAGCATGGTATTAAGATGTCACCCTTTGGATTTTATAAACTTTTTGATGAGGTTGCTGTTGTTTGGAAGATCAACTAAAGTTTCTTTGTTTACATATATTTTCCCACCAATAATTCTATGGGTTTTTGAAGAGTTTAAAAGGGTTTTGGTTCATTTTGGAACTCATGTTTTTTTTTTTTTTTTGCCATAAATGGTATGCTACTTCTGATTTTTCCGTATGTTTATATTTTACACTTCTTATGTGTTCCTTGAACTGTATGGTAATGTTCCTTTTTGTTTTACCTATATATTTATTATTGCAGTCTTTGCAACTGATTTCCTAAATGCCTGATTATTTTCCTGGCGGGATTTTGTCCTTTGTGCATGGTTTTAGGAGGTTTTTCAAACTGCATTTATTGATGGGAGGCAAAATAATAATGGCATCTTTAAAAATCTTTTGAAATTTTTGGTGTGCCCATGGATGGAATGTAAATTTTTTATATATCTGCTTTCCTTTGTAACCTTTCAGTGTGGTGATTGCTTTTATTTGTTTTTGTTTTTTGAATTTTTCTATCTTAATACCATGCTGGAAAGCTGACGGTGGAACCATGCTGGCGATGAAGGAAATTTGTCATTGAAACATGTCCAAGAAGTGGAATAAAACTAGTGAAATTTGAGTGACTTCCTCATAAATAAGCATTTTTTACTTACTTTCCATTGGTACCAATCCAATAGATGATACCGTTTTCATCAAAATCATGCTGATGTCTGAATGTCAATTTTTGGCCTTCTTTCAGTTTCCTCACAAAAGCAAATGTTGAGCGTTCATAATCATACCACTGTTTTGCCACCATTTTGAGTAAATAACGTTCTAGCTGGACCACTGTGCTCAAAGGTTCCATTTTTAAGCTTCTTCCTGTTCTATCAATTAGGGAACTTTCACCTGGAGCTTTCTCCAAACGAAACCTTAATCTTCTGGTTAAAATCTGCACATGAACATAAATTCTTATTATTTAAAATTGTACTTAGGAAGTTATAGATAATGGGGTGATAATACATCCTATTAGAGTTTATTAAATATGTTCACACTAATGCCACTTATACAACATTAGGATATGGTTGAGGCGATTGCTCCCATCATCAGCTGTTGACCGATTACTGAATGTGCTCGTTGGACACAAGGTGCTTCTTTGGCAGCTCCTGATGTTAAAATAGGGATATGCTAAGTTCATCTACGGATTGATTGATTAGTGTTTAATGCCAGTTTTTACTACTGAGGCACCACAGGCAGTGACACTGATGATACATGAAATGAAAGGATAAATTGGGAAAGGATTTTTATTATAAGGAAGGAAACGTTCCAGGCCTAAGTTTAGGGTACTTCCCCGGCATTTGCCATTTATGAGGAAAAAACCTCAGTCAGGGAGGACGGTCCGGTGGGATTCGAACCCCAGACCTCTGCTCACGAGTCTGTACCTTAACGAACTCAGTCACTGGTGGCAGTTTCATCTGCAGAAGTTTGATGTTCCACCCATGGATGAACTCAGCTAGTTCCTATTCAAACCATCGGGGATCACACAGAAGCAACTTGGGATCCAGCCATCATATCTAGTAGTTGGACAAAAGTTGATGATTGGAGTGATAGCCCCCAAAACATATCCTAATGTTATATAAGTGAAGTTGATATGAACATATGTAATACATTCTAATAGATCAATTATTATACATTGTATGGCCAAACCATCAACCATTATTATAGTTCAAAATTGGTAGCCTGTAAGTACCTGCAAGAGAGTATATGCTGCCCATGTCACTATTAACTTGATACAATCACATTCAGTCAAATGTAAAACAATGCTCATAAATACTTCTTATGGTTTATTTGCTAAGTTTATTTGTATTAAACAGAGGAATGATGGTAACTGGCATGTAAGGAACCTTTAAAAAAGAAACTCTTCTAGATAAAAGTAGAATCTTTTTCAATTGCAGCAGAATTATCACTTTGTCTTGTTAAAACACTCTTAGGGAAGTAAAATATAAAAACTTTTGCTAAGAATCTTTAGTTAGAAATTCAATTAATAAGCAAAAGTGTGCAACTTTCAGATATTATTAAATATATTAATATTCTTAAGATCTTGTGTAATAATACTACTGAAGAAAATGTATTAAAATACAACACAAGGTTCAAACTAAGCAGTTGGAAAATATCCTGCAAGTTTTTTAAAAACTTCATGAAGGAAATTTAGAAAATACAAAAACACTGCCCCCTTACCCCCCCCCCCAAATGCTTAATATTTTAGCATTATTTTCTAAATGTGGAAGAAAGATTTGTTCCTCTATGCACACATTTCTTTAATTGTTGTAAAAATGTAAAAGGGCAAATGTAAGTTTTTTTATTTTCTTTGCCTTATACGTTTTAAGAATTCTAAAATACTCTATAATGACATATGATAAAGCAAAGTTGCTGTACATTCAACATAATATAATATAGCATAATGTGCACTTTTAATAAATTTATTTAAAATTTCATAACTATTCAATAGAACCAAAGATATGTTTTCCCAAAAATAAATCAATGCTCACTTGTAGTCTCCTTTAAATGTGATATCATAAACCTAAAAGAATCATTTTGTGTTGTTATTTTTATTCCATATTTAATCCATCTTAAAATTCGTGAAGCTTGTGTATAGACATGCAACACAAGTAGAAATTTTAAAACTTACTTAGAATAAACAAGACAGGCCAGTGAATACAAATATTATTATATGATATGAATGTTCTGATAGGTAGTAACCAATCATTACCCTCAAAAAGTGTGTACACTTTCATAGCTGAAATCTGAGCAAGTAGAAGTAAATGGGATCATTGTGTATGGATATCATAGTTGTACCAACAGCTAATAATATCCTGCAGTTTTTCAAAAACTTCACGAGGGAAATTTAGAAAATACAAACACACTGCCCCCTTATACCCCCCCCCCAAATGCTTAATATTTTAGCATTATTATCTAAATGTGGAAGAAAGATTTGTTTCTCTATAAACAAATTTCTTCAATTGTTGTAAAAACTTAAAAAGGGCAAATGCTAAGATTATAAATTTTTTATTTTCTTTACCTTGTACATTTTAAGAATTCTGAAATTCTGTATAATGATATTTGGCAAAGCAAAGTTGCTGCACATTCAACCATAATGTGACCTTTTGATAAACTGATTTAAAATTCCATAGCTATTTAATAGAACCAAAGATATTTTTTCCCAAAAATAAATCAATGCTCACTTGCAGTCTCCTTTAAATGTGATATCCTAAAACTAAAAGAATCATATACAAATGAGTCAGTATTAGGTGACACTAAAACTTCACTAACTGATTAATTCTTCAGAACATGTTTCAAGAGCATTCGCTCTCATCTTCAGCTGGGGAACGACTATCTCTAGCAGGTGACGTAGTGGCATCTGGTGGTTCCATTAGATAACAGAACAGGAAGTCCATTGGTGGAATGTCAAAATTCATAACTCTATGTTTATTTTTTAAAATATAAATCTTTTTCCATAGTGCCAACTCCTTGGGATTGGTGGTAGCTTTTAACAGTTTGGCTTCTCTTGCAATGTTATGATCGTAAATCCAAAAGTGATCTGCAACTGCCGATTTATCCACTTGTTTATATCTTAAATTTTTGAAGTGTTCTTTAGTCTTTATATCCAAATTTCATATTGTTTTGCCTATATATATCTGATCACACTCCAAACAATCTATTCGATACACTCCTGACTTCTTGCTGGGTGGAATAACGTCCTTTTTGGTGCTGTTTAGAAGCTTTCCAATACTAAATTTATTTTGTGCAGCCAAATGTATATCATAATTTTTAACAATTTTCATGAATGTCTTGTTTGCCCACAGATGATATGTGAATCTTTTAAAAACACATCTTTTTTATTGTGGAGAGAGTTGTGGTGTTTTAATATCTTTCTGTCTTTCGAAATGTCTGATCTTCTTATCAACTAAAGAGCTGCTGAATCAATTGTTGAGGGCTGTTTTGATGATATAACAGTATTCGGATGAATACTCTTCTTTGTTGAGTGGGATGTTTACCAATCTATGAACAAGGCTGTTTATAATGGCATGTTGGTGTGGTTTAGGGTTGAAACTGTTATTCTTTATGTGATTATCTGTATGTGTAGTTTTCCTATATATGCTGAATGAAATTATGTCGTTTCTCCCGTATATTTTTAGGTCCAAAAACGCTAAATAACCATTTTCCTCCAATTCCATAGTGAATTTATTATTTTGGTCTTGCAAATTTAGTAATTTTAGGGAATCTTCTGTTTGTTTTTTGGTACTATTGCTAGAATGTCATCCACATAATGAAACCATGCTTTGAAGGTTAAAGGGAATGCCTTAGTAATGTGTGTTTCTACAGCACTCATAAATAAATTGCCAGAAATGCAGAAAAGGGGTTACCCATAGCTAAGCCAGAAATTTGTTTGTAAATTTTCCCATTGAATGTAAAAAAGTTGTGGTTTATACACAGTTTTGTGAGATTGGTATAATCCTCAATTTCTTCTGCTGTCAAGTTTATACTTTTTAGACAATTCTGGAGATTTAGGAGCAGTTTTATTGTAGGAATACTAGTAAACAAAGATGCAACATCAAACGAGACCAAGGCATCATTCGGCAAAATCCACTCATTATTAAAATATGAATTGACGATACGTCTACTTTCAAATTGTTCTAAAGATGTAAATTTTTTTACCAACCATTTGGCCAAATTGTAGGTTGGTGAAATGATGTTGTTGATTATTGGGCGCATGCTCTTGCTGGGTTTGTGTACCTTTTGCAGGCCATAAATCCTGGGCAAATGTGGGTTATTTGTTTTAATTTTCCATTTTTCCAAAAAAAATAAAAATTAGTATTGGAAAGCTTCTGAACAGCACCAAAAAGGACGTTATTCCACCCAGCAAGAAGTCAGGAGTGTATCGGATAGATTGTTTGGAGTGTGATCAAATATATATAGGCAAAACAATACGAAATTTGGAGACAAGAACCAAAGAACGCTTCAGAAATTTAAGATATTTTGTAATTATTTTTATTCCACATTTAATGCATCTTAAAATTGATGAAGCTTGTGTATAGATATGGAACACAAGTAGAAATTTTAAAACTTGCTCAGAACAACAGGACAGGACAGTGAATATAAACATTATTTTATGAATATAAAATTTAATTTAATTTAATTTAATTTTATTTCATGTCGAAACCAATACAGTGAAGCAACTAATATATTCTTAATTATCTACAGTCAACTCTCAACTGAGGTAGCAGCCAAAAGCCTGCGAAACTAGTTTTGCATAATTCAACAGTAAATAGAGCATAAGATTATCAAATCGACTCACTAGATAATTAAGAATATATTATTATATGATGTGAATATGGTGAAAGCTATTAACCCATTCACTATCCTCAGAAAGCATATAGATTTACATAGCTGAAATCTGAGCAAGATGCAGTAAATGGAGTAATTGTGTGTGGATGTCATAGGTTTTTCAAAAGCCAAAAATGAGTAAATAACTTTTAATAGTTTGGCTTCTCCTGCAATGTTGTGATCGTAAGTCCAAAAGTGATCTGCAATCACCGATTTATCCACTTGTTTATATCTTAAATTTCTGAAGTGTTGTTTGGTCCTTGTCTCCAAATTTTGTATTGTTTTGCCTATATATATCTGATCCCACTCCAAACAATCTATCCGATACACTCCTGACTTCTTGCTGGGTGGAATAACGTCTTTTTTGGTGCTGTTCAGAAGCTTTCCAATACTAAATTTATTTTGTGCAGCCAAACGTATATCATAATTTTTAAAAATCTTCATGAATTTGCCCACGGATGATATGTGAATTTGCCCACGGATGATATGTGAATCTTTTAAAAACCACGTCCTTTTTTATCGTGGACAGAGTTGTGGTCTCTCCATGATAAAAAGGATGTGGTTTTTAAAAGATTCACATATCATCCGTGGGCAAACAGCGCATTCATGAAGATTTTTAAAAATTATGATATATATATATTTGGCTGCACAAAATAAATTTATTATTGGAAAGCTTCTGAACAGCAAAAAAAAAGATGTTCTTCCACTCAGCAAAAAGTCAGGAGTGTATCGGATAGATTGTTTGGAGTATGATCAGATATATATATAGGCAAAACAATATGAAATTTGGAAATAATAACCAAAGAATACTTCAGAAATTTAAGATATAAACAAGTGGATAAATCGGTGGTTGCAGATCACTTTTGGACTTATGATCACAACATTGCAGGAGAAGCCAAACTGTTAAAAGCTACCACCAATCCCAAGGAATTGGCAATATGGGAAAAGATTTATATTTTAAAAAATAAACATAGAGTTATGAATTTTGACATTCCTCTAATGGACTTCCGTTATTTAATGGAACCACCAGATGCCACTAAGTCACCTGCTAGAGTTAGTCAGTCCCCGCTGAAGATGAGAGCAAATGCTCTTGAAACATGTTCTGAAGAATTAACCAGTTAGTGAAGTTTTAGTGTCACCTAATACTGACTCATTTATATATGTAACAACTTCACTGCTCCTAACTTCTTTTAAGATTACAAGTTAATAATGCACTATTGAAGTCTAATACACTACAGACTCCAAACTGTTCACATTGTGATATAATAATGTTTCTATTCACTCTTCTTGTATTTTCGGTAAGTTTAAAACTTAAGCTTGTACTACATGCCTGTATTCAAATTTCAGTTACATATTTTTTCAACTAGACAAGTAATTTTACAGTTTTTTTTCAATACATGATCCACTTTTTTGATAATTCAACAGAATGAATATATTCAGCAAATTCACTGTAACAATTTATTTTTGAATTAGCTTGTCAAGTCTACTATTATTAATAAAGCAAAATAACACTCTGGGGGAAAGCAAAATTCTTCAATTAAATTACAAAAGAAAGATGGGGAAAAAGAAATTATTTTATGAGATATTTGGAACTTATTAAACACATTTCAATATGGCCAGAAATATGTTCATAAACACAAGGAAAATTCTAAGTTTGTTTGTGTGTGTGTATTTTTTTTAAATTTTTTTTATAAAGAGAGAACACTTAGAATCATTAAATATAAACAAATAATGAATTAGCAATAGCTCCTCATATTTGGTCCAAAAAATCACAATTTCATTACAGAAGCTAAATTACTGAAATGTGCCAGAGTACATTAGAATTATCTACATGGGAAAAATATCTTGATACTCAGGAACAAAAACTGCATTATGAACTTTGAAATTGCCTGTTGGATTACCTGGATTGATGTCTCCACTATGTCCACCTATAGTTATAGTCAATCATGAGCCAAAGAGCTCTCAAATCATGTTTTTTGAAAAATGTTAGCTAATGAAACATTGCATTATGAATTACTGATTTTTTAAGCATTATAAGAATAACTATTGTTTGCTTAAGACGGAGCTGTGATGTAGCCTTCCCAGTTTCCTTAGGTTTTACTGTAGCTAAATACTTATTTTATTTATGCATATTTAACATAGGCTTGCTTGTGCCTCACACTGAATGATAACCTTGATATGGTGCAACTTGTCACTATTATCTCAAGAGATTGTGAACAATGCTCTTTATTCAGTTATTTAGTCTTTTGTAGGCTTGCTTTTGAAAAATAGGAATGGGTCAACTATAGCAATTTCTTAAGTTGGCACTTACCTGTAAGCCATATCCTGAGCCTGGTGTGTCATACAGGTACACTGGTAACTTTTCAATTGATTCCAGCACAGAGACAAGTTTATGTACAAGAATGACTGCTGAGTTAACAGATCCATTTTCACAATCTTTTTCCTTAAACAAAAAGGAAAAAAATTGAAATTTCACTTGCAGGTAACACACAACAAGAATGGCTGCAGTTGCAGCAGATTTACTTTTTTGCAACTGCTCTATACTGGATGGCCCACAAAACACCAAACACTAGCCTAATCACAAAAGCCAGCATCAAGCATGCATACAGCTGCATACATATTCAGGGCTTTTTATACAAAACTACAAGAGCACACCATTTTTCATCAGGATGAGGTGACCTGTCACTGGGTCAAATTCATGAACTAGTCAGACAAGAAGTCTTATGGCCACTGTGATCACTAGATTTATCCATGTGCAGCTTTAATCCGTGAAGCACTTTGAAGGGAAAAGTGTATGCAATTATCCAAGAACACTGGAAAATCTGAAGGATAACATTTTGATTATAGTACAGAGACCTGATGCCACCGACTTACATCACATGTATCATAATATACTGCACATACACCAATGTGCATTGGGACACAAAGAGAGCATTTTCAGCACCTACCCTAATCAATAAGTCCAGATATTTGTATATGCATTTGTGTTTCCTGTATAGCATTCAAGGCCTATGTCTATTTTTGTTTACAAGGCAGGAATCCAGGTTTCCATTGGCCATCCTGAAGTACCTTATCTAAGAATTTTATTTAATAGATATGTTTAAAATAAGCAAGACAGGAACTTAAAAAATTAAGCATATTGAATAGCTTTTTGCAACTCCTTTACAGCTATAAGACATATGAACATTACTTCATAAATGCATTTATAAAAGATAATGAGGATTTTAAAAATATCCAGACAGCAAAAGGTAAATTATAGAAAAACATACTCTATTTTAACAGGGTATAGTATACATTCATCACAGATGAAAATATTGCTACAAAATTCTAGAGCAAAAAAGAGAGAAGGGGGAGCAGTTTAACAATTACAAAAGCATACAAATTCAAAGAAAAGTATCAAATATACCAATGGATTACAGTATAACTGAAAGAAAAATCTGGGCTTTGATAAGAAAGATTTAGCACATATTCTATAATTCTTTCATTTTCAAGCTTAATCTAACTCAAACTAATTTCATGTTTCAATACTCACTTTAAAACAGCTTTTGAAGACACGCACTCTTTGCTTCTGAAGTTTGCTGGTCTTATTACTTCGAAGACCCTCATCCCAACAACTTGTGGACAGCAGAGAAAGTAGTGCCTGCACTAATCCACTGCTGTGCAATTCATAAGCTGATACAACTCCTTCTTCCTGTAGTAGCTGTGTTAGCTCTTCAAGAGCTTCTTGCAGAATTTCACGCCAAGCAGTAAAATTTTCTCTGTTGTTCATATGCTGCTTAAACACAAAAAGAAATGGTCATCATTATTAGTAGCCATGAGCAACATAAAATATTTAGGTATGAGGGTAATTTGAAAAGTTGTCGAAATGACCCATAGATTGCAGAAGTACTTTCGCTATTAAAACTCACCACCTTCCATAGAAATATTAGTGCAGCACTACATGAACTGGTCAAGAATTGTAGTAGCTATAGCCTTTTATTGCAGTGCAGGCGCATGTATATCAGAAAAATGGCACATATTAAACTTTGTAAGGTTATTTAGATCATTGTATGAGTGAGTCGAACTAATACTCTTTTGCTCCACTTACTTGTTTAAATATGTAGAACCAATTTCACGAAACCTTAGTTCGCATTGTCAGCACCTAGTTGCCTGGAGTATAAACTATTATGCTCTGGGAATGTGTAATCTGCTCTGGTGGAGGTGTGATGAACTTAAAGTTTGTGAAACATTTATTGTTGCAAAATCAAGAAAACAAAAAAAGTATAGCAAATAATAAAAATGCTCCTTTCTTAACAAAAACATAACAAAGCTAGCTCAATGTTTGAATTTTGTGTTCAAACTGGAAGCACTCAAATGTTTGACAATGTGCCTGTTGAACATAGAAATCATTTAAGAAACTACTTAACCAGGTATATTTTTAAATAGCTAGTGTATCACTTTAATGCTTTTATGCTCCATTTACCATTCAATTTATTAGCTGCTTCATTGTATTAGTTCCCACATGAAATTAGTTTTAAATCTAATACTTAACCAGGCTTTAAGAATGTCTTAACCTCCTCCATAATTTCATACTCCAGATCTTCTAAATTGTTGGATCTTTATTGATATACTACTGACTTCAAATGACCCCACAAAAATAAGTTCAAAAACAACAAATCTGGGAATCTTGCTGGTCACCTGTGAGCTCTTCTACAGATCCATCATTATGGAAAAACTTGATCTAAGTGCCCATAAACATTCTGTCCATAGTGAGCTGGAGGTCCATCTTGTTTAAAATAGATGTCATTTCTGGGTAGCCCATGGTCGACTGGATGTGAAAATAAACTTGCGATAGCCAGTACTATGTGATTTCAAACCATAATTAAAATTAAATTTTTTCCCTTTCGTTCAACATCAGAGAGAATTATTTAACACACTAGCTGTCAGATTTAATCCCTTAAATAAGATGTTTTTGTATCAATAAACATGATTACATGGATATAAACAAAGGACAATATTTATGTTATTATCAACAAAACACAGTAAACAAAAAAGCATTAATTATTTGTTACATTTTTTTTTCTTGAATTTAGCAACAATAAATTTGTACAGAATTCCTAGTGCAAATATTTTTTTAAAGCTCTTAATGACCATTATTTGAAACTGTAAAAATATATTGGACATTGCATTTAAAATATGAGAGTTGGGGTCACTTCTAGTTAAACCAGAAATAGAAAAAAGTTTATATCCCTTTTGAGTTTTCAATATATTGGCTATCCCCACAAACTGAGTTTCATGTCACTGAACCATATGCTTCAAAAGTTATTTTGGTGGTGTAAACTAAACCCATATAATATAGAAAGAAAAACATCACTAGAACCATGTGATCAATACTTGCTATCCCAGTCTGTTATACCCAAGTGTATAACTTTATAAGATAGCAGTTAATGAATATATTAAGAAAGAGGGAAGAAAGGAAGTAAAAGGAAGGTAGAACTGGTAATTAGGAATGCATGACAAATAATTGCACATGCTTGATTTATTAAGAGATTATGAATCTTCATTTATATAAAATAATGATAATTATACACTTAAAAGATTCAGGATTATACCGATGTCACAAAACTGTGTACAAACCAAAACTTCTCAAGTTCAATGGGAAAATTTACGAACAAATCTCTGGCTTAGCTATGGTTAAACACCTTTCTCCATTTCTGGCAAGTTTATTCATGAGTGAAGTAGAAACACACATTACTAAGGCATTTCCACTCACCTTTAAATCATGATTTCATTATGTGGATGACATATTTGGCAATAGTACCAAAAAAAAAAAAAAAAAAAACTGAGGATGCCCCAAAATTACTAAATCTGCAAGATCAATGCATTAAGTTCACTATGGAATTGGACGAGGAAGGTTGTTTGTCCTTCTTGGACCTAAAAATATACAAGAGAAACAACAAAATTTTGCTTGGCATATATAGGAAACCAACGCATACAGAAAATCACATAAAGAATAATATATAGTAAGATCATTGTATGAATGAGTCGAACTAATATTCTTTTAGCTTCACTGTGTAATGTTTTCCAATTAACAATTTTAATTAAAGAATAACAGTTTCAACTCTAAACCATACCAACATACCATTATAAAAAGTCTTGCTCATAGATTGGTAAGCATTCCACTCAACAAAAAAGAATATATAGCAGAATATCATTACATCATCAAGATGGCCCTCAACAATGGATTCAAGAGTTCATTAGTTGATAAAAAGATCAGACATTTCAAAAGACAGAAAGATATTACAATTACCATCACTCTCTCTATAACAAAGGACTTAGTTTTAATAATTTCACACATCATCCATGGGTAAACAGGGCATTCATGAAGATTTTTAAAAAATGTGATATTGTTTTGGCAGAAAATAAATTTAGCATCGGAAATATTCTGAACAGCACCAAAAACATATTATTCCATGGCAGCAAAAAGGCAGGAGTGTATGAGATAGATTGTTTGGATTGTGATCAGATATACCGTGGGTGCCAAAAAATGCATATACACTTTCACAGTATATATTTAATATATTTCATCACAGTGGATATCTATTTAATATATTTCAAAGTTGGGCCAAAAAACAACAGTAATGTGTAGTATTATGTTCTGTAAGCAGATGTGACTCACATACTTTATGATAGCATTGCTACCTGACAGGTAAATCAACAATGAACAAGATTATCGTATGATGTTTTGCAAACAGATGTGACTTACATTACGTTATGGTAGCATTGCTACAACAAAATGAAGCTTGTTTGAACAGTGGAAAGCAATTTTGAAGTGGTATTGGCAAACCGAGAGGTTCAAAAGCAAAGGAGACTAGTGTAAAGAACAGAACCACCAATGTGAGTAATAAATGCATGCATTCGACACAAATTTGAGACCCATAGTACCTATACGATATTCACAAGGGCAGATCTGAGAGACCTACCACAACAACAAGCCCCATGTCCTCAGCTATGGTTTTGGAACATTTTGAACTCACTGCAGAAATCTGCAAAGCAATGTGCACATGAGACTGGGATTAGCAGAACCAGCACATGTCATATTATTAAAACAGCAAAGTTGAAAGTTTTCATACCAAAACTTTTGCATGCATTAAATGAAGATCACCCTGATCGGAGAATGCAGTACTGTGAGTGGTTTTGGAACATGGTGGAAGAGGATGAGGCCTTCATAGGGAAAGTTGTTTGGTCCGATGAGGCACCATTTAAGTTGAACAGAAGTGTTAACCAGCACAACTGTGTCTGCTAGTGTGCAAACAATCCACATGTTATTTTGGAAAAGGCTGCTAATTTACTTGGAATTAATGTTTGGTGTAAGGAACAGTAACTGGTCCAGTGTACCTGAACATGATACGCCATCAGTTTTATCTCCTATTCATACACTCTAAGGAAATGAGGAATTTTACTTTGAACAGGATAGCTCACCGTCACATATCTACTGAAATGTACATCCGCACCTTGATGACAATCTTTCTAGGCACTGGATAGGATGAAGAGGTCCTATTGAGTTTCCTCTATGATCTCCGGATCTAACTCCATTGAACTTCTACCTATGGGGAACTCTTAAGGATGTTGTATACCACAGAAAACTTGCTACATTGGCAGCACTTCAGAAAGAAATTGAAACGGCATTTGTTGCAATTGCTGAGGAGACTTTCGCAAACTTTGCTCAATCAGTAGTTAAATGTACTCAGAATGTACCGATGCAGATGATGGGCATTTTGAGCAACTGTAAAAGCCTAAGATGATCAGTGCTCATCATTTTCTATTTGTGTGAATTCAGTTTTGTTATGTTAACATAGTTTTTTCTTTGCTTGAAGTGTGAATACATTTTTTGGCACCCTATGCATATAGGCAAAACAATAAGAAATTTGGAGACAAGGACCAAAGAACACTTCAGAAATGTAAGAGAGATAAACAGCTGATAAATCAGCAGTTTTAGATCATATTTGGACCTACGGTCATGACTTTGCAAAAGACAGCTACTAACAATCCCAAGGAATTAGCAATATGGGAGAAGATTTACATTTTAAAAAATAAACTTTGTGTTATGTACTTTGACATCCCACCAATGGACTTCCTATTCCGTTACTTATTGGCACAACCAGAAGTCACGTTGTCACCTGCCAGCATTATTCACCCACAGCTGAAGATGAGAGTAATAGCTCCTGAAACATGTTCTGATGAATTAACCAGTTATTGAAGTTAGTGTCACCTAATACCAACTTATTTGTATATACAAATAATGATAATTTTGCAATTGGGAGGCCTGACTGGAAATTAATCAACTTGATACTATGAACTATGAAGGCATTTCTTTGCTTTAATTGTTTAAAACATTCATGAAGCCTTAAATTAGGATCACTGTCATCTTTTTACAAATACAATGATAATAAATAAATTGTACTTAAGAAGCTGTAGACAATGGAGTGGTAATATACCCTACAGTTATACATTAAACTTGCTTATACTAAACTCCACTTACATAAAACTGAGATATGTTTCAGGAGTAGTCACTCCCATCTTCAGTTGATGACCAACTTGATATGTTCTTGTCAATACTCAGCCATCCCATATATTCTTTTTGTTATTAACCATTACTCATCATTATTCTATCTTATTTATTTTTTCTTTTTTTTAATTTTCTGTTTTCTTCCTTTAGCACCTTTTATGGCTGCATTTATGATCACTTTACCAATTTTGCTTATTGCTTCCCAAGTGTATTACTTGGTTCATATGCTGAGCTCTTTCCCCATGATTCTGAAAGTTGTATACAGGTTTTGGAATTTTCTGTGTAGCAAAATCCAATATCACAAATATGTGATGGAAGACAATTGGAACAGCTTCCTATTTAGGTATTTGTTTACTTGTTTTGGTTTTTTCCTCTTCATTCCTGGTTAGTTTTACACAGTATTTTTGCATACAATTTGACCTGAATTTGAATGGTTAATGCATGGGCTTTTTCAGCTTTATTCTTCATTTGGAATGCTAAATAAAGCATTTAAATGTGCATTACTGCATATTATTTACTCACTTATAAGGCACTTTTTTTTTTCTTTTGATAGAAATTCGAACTCGGGGAACATATATTACAGGGAAAATAAGGGGGGAGGGGGCAGAGCTTCCACACTATAGTACCAGACATTCTACAGCTTAACTTTCAAATAATACTGAGTATTCAATGATACAAAGATTTTTTTTTCCAATCAACTGCAGCAGAACTACTTGTAGTATCTATTTCAACTATGTACTAGAACTATGAGGGCTGATCAACAAAGACTGAGACTGATTTTTTCCTGTAGCTTCCGTAATAGTTTCTTATCTGCAACATAAATATTTGAAAAGAGCAGGTTTTTATGTATTATGTTGGTAGGCGGCAGCACTCTCGTATTGGTAGATTGGTAGTAATGCTCTATTTTGTAGACCCTATGTGCATTTCGCATACCAGATAATAGAGGTGACACGAGAGGAGCAGTACAGCACAATCAAATTCTGTTTTCATTTAAACCATACAGCCACCAAAACTTATGAAAAGCTGAAGCAAGCATACAGTGAAGATGCACTACCTTGTGCAACAGTGTTTAGGTGGTTCAAGGACTTCAAAGAAGGCCGACTTGTCAGTGTTAAGCAAGGTGGGCCTGGTGTTTCGGCTTCTGCTGTGACTGAAGTCAACATCAACACAGCTGCTGCGATTGTCCGAGAGGATCGGCGTATAACATTACGTAACCTCAGTGAAGTGTTGAGAATTTCATATGGCAGTGTGTTTACAATTATGCACGACCATCTCCATATGACCCGAGTTTGTGCTCGTTGGGTGCCACGTCTGTTGACTCCCGAACAAAAGGCTGTGCGAATGGAGACAAGCCGTGAGGTGCTGTGTCTCTTTGCTGATGGAGGGGATGCATTTTTTAAATCGATTATCACCGGTGATGAGTCATGGCTGCATCATTATGATCCTGAAGGAAAACAAGCCAGCACAGTGTGGAAATCACCAGGTTCTCCAACACCAAAAAAGGCAAAAGTTGTTCCATCTGCAGGGAAAGTGATGATCACATTTTTTGACTGTAATGGAATGATTTACCAGCATGCAGTTCCCCCTCACACTACTGTTACAGCAGCATACTACACGTCAGTATTGGCTACACTGAGGAAGCACATTGCAAAGAAACGACCAGAGCTTTCTCGGACTGGGTGGCGACTTCATCATGACAATGCACAGCCTCACATCGCAAATCAAGTCATGCAGTTTCTGGCTCGATTCAACAATACCTGTGTACCACATCCACCTTATAACCCCGATCTTGCACCCTGTAACTTTTTTTTATTCCCATCACTAAAGGCAAAGCTTAGGGGTATTCAATTTGAGAACTCTGAAGCAGTGCTCAAGAAAAGTGAGGCGATTCTCAAGGACCTGACAAAGAATGGTCTGCAGCACGTGTTCAAGGACTGGCAAAGACGCTATAAAAAGTGCATTGAAGTAGGAGGGGACTACTTTGAAAAAGATCATGTAAACATTGAATTGGAGTAATAAACATCTGTGAAAAAAAATCAGTCTCAGTCTTTGTTGATCAGCCCTCGTACCTCGTCATCAGTAACATGAACTTAAATGTATTGAAATGAAGCAAAAAAAATCGGTCAAATGTAATCTAAAATTTTAAAAAAAACACCTAGTCAGAATTTATTACTTATTATTAACACACACCACTAACCTATTCTCTTATTATTAATACATACTAGAACTACCACCAACACTATTCTACCTCATTCACTATCAACATTTGACAAAGAGATACTTGTCTCCTAAGTGAAAGCCCAATTCTTCTCACAAAATGGTAGATCCAGCCTGTGCTTGCTTTAAAGCTAGTGAAATTGACTGCCATACTTGTTGCAAATTCATGCATTTTATATTGCCACATTTCATGTTAAACTTCTGACACCTTTATTCCCTAGTTCAGTCCTGTATTGAAATACTTCATTTAGAATAGCACGATATTTGCCAATTTTTTGACACATAATGCTCAAAAGAGTTTGTTTATTTTTCCATCAGTTATGTATATTTTATTGGACACTGTTAAGTTTCAACCTGAGGCTCTATTTCTGCAAACTTCTGCAAATTTAATCATTTTTAATTATAAATTTGCTATATAACTTGAATATTTAGACTTTTCTTTGTTAACTCTAAGACACCAGTAATAAGTGCATGAGACACAACTCACAGTGATTATCAATATTTCACCCCAACAAATAATAATGATTACAACAATGTTATTCAAAAAGTATGTTTCCTGAATGTTAAAGAAAACCAATCATACTTAGATTCTTGGGCATTTCAGAAAAAACAAATCATGATAAATTAACTTATTGTTGTTTTAGAACTTATCAGCATACTAAACAATAAGTGCAGCCAACATTACAATTTTATATACCCAAGACATTTGTTGAAAATGGGATGCATACATTATGCAGTTGTCTTTTATGCAAGTAAATATGGTAGTTTATAACATCAATTTTGATTAATGACAGAAATTAAACAAACCTGCTGACTGTAATCAATGGGATAACCAGCAATCATATCTTTACAGTTAGGGAAAACTTCAGTAAAAGCCTTACACAATTATCCTGTCCAAAATGGAAATAATAATTTTGAAAATTAGTTCAATGTTTATCAGCTTCTGAAGTTGACTGGCATTTTTATTTTTCACATGAAGGATAATTCTAACAAACTATTCAAGCACCTACTCAATTGGATACTGGATCACATAGATAAGCAGGTGTTTAAATCATAAGCCTTAATGGCATTAATGCTCATCAATACACTACGATTCCTTTAAAAGTGAGGTAATATCACATCGGAAAAGCACTTTCTATTTCAAACTGTTCCTTTAATAACACTTTATGAATGTTTTAGATACCAAACATGTTTAAAAATTCTGTTGCTATACAAACTACTCTCATTTCTCACTCTATGTTTCACAAAATAAGGTCAGAGGTTATGTAATCTTTATTAGTTTTGGTTTTGCCTCTCTTCTGAACATTACATAACACAAAAATAATTTAATTGTAAACATTAACATTATTGTGGTTCAATGTCACAGCAAAAATGTTATGTCCAATTATTAAGATTATCATGCAAATAAAGTTTATCTACAAATGGGCACTTTCTTATACTCATAATACACTGATATTTATGTAAACATATTTTTGCTAATGGGTACAATCAGCTATTGCAAGTTGCACTTGCATATACAGTGCAAATTTTCTAAAAATGAGTTCGAATTAGTAAATGTAATGCAAATTTTTATTTCTATTTGCAAATGAGATGCTTGACATCCATCTTTGGATAGGAATCCTATCTAAAAAATTAGCCAGTTCCTAAGAAATTCTTTGCATACTGAGTTTTAAAGTTTTATGCCATAAAACATATTCTGAACTCATGGTAAAGCATTTGTTTCATCAGAGACATAAGAACAACTTTTCACCACAGAGTTTTCTAGAACCTCCCATAAAAAATACAAGTGACATACCTGTTTCTGGCATGCTCGCTCTATCTGTGCTACAATATTTCCCAACTTGGCCACTACACCTCTTGGCTGTGCCTGTGCTGCTTTAAAGTACTTTTCATAGATTTCTTGTGCTTGAACTTTAACCTGAAAAAATCAGAAGATTTAAATAGTATTTAAAAAAATAATTTTAAGTTCAAAAACCAGATGTTCATTATAACTTAACTTTATTGTGGCTATATTAACACATTCCAGTTACACATTAAAATATGCAATACATTCCGTCTCTATAAACAGTCCATGGTGCAGACTGTTTTGCTTTTTATAAATAGTGCTTAACATCCATTTTTACCACTAAGGCACCACAAGGAGTGGACAATGATGATACATGAGATAAAATGATAAATTGGGAAAGGAATTTTTTTTAAGGAGCTTTCCAGGCATAAGTTTGGGGTACCTCCATTTATGAATGAGGACTGAAGAAAACTTGGGGGGAGCCTAAGTCATTAAGGACCATCCTGGCAGTAATCAAACCCCAGACTTCCTGCTCATGAATCTGTGCCTTAATGACCTAGCCATTCATAGTGGTCAAGAGAGAGAGAGCGTGTGTACAAATAAAATAAACTGTTCTGAAATACTACATTAAATTAGACTCCTAGAATAATAGCTGTAAGAACCCAAGGACTGCCATGTCTATTGTCCTCTTAAAGGATGCTACAGAGATATAGCAGAATCAGTGCTTTACTTCAGCTTTCGACTTTGGGATTTGCCACCTTTCAATCAGCAACTCCTCAACTATAATCACAAGACTGGGTACTTTTCTAGGCCCACACTTTTAGAAAATTTTTTCAGTAATGCTGGCGATTAAATCTTGGCCTTCCAAATTAAAACCAAGTAGACCACAGATATGATCATCTAAAATGTTTCATTTCTAAAAATTGCCATTTAAATTCTTTTTCCAAACAAATGCAGACTACAATAAAAATATAAATATTACAAACTTTTGTAAAACAATTAACATCACATAATACGTCTATGAAAAAGATCTTAAAACATTAAGAGGTTTTGGAATCTCCTATGCTACCAACATTATTTAACTACTGTTGCGCACATTTTCCTTAATAGCCCCAAATCATGTGACTGAAACTGTAACTATATATTCTAACCGTAATATATTTTCATTATTTCGAAATAAATCTTCATTTGAATTATAGTACTAAAGAAAAAGTATTTTTGTTGGATTTCATAATATGAATTAAAAAATTGGAGTGAACAATTTTGTACTATTATGAAATATTAAGGTTGATGTTTCTCAAATATTTTTATATACGAGTAACTATCTTTAGCTGGGAAAAAAAGAACATATTGGCTATTTAAAAGCATGGAAAATTCAGATTTAAACTTTAAAACTGCTTATTTGTTTACGGAGAAGGTATTATGTATTAATTAACCAGCATTATATAAATTAATTCAAAACTGTTTTCTAATTAATGTGTGCTCATTAGTATATTCTTGGTTCATGTGCATGGCATTTGCATAATTTTTTCTTTTTATGTGGAAGAAAGGCAATGGAAGAAATGAAATTTTGAATTTAAGTTAAGTTTTCTTCAAAACAATTGCTTGTATTTTGCAGTTTTCAATCTGCATTTTAATTTATGTACTAATTTAATAAGAAAACGTTAATAAATATGAAAATATATATTTTTTATTTTTTAAAATTATTTATAAATGAAACTTTGTGTTGATACTAACTTTCTGCTTCATGGCTTCAATCTTTGACCGAAGACGCTTTCCTCGCTTTCCTGTCCATCCTGCTGCAAACTCTGGTCCCAAGGAGGTTTCGGCAGTGAATGAGTGTTTTGTGCCACGATTAGATTCAAAAATAAAACCAGGAAGATCTTCGCGTAGGATTGTTGCTTGCTAATGAAGAAAAAAAAATTAATTAATTATTCACAACTTAAAACTGATTAATCTTTTTCACTTGTTAGTATATTTGATAGTATATACTTGTTAGTATATACTACATGTAGTACTACTTGTTAGTATATCTGATTCACAAAAATTAGATGCAAAAATAAATTAATAACTTAATTTTTAATACAAGAAGTTCTGAAATTGCAGTTTAAATGCACTTATGGCTAGTAGATTCAACATGTATGTCTGGCATTTTCCTGTTAATTATGACAAAGCCAATAAAGTTCACTCACCTGCTGCCCATCAGAGTTATGTATATGAAGTTCTCCTTCCTTGCGGCTGGCTAAAGCCCAATTACCAACCACCAATCTGGTTGGTCCAGGACGGGAAAGGATTGGTTGACTGGGAGTGTTAGGTTTCACTTGAGCTCGTGCACGCTGAAGCTTCTCTAAAAATTCTCCGCGGTTTTCTATAAAAATAATTAATTCTATGTACCTTCATAAGATGCTTTGTCATTTTACATTTAAGTTTTACCTAAACCATTATAATAATGAAAATAGTCCAATTTAATCTTGTCCATAATAAAATGCAATATTAAGCAAATCAATTAAATTAAATAAAAAAGATTCCAAAGTTCTAACATGTGTGATTACCAGATTTTGAAGACTTTTTTTATGTTGTGCAAAGGATCTTCATAATGTAACAAAGTTTCACATACATGCTATTCATGTAGTTTCTGAGAAAAGCAACCATAATTTGAGCTATGTGAAATACCTTGGAAAACATTAATTGCACTGCAAAGATCAAAAGCAAGTATGAAAGATCCATAATATATTATATCTATGCAAAGAAGCTTAACAGTCAAGAAGATGCCAATCTTTCAGAAGTGCCTGTATTCTGTGTTGGAAACAGCTTGGTGTTTGCAGAGAGAGGGAGGGGAAGAGGGGGAAGTGGAGGAAGAGGAAGAGGAGGAGGAGGAGGAGGAGGAGGAGGAAGAGGAGGAGGAGGAGGAGGAGGAGGAGGAGGAGGAGGAAGAGGAGGAAGAAGAGGAAGAGGAAGAGGAAGAAGAGGAAGAAGAGGAAGAAGAGGAAGAAGAAGAAGAAGAACAAGAAGAAGAAGAAGAACAAGAAGAAGAAGAAGAAGAATCCTAACTATTGAGCACTCATCATTCTTGGTAATGGAATAATTTGTCACCAAAACAACATAAAATATGGCAGATAAGAGATTACAAATTCATTATAATGCATAACAATCTTATATTCCCTCCAGATTAAGAAAACACGAGATAAAAAAACAGATAAAATAAAGTCAGTTTAACATATAGAATTTTTCTTTCCAAAAATGACAATGATAAATGCACAAATAGCAAAATATCAAGATGATTTGCAAACCATAAAAATTACATTTCTAATTTCTTTGTCAACGTTTGTGATTTCATTAGCATTATTACAAGTGTAAGCTGATATTTTGTGAAATAAACTATTTATTTTTAAAACTGATATAGAGTTGGTTTAATGATACTTATACTTCATTTACTTGGTTTTTTAATTGGACATATTTCAAGAACATTCGCTCCCATCATCAGCAGAAGACCAATTTGTAGAAGGCTACTCTGAAGGCAGTGGATAAATTTATTGAATATGTCCAATAATGGTATCTTAAAAGTTGATCATTCTTATATTTGATGATGTAAATTTTGTTTTTTTCCATGTTGTATTCCAAAGATTTGCAGGTGCAATTCAATAATTTTATTTTTTTTATCTATTTTATGGTTTTTGACCCAAAGTGGTCTGCCACTAACAATTTCTTTATCTGTTAATAACAGACATTTCTGAAATGTTCTTTCGTATGAGTTTCCAAATTTCTTTTTGCAATATACACCTGATCACAGTCTTTGCAATTGAGTTGGTAGATATCTGACTTCCTGTCAGAAGGTATAAGATCTTTACAGGAAGATTGTATTAAATATTTAATACTATGTATGGTTTGAGGAGCCAAAATTATTTTCATTTTTTTTTACAAATCTTTTTAAATTTATTGAACATGCTAGGATGATATGCAAATTTTTTTAATTGCATATCTTCTTTTATTTGTAATCTCACACTTCTGTCTTTGACATCTTTATTTCTTTTAAACTTTTTAATCATTTTAACTGCTAATTTTTAATGGATACCACTATGCAGTGCTGTGTGCATGATGTATTAGTATTCTTCTTTGTATTCTTTTCTACTAAATGGAACATTCACCAATCTGTATACAAGGCTATTTAGGATGGCATGCTGGCATGTTTTGGGATTAAGGCTATTTTTTTTAATGTAATTGTTAATGTGGTTAGGTTTTCTATATATTCTAAATGCCAAACTCTTATTGTCTTTTATAGTCTTCAAATCTCAAAAAAGGAATCCATCCATTCTTTTCAATTTCTAATGTATATTGTATTGGTCTTTCCTGCAAATTTAATAATTTTAAGGCAAAGTTATCTAAATGTTTAGATTTAATAGCAAATATGTTGTCGACATATCTGTGCCAAGTCTTATAAATTAAAGGAAAAATTTTTGTTAGTTAGGCAAATTTCAAAATCATTCATAAACAAACCTGCCAAGAAAGGTGAAAGAAGATTACCATAACCAATCCAGAATTTTAGTGGTAAAATTGACCATTAAAATTAAAGTAATGTGGGTTCGTACATAGTTCTGTCAAAATGATTAAAGTCATCTATTAAGAAACAAGTTTGCTATTACAATGCAATATTATAATAATTATTACAATAGATATGCAATTCAAAAATACTATCATAGCATTATGAATTCATTTTCATTAAAAACAGGAAATAATGTAGACTCCTCAAAACATTTACAGCATTAAAAATGCATTACAATCTTCCTGTAAAGATTCTATACCTTCTGACAGGAAGTCGGGTATTTACCAAATCAATTGCAAAGACTGTGATCGGGCATATATTGCAAAAGTTTGTCATTCTGGGGCTGCATAAAAAGTGAATTCCTGAGAAAATTGAATTTGTGAACTAATGAGACATGGAAAAAATTTACATCACCAAAAATAAGAGCTGCATCATGAGCTTTGAGACATAATTGTTAGATATTTGCTAAATTTCTCCAAGCACCTACAGAGTATGCCTGTATGGTCTGCTGATGATGAGAATGAGTGTTCCCAAAACATGTCCAATTAAAAAATTAACTGAAGTATAAGCGTCACCAAACCAACTATATATCAACATTATTTTACTACTTCACAGTAGTAAACAGCTTTAAGATTATAAGTTCATATAATTTATTTTTATTTATAATCCTGCCAATAAATAAAACATTTGGAGTGAACAACTTTAATATGTTAAATTTCTTAAAAGCTATTTGCAGGACTTCCGAAAGAAGCAAATGTTTTTATTGACATTCATTAGAAGAAATACATTTTCAGCTCCTGCTAGATGGCAAATCTTTATTATGCAAATATGACTTTGGAAAGCATGCTGAAAGACATGTGGCATTTAAAAGAGTACAAATTTTGAAATTTAAATGTCAAAAATGTATTGCAAAGATGACTTGTTGTCATCACCATAATCATCATTCTTATCAGCATCTTATATTGTTGTTATCATTATATTATTATTATTATTATTATTATTATTATTATTATTATTATTATTATTATTATTATTATTATTATTATTAGTCTTTCAAGAACATGAACTAGATGGGTTTGAATTAGCAAATGCATAACACTAGCCATACAGCCACTTTTCTTCCTTGGACACACTGATATTGGATGTATCCTTAGTTTATTGCAATAAAATTTCCTTAAACCACTTTTATAATACAGGATGTTTAAAATATAATGCTCCAAAGCTCTGATTATTATTTTGATGCATTATATAGAAACTAATTTATTGACAGAGATATTTTCATATTCAATTAAAATTGTCATTTTTAGAGCTCTAGAATTTTATGATAGGAGTAGCATATATCTAAACTATGTGAAGTTCTGATCCACTTCTTACAGTTCAGGCTGCTTAACCTAGAGAAGGGCAACACTCAGTGAAAGAGGTTTGCTGCATTGCTTGATTTCTAAGTAGCGGTCAGCAATCCAGAGTCTTCATTACATTGAACGATAATATAATAAGATCCTTTACTATTGTGATTTGTGGGCATAATAAAACTCTAATTTCACTCGGCATATCCACTCTTGACTTAATCACTTTATGCCTTACTTTCACATATCATACCTGAGTTTAAACAAGAATTATTCATAGCATAACCTTAAAGGCTTACACAAAATGTGCAACTAAAAAGTGATAACATTTCTAATGCTGAAATACTCATACTCAGTGAAGCTCAATAGATTATTGCAAAAAGAGGATGTTCATTTTGAAGATAACATGAACAAGAGAAAATAATTTTATGTAATCCAACAACTGTTAATAGCACTTCATAATGTAGCTAAAGCTTTCTTTCCCCAAATGTAAATAATTAGTTAAACAACATTTTATTAGATTATGCTATCTTCAATGATTACGCAAATCTTGAGATTATCCAGGATGCATAATCAACAATGCTCATTTATATCTTTTTGCTCTTAGATCTTGTAGCTATATAATATACTGATCCACAAAGCCTGTTACTGCAAATGTAATGGAAGCAAACATTTAAATGAGTGTAGAAAAAGAACTACGGAAGCTAAAACATATGGTTTTATATGCATATTCAGAAATGTTTTCCCTCTGTTTAATAGAATATTTGAGGTGAAATCATGAAGTGGTGTAGACTGTGCTTTAAGCCTCAATCTTAAATGCAATGGTTTATAGCCTGGCCAAGAGAATACAGTTTGGCAACATTGCACAAACCTGAATGGTCAATATACCACACATCTCAAAAGTCAAACTGCTTCCCATTTCAAACACAAGGTAAGCCCAAGCCTTCTTCCTTCTGGGTAGCTGAAAGATGCATTTATAAAGATACTCTTATCATGTTTATATCTAACACTAACTTGAAAAATCACTAAAGTCATTTTGTGTAATGGAACCAATGAATTTGGAAGCATGAATATTATAGAAGGGAACAAACAGCACTAATGCAGAACCCAATTCTGCAGGTAATGAGACCAATAGGTGCACCAAGACCTGTGCCATTGTAGCATGATGAGAGGGACATGTGTTCTGCATGTAAGTCAGACTTCTTAATTCAATTCTTAATATTCAAAGTAATTTTAATTTTTCATTGGGATAGTATATAACTTATATATAACATGTTTTCTACAACTCAAAATTTCTATACTCAAATTTTCCAATATTTTGAAATATACTTATTGTTTCAGAAGTATAAAAATGTTCAACTTGAAGTTCAGGTGAAAATGAATATGTATAAGTGCAAATGGATGAATTAGATAAAGTCTGTTACTTTAACAAGCATCTCTTGTTGACAGTCCTTTTCTGGGAATCAACCCTTAAATACTAATCCTATTATATCAATCAATTCAGATGAGTACAGGTAACTGTACCCTTGCTATACAATAAGCACCAATGCAATAGGATGAGGAAGGACATGTAATAATCTGTTTACAAACTCTATTCTTTTAAAATTAATCTTAAGCTCATATGTTTGTTTTATTATGAAATGTTAAAATCCTGAACAGCAAAAGGGTGTTGGTTGAAGTTTACTTTCTTTTGTTCAAAGTTACAATAAACTTTAATAAGTAATGGTTTTCCCTAAGTGTTTTATGTAAAATGTTTAAAAACCTTATTTAGGTAGAGTCAGCCAAGGTATTGCTATAATAATAATAATAATAATAATAATAATAATAATAATAATAATAATAATAATAATAAGGGAAACATGTAATTCTAGCACATGCTATAATGAATTGAACCAATGAGAAGAAGTACTGAAGACTTTAAGTATAAGTGAAAAATTACAATTTACTCATGAAGTGAAAAGAAAAAAAGAAAGATACCATATTCCAGCTAATAGGGTATGCTAGCAACCATTTTCAAAAACAAAACTAATTAATAACACTGTGCTAGTAATGTTTTGCATCAGTAAGAAAATGTTTTAAAACATCCAGTTGACCTCAATTGAGAAAATGTTTCACTGGGTGAAACATATGAGGGACAAAAACTTAAACTGCAAGGTTTCATACTTCGCAAAACAGGCCCAAAAGTTTAAAATAGAGCTGGCAATAGAATCATTTCAGGTAACACCAGGTGGTTAGACAAATTTAAACAACATAACGGAATAGTTCATCCCACACCCTCCCCCCAGATGTGAGAATACTAAAGCTGTAAATCTGCTGGAAAATATGAGACAGAAATTAACAGAGTTTTGCTAAAACACATTAATCATGACTAAAATACTTTAGACCTACTGTGAAATGTTTATGTAAACATTACATTAGCATTAATGTTCAGTAATTTAGCTAAATCAACTTAAAATGCTGTAACATCTAACAATCTTTATAACACGAAAAACTTATATAGTATAAAACTTGATTAGAATCAACACAGTAAAACGTATGTAATTTCTTTATATAATTTTGTACATTTTTAGAACGAGCCCCATGAAGTTGACAAATATATTAATTTACTGAGAGCTGTCCAATTTCCTAAAGAACTAAACATATGGGAGAACATTTTAATTAAGGAAAATGAACACAGACTTACTAACTTTGAAATTTTGGAAGCAGATACATTTTGTACATTTCTTAGACCACCGGAGCCCAGCCCCTTACAATTACCTGCCTCTCCAACTCCAGCATGACTTATTAGTCTTATCAATTGACAATGTGATTGACAGGTCTTGAAACATGTCCTGAATTTCAATTAAAGAGTGAAACGCTGTTAAATATTTTAACCATTTTAGAATTTTAAACTTTCCCATGGGAAAGAGGTTTTAATTGGTTTAAAATAGTTTTTATATAAAGAAATGAAAAACTCAGTTTGAAGTGCTAAAGTGCAAGCTAGAATAATTCCCAATTATGAATCTATGTGATTAAGACAGCAGAGATCCTTTTTTTTTCCCACCAAGTTCCAAATCTCAAATTTTTTATAACTTTTAAGTATTAATCAATTACATATGCACTTCAAGATATTTGGGTATGACTAATTAATTTCATATACAAAGTTAATCAAAACAAAAACCAATTTTCACATTCAATGAGAGCTACAAGTGAATAACTTTATAAAGGATAATAGTAACATACTACTTTTCAAATTACAATTGTATACGCTGATAAAAATCATATATTAAAAGCTTTGCTTAAAATTATAAGTTCATTGTTTTAATTAAATTTGAAACATCCTGTATCATTCTAATTCAGTCTACAATATGAAAGCTTTGAAACATTAAGCAGATGCACATACTACATCACAACAAGTAACAAAAGCATATAATTTAAGCTAAGACAGCACAGAACTTAAGCAGCAAATGTCCTACAAAACACAAATTTCAAAGCACTTAACATCTGCTTTAGCAAAGTACAGCCAGTGATCATTGCATACAAAACATGTCAATATTCTTACTATAGTAGATGCTAGCAAGGCTCATAACTTAAATACATATTTTTTGTTAATTTATCTAAGCTTTTTAAATTGGTAAGTATGTCTTTAACATTAGTTGTGCATCAAAATAAAATATATGCTAATTATATGTTATTCAAAATCATATAAAACAAACTAAATGCAACAAATTAGGAAGAGGATGAAACACCTGCTGTACTTACCACCATATGGGAATCTAAGCATTATTAATTTTTTTTCCAATTACAGTCCCTATATCCCATTTCAGTTTCAAATGCCATAGTATGCACATGTTTCTATTTACCATGTTATAAATTTTTACTGTTTTTTGAGATTGTCCTTACCTTCTGTGGTAAGTGTTTCTGTATTTCTTCCTTTTCCTATTAGAAAAAAAAAGGGGGCAATGTGTAAATATGTATTCAGAGGGCAACTGGGGTCATTCAATACTATGTGGCTGGAGTCTTTAAGGAAGGGATACAAATGAAACATTCCAAAAAGGGCATAAATTCACACAAATAACAACTGCTCTCTATAGTTGGCAATTTAAGATATGAAGACCATTCTGGATTACAGGTATTGTTACTTTTTAATATTAAATTTACTAAAAACAAAAACACATTCATTTAATATTTTGCAAATAATATATTAATTTTATGGCCTCTTTGTGTCAGGCCTTCTATTAACTTAAACTTTGCCAACTAGAAAGCATTTTACACATTAAGGAAACTGTTTTAAAAACACACAAAATATTATTTTTATAAATCACTAATGATTAGAAACAGTTATTCAATGCAATCTGCAAATAGAGAGCTATATAAAAAAGTTGTAAAGCGATACATGTATGTATGTATTGTTTCATTTTATTTTTTATGGAAAGGGGACAAGTACAGTAAAGCTTGAGTAATTAAATAATTAAATAATTATTTTCCAAAAAAGTTTTCACTTTTTAACATGAATTTCTGCTGCAACACATTAAAAATGTTATGCACACCTAATGAGTGTTAAAACCTATTATATACAAAGAACAAAGATTTGTTTTTCTTTCATCTATAAGGAATTTCAACCTTTTACCATTTCTATCATTATTTTTTCTTGAAGTTCCTCATAATAATGTCCATTAAAAAAATTAATAGAAACTAACCAAGTGATCTTCTCATGGCTAAATGATTAGCATAAACAGTTGCTAAAGACAGAGAGAGCAATGAAATAAAAATTTAGTAAAAAATCTCTTAGAAAACTAGATATAAACTGAGGCTCTATTTTAAACCTTTCAAAGCTGCATGTGCACTGACAAGACAGGGTAATGAAATAAAGTTTTTCAAATGTCTCTTAGAAAACTACATATAAAATAAGACTCTTCTTTAAACCTTTTAAAGCTGCATGTGCACTGCTTTTGTTACTGAATTTACTGCACAAAATCATCAAAAATTATCTGCTTTAAGTAATTTATGATTTTCTTATTGAAAACTGTCCAAATCCCACTTTTACATGTTTTATTTCAATTAAGGTGCAGATTTAGCTATTTCTTTAATAATTTATGTAATTACAGAGGATTGTTTACAATCTCTGGAAATTATCTACAACAGTGACAGTGACATTGCTTTATCAAGGTTATCATTACAAATCAGTCAATGTTTAATATACACAAGTGTACAACTACAAAAATGTCTGGGGAAATTGGGAAGGCTACATCACATTCTTCCAACATAAACTGTAGTTCTCTTACTATTAGAGAAAATTCAAGAGTTGAAATTTTACTATGGCAAAGTATCAAAGTTGTTTAAGTAAAAAGGGAAAGAATTAATTTCTGAGATAAGAAATAAGAAAGCTCACAACCTGCAACTAGTCAAACTCCAGACATCATGTTCTTGGTCTCTGGCAATGATTCTGCACACAATACGCTATTATTATGTTCTTTAATTGCAACACTACCTTGTCATATGTGTTACAAGGCTTTTTGGCTAAGTAGCTACAACATATTTTAATATTTTTTTCATCTGCCTTTGATATGGCATTCTCACGCATTCCAAACATTTAGCACCAATCAGTTCTAAAAATTAAATCATATTGTCCTCAAGCATGAACATAGTATCTCTTCCCATTCATCAAGAGGAGCATGCACTCACTATCTGTATTGGAAAACCTGCCACTGCTAACTCCAAGGGCCACTTTTAATATTAGGTATCTTTTCTTGCAAACCAATACTCAAGCATTGGCCAGTTTGTATCCCAGAGGGTGAGGTTAGAAGGAAGTCAATTGGGAGGAATTTCTAATTGCATTCAGGTTAATCACCACAGGTTCCAACAGAGTGGTTTTTGTACACTTTGGTGACTGTCTTCAATCCCTTTTGACAGAAATGGAATTTGGTGACACTATCATTACTCTCTTTACACCATACTATTATTGAGACTGGATAGTGACTACTCTGGATCCTCAGGAAACATCTCTCAATTTGGCATATTCTTCTCATTTTGACAACTGTAGCTTTCTTCAATATTGAATATTTATTTGCCAATAAAAGGAAGTTTCTGATATTCATCATTAACATAATGCTGCAGTAATTGTTTGCATCCAAAAATCCTAGTTCTGCAATCAAAAATGCGCAGAGCTGCAACAAAAAGCCATCAGTCCAAGGTCTTATCTAAGCACTCTGGACATGGATCTGCTGGATATATTCATCTCAAGGACCATCATTGCCTGCTTCCAAACTGGATTTCAGTGAACATAGGCTGCCACTGCTTTGACACAACTACAGTCCTCACAGAGTGTAAGCATCCACATCTTGAATAGTCATCTATATTATTTGTCTCAGTGAAGCATTGCATGATGCAGTATACAGATTTCTACTGATTTCCAGCTTTTTAAGGGTGGAAAACCTTGCTCTATGATTTCTTAATGCTATGAAAGGTTATAATAGCAACACAGTTCTCATAATCACCCCTTCCCTCAAGTAAAGTACTATTTCTGCTGCATTTGAACTCAGCAATGAACATAATAGTGTTTGACACTAGTGAGTGCCAAAACACCAGAATCAGTTCTTTTCAAAAATCAGTAATAGTATTTAACGACAAGACTAAGTATTCAACTGAAATTTAAAATTGGAAAAATGTCACCAAAGCAGATTACCCACTTTGTCCTTGTTACGTTTCAGAACATCAATAAACAGTTGGTAACTGAATGAGAATCATCTGGCAGAAGATAGATGGAAATTTGTAGCCACTTTAGATGAGGCATAAGTTTAATTTTTTTTTCCCTGCCATTTTGATTGCATTGGTCTTCTCACATCAACTGTAAATTGTGGATTGAATACTATACATGAAAGTCTGTAGGGACAAATGAAATGAATTAATGATGGTGCAAATGAGCTTGAAGCAACTTAGAGCTATCTGACATTCAGTTTCTCAAAAGGAAAAAAACTCAAAAAAACACCTTACCCAGAGAGCTTAACTTGACTGGGATTCAAACCCAGGACCTCTGGATTAGTCGCAAATGCTGCCACTAGACCACAGAAGCGATCATGTGTATCTTGATGACTGCAAAAAGTAGCATGCAATATACTTCCATCCAAGAGGTAAACATTGTTTGAAAAATTATGCTGTGAGTGGTGAGCAATTTTTTGTAAAGGATTAATGATTATTGCAGAATACAAAATTATTATCGGATGTTAACAAGTTGCTATGTTACTAAAATTGCCAAAGTCAGCCCTCTATAATATCAAGCTGAGGTTCTGACTTTAATGCGCTGAAATCCTGGCTTAGAGACACAAATTTCTGGGTTCATCAAGATAAGGCATCAAATAACACTTTCAATTCTTTGAGTAAATGGAGCAGAATTGGAATCTATGCTATACCTTTAGGCAATATTCCCATGAAATCATTTGATGGTTCCCCATTACATTTTTGTGCCTTTGGACTCCTGAAAAAGACACTGGCACTCTTATAATATAAGTCTCTTCAGTGGAAATTCAAGTGAAAGGTATATTTGACAACAATGTACGTGAAATAGAGCATGATAGGTAGTAGAGACTTCTTTTTTTAAAATATGACAACTGAAATCCATTTCCAGAGATTTTGAACAACTCTCAGTATCAGTTAAAGAAAATTCCAGTTTAACAGTTTACAGTTTAACAGTTGCTAATGTAAGCAACTTTCAACAATTAATTTGAGAAGAGAACAAAATAAAAAGCAGGAAGAGTTGCAAATTGACACTGTAATCTTATCGGATTTTTTTTTTTTTAAAGTCTTACATAATATATTTTTCATAATAAATGTGGCAATTACTGAAAATATTATTATAATGTATACAATGAGTTGAAGTAAAGTGAAACAAATTTCAAACTCTGAATGTGCATTTTATCAGTAGCTGCCCCAAATTTTGACTGCTTCTATCTTTGTAAACTCATTTATAGCATCAAAACCTACTACAGTTGTTGTAAATATGAATAGTGGTGCTTCATTTAAGATGAAAATAGTCCTAAAGCTCTGCTGCAGATGAGAATTAAATTAAATCCAAAAGTACTATGGAGGAATATTATTCAATACATTAGACAAACTAAAGGGAGGACTTTAAATATATACCCATGCAACAGGCCACTGTTACAGACATTTTGTAGGTTAGGTACAAGCATTTATCAATATTAATGACATCAAGCAGGTGTACAAATGAATACTGTATTTGCCTAAATATAAATATTATAATAAACTATAAATAGGAAGATATTCAAGCCCATTACTAAGTGCCCACTTCATATAATGGAACTCTCAGTTTCTGTGGTGTTCATTAGTAGTGCCAATGTGAAAAGTATTCATTTTTCAAGGACTTTAAGAACCTTGGCAGAGTGTTTTTAATGTGTGATTAATTCTTTGAAACCTGTAAATATGATTTTTATTGCATTTTCAATTTGTTTTACTTGATTTGATTTTAAATTATGCATACAATGAGATAAATGACTAGGGACAGCAGTTCAACAATTATATATGATATTGATACAGTAGTTTGGCTTTATTACAGGAATGAGTTAGATGGAATTTGAGGATTATGGGCATCTATGGATAATAAAGAAGAGCATGATATAGTACTAAAACTATATGGTTACTATTTTAATGTGGTATTCTTATTGATGTTATAAAATAAAAGTGGTTTTCCCTGCTTCCCACATTCTATGATATATCCAAGTATTACTTCTGACATATAAAACTGACATATATTTTACACCATACATGGTGTGGTTTATCCAAAGCATTCACAAACAAGTTGAATGATGTTGCAATAACATAGCAATAGTAGGGTTCACATACAGTTCTTTCTGTATAACACTGTCTCTTTTGTTTCCTAAGCAAAACCCTCACTAGATCATATTTCCAGTCAGCAATACTAATGAAAGCCATAGTACATAATGAACATTCTGCTTTATGTTATATATGGGCAGTTTTGGAAGGGATCTTACTGTTATAACAACCAGTTTAGGATTGAGAAAATAATAAATCACTCTACTTACTGACAAAGTGGTAAGGTTCACAAGTTTTATTTAACATACCTTCATAATTTATATCAAACCACTAATGACTTATAGCAGGGAAGACATATCTGCTAACAAAACATTTCAGAATTTAAAACATACTAAGACTCATAACTGGAGTAGTCAAAACTATATACACACAACAGCAACCTTTAATAGATAAAATTAAAAAATAGCAGCATTAGCATCCCTTCAACCCAATTCTAAAACAGAGATAAGGTAGTTGAGACAATCTCCTGCAGATCAAAAACTGAAAACACAGAGACTAATATGGACCAACATAGAATATCTTTATTAGCCAAACTCAAGAAAGAAGAGCACATGCACACAAAATTTGAACAGCTACTCTGAGCCTATTGAAGAATTAAATCCTTCATTAGAATGGCTGCACATATGCTCATTTCACAACAGAGAAACTAATGCAGCGGGGAGATTCTTATTAAGTCATCCTATTCACTAATATGGAATTTTAGGGATCCTTTACCATATAAATAATCTGGTAGTTGGGATATGGTAGGGCCTCAGTTTTGAGTGCTGCTGAACTTTTTTGGAGATTTTGTGTTTACGTAAATTACGATATGCAAATTAAATTATAACTGTAATTATATAATCTTGTAAGCTATACTTTGCTTGATATTTGTAATATTGAATAAATTCATCATTCACTAATATGGGGACTGCCTGTGATGCCTCAGTAGTAAAAACAGGTGATAAATGCCTTTCATAAAAAAAAAAACTAATATAGGAGAAACTATGATGCAAAATAGAGCCCATAATGCTCTTCTTCTGAGAGAGTTTAGACTCTTTTTACCAATTTGGACACATTACAACTCTGCAGAATGTGTTTTGCAAATGAGCAGGACATTTACTCCAGTGTATCAAACCATCAACACAGCTGGCTGGCAACAATGGCAAATGCCATGGAGGTACCCTAAAACTTAGGCTGAAATTCCTCCTTCCTAAATTACCTTTCCCAATTTCTCATTTCATCTCTTGTATCATTAAGTCCATTGCCCGTGATGCCATAGTATTAAAAACTGTGCATTAAACATTATTAAAAAGTGTGTTAAATTAAATTAACAGCTGCAGAAAAGCAAACAAATATTAAGTCCATTCTAGAAAACAATAGAAAAATTGAAAGGCAATCATTTAACCTAACTTCTTCTGACCATAGGATTCTAAAAGCCCCTATCTCATCATATGCAAAACTGTTGGTCCTGGTGGTGTAGTGGTTACCATACTTGCCTCCTACACCCAAGAATGCAGGTTTGAACCCGGCCAGCACCGATGGATTTTTTCGGGCGTAAATAAATCAATCAAAAAAAAAATATCCAAAACAGCTTAAGTTCCTTACTTAGTACACTCTTCAAACTGAACCAGATAATTCACAATTATGAATTCTGTTAAGATAAAATCTAACTGGTGAATATATTTAATGAAGACAAGTTAACATACCAAGATCATTCAACACTTGCTGTAGTAATCATGAATTTATCCACACTGTGAACTGTATGTCATTTACATTAAGTGTCATATGTTAAGGCTCATTCTCAATCCACAACACTAAAATATTAAGACAAACTCAAGTATGTCAGTACAAATACTAGGAAAAAGTTATAAGTTGGAACTATTACATTCACAATTGACAATTTAATAGTGTAATATTATATTTCAACATTCATAAAATACTTAAATGCATGAATGCAAGCAGTGAAAAAATTAAAAGCTTTATTGAATAAAATCTGCATCATCGTCATCAGCATAAATAGTTAATTATATCACTGTTTTGGGGTATGCAGCTGTGAAGCTAAAAGCAAGAATAGAACATGCTTCAGCTTCAGTTTCACTCCCTTCAACTCAGCATTCTTTGAAAATATAGATGAAATTCATACAACAGAAAATGTACACAACAAAAGTATACCTGGACAACCATGAATCTACCACCAGTGCTAATGAATAGTGCTATTCAAAAGTGGAATCAGCTTGAATAACTAAATGATTCAGCATTTTAAATTAAAACTATAGACTCAGAGAGACACAGACAATGTTAAATGGTCTAAGAAATTAATGTCAGAAATTATATGCACCACTATTCAGTTATCAATTTCTGGTTTAAGCATTATATACTGGATATTATATGAGGAGCAGTCTATCAAATCAAATGCTATTAAAATTTAACATTAAAATACACAGTGCATGGCATTTGAACAGATATCACACATTTTTCACATATAGATGACAAATGATGGACAATTTTTTAGATACAACAAACACATACAATAATGTACTGCATAGCACAGTACTTTAAATATGATACCAGCAGGGTGAAGAAATTATGCAAATACTGCTAAAATGTGAAAGAATAGGAAATATTCACATAAATAATTTGTCAAATATGCACCTTCAAAAGCTATTTGACAAAGCAGTGCATAACATATATTTAGGCAAATACAGTAATTTCGCACATTCAGTTTTGCAAGTTGTTATATAATTATCTATATTCTTTCTATGGGGTTCTGATCATGCTCCAGATAGTGAACAAAGCTTACCCCACATAATTCAGTTTATTAATTCTGTAACTCACCCGAGCTGTCTGTGCCACCTTCTGGACTTCCACTTGAATACATTGTGGCAAGTTTTCCATCAAGAATGAAACGGAACCAACCATTACTTCCATTTGATAATTCTAAAGCAGCAGCATCTGACCAAATATAGAGACAATCTCGACCTCTACATATACACCAATCTCGCCAATGGTAGGCTTTGCCAGGCAGCATTTCCTTTGCATCATCTAATAATGGTTCTTGTTCACTTTCCTCCTGAAAATTGATATCATGGAAACTGAAAATTGATATCATGGAAAAACCTAAGTGTTCAGATGGGCATTAAATTTTAGAAACATTTACTAAGTCGGTGTTCAAGTTTTTTTTTCAAAAATATTACTTGCAAGGATTTGTTTTTGCATTACATATTATTTAAACATCCTAAAGATATATTAAAATCTTAGGGTAGATTAATAGTAAAATTACTAATAATCATGTTAACATATTAAAAACACTCTTGATGTTCCACTCTTAAAACTTTTAAAATGAAAAATTGGGGCATGTTTCATGAGATCTTGCTCACATTGTCAACCATAGAATGACTGATGGTTCAAACTATGCTGGAGGTGTGACTGTGGGTGCTCTGGTGGTCTGTTAATGAACTTAAATAAAATGTTGTCTGCCTCTGGGATATCAAAATTCATGAGTCTATATCATACTTCTTTATAAAAATTTTTCCCATATAATGAGTTCCTTTGGGTGTTGAATGACTTTTAACAATGTGGCGTCCTCTATTTCGTGGTGTTCATTCCAAAAATGTGCCGCCACCGCTGATTTTCTATCTGTTTGTGTTTAATATTTCTCCAGTATTCTTCCAATCTGATCCCCAAATTTTTTTTTGTCTTGCCTAAGCACACCTTGTTACAGTCTCTACAATTAATCTTATATATGCCAGAATTTTTTTCTTTATTTCTGGAGTCTGTTTTATTTAGTTTCAACAATTTGCAAACACTGTACCTATTTTTATGTGCTAAGGTAATGTTGTATTGTTTAAAAAAAAATTATAAAGAAGTATGATCATAGACTTATGAATTTCAATATCCCAGAAGCAGACAACATTTTGTTTAAGTTCATTAACAGACCACCAGAGCACCTACAGTCACAAGTCCAACATAGTTTGAACCATCAGTCATTCTATGGTTGCCAATGTGAGCAAGATCTCATAGAAATATGTCCCAATTTTAATTTTAAAAGTTTTAAGAGTGGAACGTCAAGAGTGTTTTTAATGTGTTAACATGATTTTAAGTAGTTTTACTTTTAATCTACCTACGATTTTATGATCGTTTCACTAGGTAGATTCCTACAATCATCATTAATTGTAATCCCATAGATGTTTTACCAAAATTAAAATCTAACATTGCACTACATATTATTTAAACATCCTATAATATTTACCAACATTATTTTATTTTATATTTTACCAACATTAAAATCTAACATGCTCTTTTTCATTAAGAAAGCTAATTGATACCCATCATTCCATGCCCTAACATGGGCACTCTTTTAAAGAGTGAGTTTTAATTAACAAGGAAAATTTAGTTATGCTTATTTTTCTACACACGGCAGAAGGAAAGGTGGAAGAGTCACACCTCTTAACACCATCTGACAATGAACTAAGATATTATTTGGAGTGAAACAACATACAATTTTGTCCAAAATGGAGTTCTTTAATCCCATAAATCTATACTACAGCCTTGGATATGCCTTGGCCTACTGCGGCAACCTCTGCATCCTCTACCTCCATCTCAGGACTTCATTGATAGAGGGCAGTATTGCAAGGGGGCATATGATCAGCACGCCTATCATGCAAAATGAACAGAATGGATCAGCAAAAATACTTAGGAACAGTACTGTTAATCACCAAATATTTCCACAGGATGAAAATCATACAGTGTCAGGATCTTAACAGAAACCAATTACAATAATTCACTGATTATAAAGAAGAACAAACCAATTAAACTCCTTATCAACTAGATCATAAAACAGGCAAAAGTATTATAAGAATGCACAATCACTTATTATATCCCTTATAAAGTTTAATATCAGCATGCCTTTGATTGATGCCAGGCTAAGATACTACTGAAAGAAAGATGTAGTGTACTTTTTAAAGTAAGAGAATATATGCAAATTTACTCCAAAACCTTGCATCTTCATATAGCCTAATAGAATATGCATGAAAAAACCCAGTATTCCATTTTTTATAGCTTGTTCATTTTTTCATGCATTAACGAACAGCCGTATTTTTATGTGCATTAATTAAGCTACCATAATTTATTTCTATTATTAAAAAATAAACATTTCATGATCATTTTTGTTCATCCCAAAAAATATTCTCTTTTGAAGTTATAGAATAATTCCAATGAAATGCATATTTCTTCTGAATATACAGAGGTCCAATGTATCTTATTCACCCAAAATAACATTTTTCTAGTGCATTAAATGAAAAATTGTTACAAACAAAAGCTTTAACACCATGGGGGAGTTCTTGCTGAGTGTATACTTTTTTGTATCTCCATTAATGTAATATGGGATAAAATTTGGTTTTTTTAAATTGCACCATGTGCATTTTATTCAAGTAGATTTCCCTCTTTATGACCTATTCAAAAATGTGCAAACTGTAAGGAGTGCATGGTCATTGAAGAAACCAAACTGTTTAATGCTTTGGTTGCACAAATTACTTACCAAATATAATACAGTAGGAGTGTTCTGGGTTTTGGTTATAATTTCCAATTCATGTAATCACAGGTGCCCTGAGGGAGAGACAGGGTAGGTATCCATCTCCCTTACCCCTCAAATTATTGTTGCCTTAGCTTTCATACAAATGTACTGTAACCATTCATTAGTAAGCTAATACTGCACCAAGCCATTGTGAATACAACTTTTCTTACAAGACATATATACATGAATAGAAAGTAGAAATGCTGCGGATCTTAGGAGAATATAAGTTGGCAGATAATGGTTTATTTAATTACATTATTGAAGAGGTTAAAATGATTTAGTTATATAAATGCACTGTATTGCTATTAAATAAAAAAAGCCATGTGTTTATCATTTCCATATCTATTGTTTTCTTGACTAAAATGGTACAGTGTGATACATTTTTAAAGGAGAGGGTAAGAGTATTCTTGAATAAAATGCACATGATGACATTTAAAAAAACAAAGTTCTACCCCATATATCCTACCTTAATGGAGATATAAAAATAGTATACCCTCAGCATGAACTCCCCCATAATATTAATAAATTTTTGTTTGAAACAATTTTTTCATTTTGACACATGACATATCAGCAAAAATTATTTTGGGTTAGCAAGATAATGGGACACCTAGCATATTAACAGAGATTATTAAATTGCCCGGTTTCATATTCTTTAACACCAAAAGTTTTCATTACCATTCACCATTGGTTCCTGAGGATAAGTTTAAGCAAATATTTCAAAATCAAGATTCCAAGTATGGTAATGATCAATAAGCCTGTAAATCAATATTAGGAAGCAGGAAGAGTTAGAACCAAATGTGCAGAAACCAGCATAATATTCTGAATGCGCAAACCTTAGATTACACATTAAGTGGAATATCTGGTAGAAATTACTTTGCCATCTTTTATAACTTAGAATCTCACACAATACAATCAAGTGATTTAAATTAAGTCTTACAGAAATACTGTGATGCAATTTAGATCTAGTAATTCTACATTAAAGAAGAGGTTTCTAAGACTTAAAATACAGGAAGACAAATCATTCTTTGAAACTATTTTTGATCAGGATTGCATATATTTAATTTCTGACACAGTCAGAATTGTGGTAAACAAAAAAGCATAATGTGGCTCATGTCTTTCACAATGTGAAAAAAAAAAACACTGCTTGCCATTAACAGCTAAGAAACAAAAGGAACAATGTTTTCTTTCTTTGAGTACAGTGTGCCTGTAAAGTCAAGGTGTAGTTTTGAAAAATAACATAAAAACAATGAAACAAGATAGAAATGTAAAACCTTGACCAAATGAAAAAAAATCTCTCCAAGTTTACGTGCAGTCCAACATGGCTTCCACTTGTTGCTCTACCCACATCTAAACAATACTCTAATTCATTCCACACTTGACTAACGGCATCAGGTGAAACAGAGTGAATAGTGTCTCTGATACTCTTTTAAATGGTCAATGTTGTTGATATAAATGCTGTAGACACATTGCTTGACATAGCCCACAAGTAAAAGTCTAAAGGCATTAGGTCTAGCAATCATGGTGACCATGCCTTCCATATACCTCTTCCTATTCACCACTTCTCGTGCAATTTTACATCTAGAAACTTGCGAACAATTTTGGTCTCATCATTAAATCCAATCTTCTGTAAGAATTGTTCATCAATGTCCATCTTGTCAAGCATCTATACAGCAAACTCAAATCATTTCAGTTTATCAGTTCCAGGATACCGTGCAACAACTTCTGCTTGTAACCCATAAATTAGAGACATTTTTGTAAAACTTTATGAACTGTAGTCTTCTTTAAGCTCCTCAGGTAGCTATCCTTTATAGCTTCAACAGACTGGTCACCAATCAAAGGCCTACCTGAACATTTTTGGTCCAACATGCTGCCAGTTTCCTGCTGCTTATCCCACCGATTTTATTCCTGTCTGGCAGTTCTTCATTGTATATGTGGTGATATTCACAACTAATACATGTCATGGATTCACATTTTGCAAGCCATAGGGGGCGTTGAACTTTCCTTTGCACCATCCACATCTTGACTAAATGGTGTGATTTGCTTCATTGTTCTGTTCTGTCATTACCTGCGCATGCGCAAAACTGAAATTTATGTTTCAGAAACTCTTTGACATACTCTTCAATGTATCTTAGGTTTCATCCTTTGGTTTCATTTCATTTAACCACTATAAGTGTTCAAAACAACATCATGACTTTACAAACATACTGTAGTTAAAGGTAGATATGTGACAGTCTGTATTTTTGGGGAAGAAAAACTGAAAAACTAAAAGAGGGTAAAATTAAATATTTTTCCAGGCAATATTCTCCGCACCATTACACTACAAATATTCACATCCAAGCAATTCAGGGCATTTTCTTAGAATTTTTTTTTTTTCACTGTCACCACTGTCCATTCAAAATTATGGGGAGCTCAATTTGCCAGGTGAGATTGTAGCAGACTTCTGAAGTTGGGATGCCTGGAAGGCACACCTATGTCATTCCAAGAATAGCTGTTCGGGAATGATAGATGATAATTCTGCAGAATAAGCTCACGGGACTTAGTAGCTTAAGTTTACCAGGCATTTGCCTCAAGACCCAAGGGAAAACAGCTGAAAAAATCTCAGTCAGGAAATAGGTCCAATGGGAATCAAACCCAGGTCAAATATGTAGCATCATCAGTCACCTAATGTGAACTCTTTAAAATTTATCTCTAGATAACTTTACACCCTGTAAAATCCAAATCAATACCCTTTGTTATAAATGATAAAAAAATGTATTATAAACATGTACCAAAATGTCCAGAAAATGTGGCTTCAGATTGTTCCTACTTAATAAGGAATGTATATACATAACTGAATAACTAACAATATTTCACAATTAAATGTATGCACCAACAATAGATGCGTGACAGCTTGGCTGCTGATAATCATAATGCTATAATGTTAATTGAATGTGCTCAGCTGTATCATAGTTATTGCTGGATGAGAAATTATAAATATATTCCACTTAAGCCATATTTGTTATTTATTGCACAAAAAGGTTATTTTTGCAGGAAAATCTTGAAGAACTTGAAAAAAAGTTTTGGTATAAGCAATTATAGCTCGTCTCTTTATCAATTTTTCAAAAATGTATGTCAGAGTTTTAATGATGCATAACACATTTTTGTGATACCTCTGAAAAGAATAGCCCATGGTAAAAAGCTACAGTAATTCATTATCACATAAGGGAAGCTCAACTTTAGTCATATTGATTTTTATATTTATACAACATGAGGCTTTTCTGCTTCTTAAAACATTTTATATTAAAAATAAATACTAATAAATGGTCTGACACTAGGAGCAGAGAGAGGACATATATAAGCAACATTCTGTCATGTAACAAAGATGAGAGATAAGTTTATCAGGTAAGAATCAGAAGGTTCAGCAGAAAGAAATGTACGAATTAAAGAGAGAGTGCAATAGTTATGAACGAGCAGTTAGCTGTGTTACTGATAATAGCAGGAATAGAAAGGAATTCGGGACCCAAGGACTTGAATCAAGTGTTGGCAATGCTAAAGATAATTTCGAAAGATGTAACATGTTAAAGAAAATGGAGAAGAAGATTGAGTTATAACAGAAAGGAGGAGTTTAAAGAAATATTACAGAATTTAATAAGAGAGGTGAATAGTGAAATGTCAAATTGTAAGAAAAGAATGGAACAAGTAGAAGAAAGGACTGTGGAAGGACAAAGAAAAATGAATTTTGATTATATTTGAAGTTAAAGAGGATAAAGAAAGATAGGTAATTCAGCTGGTGGAAGAAATATTTGGGAAGAAGTTGGATTTGAAATTAGCTGGATGGGAGATAGTTGACTGCTTTAGGATAGAAGAACAGGAAATGAATACAGGCCGATAATTGTAAAGATAGCCACAATTGAGTTTTAAATGGCAGTTTTGAAGAATGCAAAGAAATTAAGGAACAAAAATTTTTGTCGACCAAAAATTTGCTAAGGAAGAAAGAGATTGACGATTGTTTTATTTGGAAAAACGAAACAAACAAGAGAAGAAAGGAAAAGAACATTTGTTAGAGGAACCGAGTTGTGGATTAATGGCAGGGAACAGGATATGACTTGGCATATTCAGTCGAGAGAAGAGATTGCTAACTTCGCAGCGCACATAGAAAACTGAACTATGGAGGGAGGAGAAGAAAGGAGACTGCAGGTATCGGAGAAATCAGCTGAAGAGATGAATGACTTAGAGGGGATGAGTAGCATGATGTCACAAAGAAGATATGCGGTATCAGATGATCAAGAGAAACAGGAGGTGGCAGCTTTGAAATCAGTTGATAGGAGAAAGGTTCTAATATTGGTGCTTTGAGTGTTGTTTCCATACTGGAGGGCAGATGTCAGAGGTGATTGATGGGAGCAGGAAGAAGATTTAAAAGCAGCAGATAGAGTAACAACTAAAAACAAGGCAAAGTTGGAGAAATTTAATGCAGGTAGGAGTGCAATGAATTAGCGATTGAGTGTAATTTTCTGGAATATAGAGGGCCCAAAAAATGAAAATAAATGGTGGGGATGTGTTTGGCGTGCTAAGAATGGATGATATAATTGCAGTTGCTGAAACATGGCTTGACCAAGGTGACAGTGTGGAGTTAGACAATTATATGTTTACAGAAAAGTGTGGATTAAGGAAAAGTATTATAGGTAGAGTTTCTGGAGGTATAGGTGTGTTTGTGAGGAAAAATATCAAAGTTAAGATGTATGAGGTGTTGATGAAGGAAGACATTCAAGTGATGTAGGTAAAAGTAAACAAAGCAAAAGGAGTAGGCATAAATATTGAGGTATGCAACCCACCTATGTCGGAATTTTATAATGACTATTCCCTCATGTGATGTCATCTTAAAATCAACCAATTAAACAAAACAAAATTTTGTGTTTTGACCAATCATAGCCAGATTACGGAGCGAAATTATAAAAAAATAATTATCAAATCCATTTTATTACGCGACATAAACTTATCTTATGGTCAGTGTAGTGAATTCTACACCTCAACTATATAATTCCTGAACACACATCACTGACCACTTTTGCTAGAGGTGGCGATAAGATATCAATAGCAACAAAAGCATGAACAATCAACAATCATAATGCAAAATGAAGGGTTCTTCAAAGCGTTTTGGTGATGCATCAAATGTGCAAATTGATATTATCATTACGAATCCCAAATCACAGAACACAAAGAAAAATCGAGACACTGTATGCTATCTTTTTTGTTTTGTTTTTCTCAGTAAGTATTAGAAAATCAAATGTAGTGATTGTAATAGTGAACTTTTGCCCATTTCAATCTCATGGTTTCTGAACAGAATAGATATTCATAAGTATAACAAGTGTTAATATTCTGTGCGTGAATTTCAAATATGTGTATCACTTTTATTCTAATTCTATTCATGAAATAGTCCTAACTCCTATTTTGCTCTTCTATATTGGCATTACTAACAATTAGAATTCTTCTGTCATAAGTTGCTTGAAAAGGTTCAGTACAAACATACAATTATTACAATTTTGTAAGCCTAGTTCAGAGGAATTACATTTAAATTCTTATTTAATTCATAAAATAGCCATAACAAATATCACTTGAGGGTCTGAGTTTTCCAGATAAATTCACTCACTATGTTCATGAATTTATTGGTAATCTCACACCCTCTCGTGATATTACTTGTGATAAGTTATTTGCTTATTGAAGGTATGTATGATTTAAGGAGAAAGTATGTTTATGTGGAGTTTATTATAATGTAGGATTTCAATGCTTGGATGTGAGAAAATCAAATATGATCCATGATTATGGAAAGTGATTGTGATTGGGAGAAAGAAGAAATAAGGATAAGAAGAAATTGTGATAAAATATGTAATAGGGAAGGTGTTAAATTAATTAACTTTTGTGAACATAACAATTTGACAATGTGTAATGGTGTTAGGGGAGCAGATTTGAGAGGTAAATTTACCTTTATGAATGTAAATGATGATGAAGTGGTTAGTAGTTGTCATTTTCCCTTGCTAACAACATAAATCCAAGGGGAGGTTTTTTTTTTTTTTTAAGTAATGTTTAACACTTGTTTTTAATACTGAGGCACCACATGTGGTAAAAAGGGAAAGTAGTAGAAATGACAAGATATTAGAGGCAAAGTATAAGCAAAGTGGAGGGATGAGCTAACTGAGATTTACCACCAAGGATTAAGATCAATAGATAACCAGTTGATAAAATATGGAGTAGAAGAAGCTCTGAAGATAGGAAATGTAGAGGGTAGAGGGGGCAGTGAAGGGATTGGAATTGATTGTCAAAAGAGCTGGTGAGAAGTGAAACAAAAAAAAAAAAAAAAGGCAAAAGGTGTACATTGGTTTGATGAAGAATGCTTTGAGGCTACAAAAGAATTTTAGAGATTTATCTGGATAGAGAAAAATATAGTATGAAAGAAATAGATAGTATTTTTTGTTAAAAAAATGGAGATATAAATATTTACTAGAGAGGAAGAAGGGAGTTTTTTATTTTTTTTCATTTTTTTTTTTTTTCCTTTTATGGTATTTAACCTCCTTTTTTACTACTGAGGCATCCCAGGTAGTGGACACTGATGATACACAAGATGAAATGATAAATTTGGAAAGGATTTTTTTTAAGAAAGGAAACATTCCAGGCCTTTAGGATACCTCCCTCACATTTGCCACTTTATGAGAACTGAGGAAAACCTGGAGAAAACCTGTCAGGAAGGATGATCCTGGTAGGACCTGAACCCCAAGCCTCCCACTCATGGGTCCACACCTTAATGACCTCGGTGGAAGGGAGAATGGCAACAAATAATCAATGATAAGATAAAAAAAGAAATGACAGATAAAAACAATAAAGAAATATAGGCTATTATGAAGTGTTTATAGGAAAAATAGAATAGGAAATGAGATTACATCAACTGAATGGGGAAAGTATTTTCAATACTTGGTTGGTGTAAGGATTGTTAAAAGTGAAGAGTTAATGCTTAATAAAACAGTAGAAAGAGTTGAATGTTTAGATAAGGAATTTACAGGTAGTGAGATTCAATACCAAATTAAAATTTTGAAAAAGAATAAGGCAGCTGGTATGGATGGGATTCTAGGGAATTTTAATAAATGTTCGATAAGTTGAGTGGTGGTTACAGCTTATTCACAAAATTGTTTAATAAGATTAAAAAGAGCAAAGTAGTACCTGAAAATCAGAGAATAAGAATGGTGGAACCATTGTATAAAGGAAAAGGTGATTTCAATAATTCAGGGAATTATAGAAGAATTAGTTTGTTCCCAATTTTAAGTCTGATTTATATAGGCATAATGGTCAATAGATTACAGAAATGGTTGCAGGTAGAAGGGAAATTATGTGAATATCAGGCGGGATTTAGAAAAGGTTGAAGGAAGGCTGATAACATAATGATAATTCAAAGTATAATAAACAAGTCCTAACAAACAAAAGAAGGAGAGGGTATAAGTTCTATGGAGATTTTGAAAAGGCATTCAATACAATAAGAAGAGATGTACTTGTGCATAAAATGGGGTGGAAAAGAGTAAGTGAACAGTTTATTGCAGAGGTTCAAAAGTTGTATGATGGAATTAAGTTCTGTGCAAAGTGTACAGCAAATGGGATCACAGAAATGGTGAACCAAAGATAGGTTTGCAACAAGACTGTATTTGAATTTATTTCTAATTAATAATACAACAAATTTACTCCTTTACAACAACAGTACTCTTTTACAATTGCTCAATCATGCAAATACAAACTATAAGGGACCTCCATCTATTTTCAATGTACCCCTCTCAATTACAATATTTACTATATTTCGTAATATACTATCTTTACCTTTAAACATAACAATTAGAAACAGTGCCTTCAGCAATTCCAGAAGGCACTGACTCCATTCTAAATTTATTTCAAATTGATTGGCTCAGCCCCTCAGTCCCCGGTTCATCAGCAGTTACCTGCTGGAATATCCAGGGGACCAGGCTTCGATTCAACCAAAACAAAACACAACATTAAAAATAACTCATACATTCAGTGCAATATTAAATTATATTTTTGCTATACTAAACCTTCCTTCCTTCTTTTATTGCTTAAACTCATTTGGCCATATTTATATCCTTAGAGTTGCTCATTCCTTTGGTTCTTATACACACTAATATCTGGTTATTGGTGTATAAGAATTCTGTTTAACTAACATTTTGCATTGAATTTATTTCCATTTAATAATACAACAAATTTACTCCTTTACAACAGCAGTACTCTTTTACAAACACTCAATCATGCAAATGCAAACTATAAGGGACCTCCATCTATTTTAGATGTACCCCTCGCAATTACAATATTTACTATATTTCGTGATATACTATCTTTACCTTTAAACATAACATTTAAAAACAGTGCTTTCGGCAATTCCAAAAGGCACTGGCTCCATTCAAAATTTATTTTAAATTGATTGGCTCAGCCCCCCAGTCCCTGGTTCATCAGCAGCTACCTACTGGAATATCCAGGGGACTGGGCTTCGATCCAACCACAACAAAATACAACATTAAAAGTAAACTAACATTAGAAAATTAGCCCCATGCCTTCCCCTACTCATTCCATCCTGCTTTTACTATCCAACAATTTTACTCTCAAGCTTGTTTCACGTATTTTATATCCATAACATTTTTGTCTTATCTTGCCTATGTATTTTCCTAGTTCCTTAATATTTTCATCTGACTTTAAATTTAAAATTCTTCTACCTCTTATTTCATCTGGTAGATTTTCCCATTTTCTTAATAAGAACTGTTCCCTTCAAAACTTAGTTTGCTTACATTCTAGTATACAATGCCAATGCTATCTGGTTCTTTACACATAGGACATTTCCCCTTACTGTGTCCATTTTTTTAATCCACTTAAATATTTTACTCCTGTTCTAAACCATGCCAACCCTTCCCTTCCTACCTTATCACAAATTTCAACATACCTTTCTCTTCCCCACACATTTTTTAGTGTACTATATAATCTCAGAGATTTCTTGGTGTTAAGATTTGCCATATTTCCTGTTTTTCAATATCCTCTATTCTTATTGTTATCTCTTTCCAAAATCCTTTACCCAACCTTTCTCCCTGGTACCATACTAGTCCCATGCCCACTTCTTGTACAATATTTTGGATTTTAGATAGTCAAGTTTCTCTCCCTTTGATTTTACTTTTGCTACCAGGCACTGATTAATAATATTCTCGTCCTCTAGTCTCCCTATTCTATACCAATATTTCAATACTCTTTCCATGACCTTGCTTTTATAGCCCAACCTTTCTAGTTCCATTAGGGCAACCTCGTTAGGTGAAGATTTAGGTAAGCCTAGAACAATTCTACAGAATAATCTATTTAAACAAGACTGTAAGTTAAGTCCAGTTTTGATTAATTTGTTTATTGATGATATTATGGAACAAGTTTTAAAGAGTAATTCAACTGTCCAGTTATTGGAAAGAAAGAAACACCAGGCTTTCTATTTGCAGTAGATTTAATGGTAGGTGCAAGTGCAATGAACTGCAATGAGCTATAAATGAGATATGTGGATTTTTTGCAGAAAGCAGATTAAGAGTAAATGTTAAGAAATCAAAAATAGTAGTGTCTAAGAAAGGGGGTAAATTAAGAAGGGATGAGAAATGATTCTTGAATGGGGAGCTATTGAAAGTGGTTAAAGAATTTAATTATTTGGGGATGAGGTTGTCAAGTAGTGGAGGGTGAGAACCATAAGGGAAGAATTATTAAAGGTAAAGTAGCCATGAAAGCAATTAGAATATGCTTGAAGAAAATTCCAAATATGTCAACAAATTGATTAGAGAAACTGTATGAAGTGGTAATGGAATCAAAAATGTTATATGGAGTAGATATATGGGAAACTTCGAAAGGATGGTTGAAAATTTATTTAATTCATAGGATGTTTTGTACAGGGGTATTTGGGTTGCCCAAAGTTTCATTGAAAGGAGTAGCTTTAGCAGAGTTAGGGAGAGTAAGGAGGAAAGGTCTGGTAGTGGAGAGAATTTTAAAATATTGGTACAGGATTGTGAAATTAGGGGACTGCAATGTAATAAAAGAGTGTATAAAATATCAACTGGAAAAAACAAGAGGTAACAACTGGTTGGGAGAAGTGGGGAAAATATTGCAAGAAATTGGGATGGGGAAACTTTGGGAGTTTAGAGATAAAACTAGACAATGGTTTTGGAAAGAAGGAAGGAAGTAAAGCAAAGAACTACAGTTATAGAGAGAGGCATATTGGGCTACTTTTGGAGATAAGAGTTCTTTAAAATTATATAGACTAATTAAAAAGTAGTGGGAAAAAGAGAAATATGTATCTTGCTACGATAAATTTGGGAGAGAGAGACTTGCCTGGATGCTAGTAGGAGCATTGTTTTTAAGGGGTCTCAGAGGAGAAATTGGGGAAGGGGGTGTTATGTGTGGAGAGCCTGAAGGAATATTTTATTGTTTATTAGAGTGTGAAGGGGTAAAGAGATACAGGGAGGATACAAGGGAAGCAAAATGGGATAAATTATAGAAAGGAAGTATAGCACAGCAGAATGAACTAATATGAGGATAAAGATAAATAAAATTATAAGGGAATATCTAGGAGAAATGGGTTAAAATAGTTAAGAAAGATAAGAGCATTGGGGTATGATTGATAAAATAGGGCTAACAAGGGGAAAAACAAGAAGTGAGAGGTTTCATTATGCAGATAACCTTGGGATTGTGTATAATAAGGCCTCATATAGAAAGATGTTAAGATTCATTATTATTAATATAATGCAGTATGCAAGTAGTTTTAAGTATTTTGGTTAACATTATTTTTGATAGTGTTAAATCGTTTTTTAGATATTTTGTGTGTTTATTTAGGTGTAATTGGCAATTAAGAAATATGAGAATTATTAGTATAGAAATTGCAGTTAATTGGTTATAAATTATTTATAGTATATTGTTTTATTTTGGTTGGATCACAGCCTGGTCCCCTGGATTCCATTAGGTAGCTGCTGATGAACCAGGGGCTAGGGGGCTGAAGGGTTGAAGTAATAAGAATTATAATTATTGTAATATATTTATGTTATAAAGATGTTATTAATTGCATATTTGTTTATTGAATTTTGATTGGGATTAGAGTCTTCTGGAATTACCGAAATCATTGGTTCTATTTGTTATATTTTAATTGCTTTTCTGGTGTTTATTTTATTATAAATATTTTGTATGGAATAAATTCATTTATTCATTCATACTAATAATTACAATTATGTAATTTATTTGATGTAGGTTAGCACTAATCTGTCTCTTACCCTTTTGTTATAAACTCCATTGAATTCATTCATTTTTGATGAATCACATGGGATGTTATGCTAGTTATACTAATTATGAAAGATATGACCCTTGTGTCAGGAAAGATAGCTAGCACTGTGGCCAAGCCTACAACATTTAAACAAATTCTGAAAGAATGTAGCTGTTACAGTTGTACCTTTGAAAAAATTTTTGAAAAATTTATTGAAAATTTCATTGATCCTACTTACTAGGCACCAAAAAATGATTATGAAAAAAAAGAGTGGTATGTGTGCGTGTGCATGTGTGTGTGTTTGTTTGTTTGTTTGTTTGTAGGGATCTGTTAATGCTCTTAACAGCTGCAATTTTTTTTTCTCAATGAAACTTGGCATTTAACAATTAACAAACAATGCATACTGTTCAAAAACCAACAAAATTGGACCATTAGGAGGGGAGTGTACCTGAAAACCAATATTTAAAAAATGCTCTAGTGGGACCAACTTCTCTGTTCCTGCATGATTAACTTTTGCCTTATCATAAAACTTACACTTTCATCCTTCTTGTTGCTCTGTGCTTCTTGGGTGTCTTGAGGTCCTGCAAGTTGAAGTACTTTTGAAAACACACCTAATCTTGCAAAGTGATCTAAAAAGATATCCTGTGCTTTCACCATGAGATCTTGTATTATCTGTAGCACAACAAGGTGGCCATCTTCATCTTCCTAAAAACATACAAAAGAATTACATTGCAGCAGTATAATAATTATTAATCTTATTAATCTTATAAGATATCTTATTAAGAATTTGGTTATAAAGAGAGAGAGTGTGTGTGAGTGTGTGTGCGTGCATGCGTGCGTGCATGCCTGTAATATATAGGTCATGATATAGTATTAATAAAGGAAAAACTTAGGTTTACATCTCATCATGACCTGATGTAATAAGGCATCTGTAATGACCACATAATTTAAAGCTTGCTATAAGACAATAATATTGCCTGCAAGTTGTTAGTTGCCATCGGTATTTTAAAGAACGGTGTGTCAAAAGTATTTAGGTGTGGAAAGTACTAGTATTAGTGTGTGGGAATTGACAACTAAAATGTATTTTATTACATGAGAATATGTTTAAAACAAAATATGAAATTCTCTGCCACTTTAATCCTTTACATAAAACCAGCTATAGTTTTTTTGAAATAGCAGTGTTAAATTACAAATAAAAGATTGAAATGCCCATACCAATTCACTTAGTTCTTAACATTTTACTTAACATCCAATTACAATTACTATATCTGTATATATTAGAAGTGTTCTTTCTCAAAGAAACAATGATCTCAACATTCACCAACTTTGCAAATGCACAGTTCTTTTAGTCATAATTTAAGTACAGTACAGGGTTTCAGTGTAAATGCCATTTGTCCACAAAGAAAGATTAATTAATTATTTTTTCTCTCTCCTTCTCTCTCTCAAATCTTATTGTTCTTGACAAGTAAACACATATTTAGTACAATGTTCTTACAACAAACTCTGAAATAGCAAAATTTTCAGTTTAACAAAATTATTTTTTGGTCCCTGTCAAATTACATATGTTTTACATACTAAAAATGTTCCATTATGGTTAGGTCAATATTAGGACTTTTTCTGAACAAAATATGCACTTTATTTATGAAAAAGGTTATATTTTTAAATAAAGTTCATCAGCCAGTTAGAATATTTACTTTTCTTCACTTATGCATTCTATCAATGATGATACAAAACTGCTTTAATGCGACAACTCCTAATTTAACAACAAATTTGGTAGCTGTAAACTAACAATGGTCTCAAAAATGTACTAATATTGAATTGTGAACCTAAATTTTGTTATTATTCCTTTTGAATGTAGGTTGAATTTTTTTATTTGTGCAATAATTTGTGCAATTTTTTGGTTTACATTCAAAATATACAAAAACTACAGGTAAATATGTACACTAAACACATAGCAAAGCTTCACTGTAACAATCAACTGTAATTGAAAATAAACTTCCTGTAAAAAAATTTTTTTTCCTGAAAAGTATGCATTATCGGGCATGTTAGGAATGTCAGTACTATAAATTGCATATCTACAGCCTGTTTTCTATTGCATTGCTGCTAAAACCATACTCTATAAGAAATACAAAGCTTTAGACTACTGTAGACTTAGTTGCACCACATTTTTGCTTGCTTTTCACAAATGTGTTATCCCAAAATCAACACTTCAAACACCATAATATACAAGATTTAATGTTCTCATCAACAGTGTAATCTTAACAAATGCACAAATTATTCTTTAAAATACGTCTACTTCTACTGAAGGCACAAAAAGCCATGGGTACACTAAAATGTGACAGAAAAGCTTGCTTATCTACCATGGAATGAAGCAAAAACCTAGAACATTCAATGTCATTATTAGCGTAGCATTTGCAAGGGTATGAGGCAGTTTATGCTCACACAAAACACAGAAATTGAAGCAGGCACACTAAAAATACATTTCACTACCTCTGTTAAGTTAGTGATAGTATTTGAAGTAAATGAGATGATGCCAACATAATATAAGTTTAACATAAACTTAACATCATATTTACACATATAAAGCACCAACATTATAACACCCGATATTTAATATCAATAAACATTTTTAAAAGTGAAAATATGAAGCAGCAGCAATAACTGATGAATTTTATTAACTAAGAATTTTATAGAAATGCTTGCCAGTAAACAAAGTACAGGATATAGTGCTTGAATTTCCTTTGTTATACTATAATCTGAAACAAAGCTTTACCCTCAATTTTTCGATATTCAGGTGCCGAGCTTTAGACTATAGTAAATGTGTGACTACAGTAAATGTGTAAAAATATATGCTACTGGTGTGATAAAGCAACTTAAAAAATTGTGTTACCTAATCAGTTGTTTAATAAAACTTGTATAAGCTGAATGGTTTAAACTCTTGTTTCATGCATATATTTGGAATTAGTTTTCATATTTAGAAATTTGGCAATTTCTCCAAATCAAATGTTAAGCTGGTCATTTTCATGAAAATAACTACCCAATGTTTCACAACTCTTGTGAACAGTAATAATAAAGGGCCCATATGCATGCTTACATTATAATTTAACCATACAGTTCTTTATGTAACCTGGGAGGGGAATGATCTAAAGTCACCAAAATTCTCTTTATGTATTGTTGTACAATAAATTTTTGTCACAGCTTAATTATTTTTCTTAGAAAATAGTGACAACAACCTCCTTTCCCCAGCCTTAGAGCTTTCAATGATATATTGTTTCAGGTAGGAAAAAACTGCCCAACCTGTGGCACTACTTGACAAGTACCAGTCATGGTGGTCTAGTGATAACCATACTTGTCTCACAGACCCAAGATTGCAAGCAAATGGATTTTTAGGGCATAAAAAGGTCATAAAAGTATGGCTTCCTTTGTAATATAAGTAAACATTGGTCCTGTGTTATAGATTTACAGCACATTAAAGAACCTCAAGCCTGAAAGAAGAGACCTCTGAACAAAATTTATTGGCTGTTTCATGTCCTGAATTGAATGGGACACTAATGACCAGAGAAGTTAAAGGACATCCTTGGATGGGTGGGTGGATGGATGGATGGATGGATGGATGGGTGGATGGGTGGATGGGTGGATGGGTGGGTGGGTGGGTGGGTGGGTGGATGGATGGATGGATGGATGGATGGATGGATGGATGGATGGATGGATGGATGGATGGATGGATGGATGGATGGATGGATGGATGGATGGATGGATGGATGGATGGATGGATGGATGGATGGATGGATGGATGGATGGATGGATGGATGGATGGATGGATGGATGGATGGATGGATGGATGGATGGATGGATGGATGGATGGATGGATGGATGGATGGATGGATGGATGGATGGATGGATGGATGGATGGATGGATGGATGGATGGATGGATGGATGGATGGATGGATGGATGGGATGGGATGGGATGGATGGATAAGTAGCTCATTTGTATATACACTAATTCATTTCATCATCCCAAAGACTTGTGGCCATATTATGGAATTTTATACACATCAATGTAAATGGCATCATAACGAACAAATTAAAAACACTTGTAGTATTTGTATAAAAGATACTTTACATTAAAACACAATAGCAGGCTTTAACTTTTATTCAATATTAAAATTGTACACATTTTATAAAAAAAATAAGCTTATGTTTTGTAAATGAGTACAAAAGAAAGACACTCTAAAATTATTAGCTTTCAAAATGTTATTCCCTTTCCCCTTCTGTTTATTATATAAGAAAAAGTATCTACACTTAAAAATAATATTCAGTTTTTATGAAGTTCAGTAAATAAATTAAGTAATTAAAACTGAAAATTTATTTGAAAGTTATGGATTGAATGTGGAGACATCCATGGAATATACTGGTAACTAGGAACCTTTTTTATCTTGAATAGCATGTGCTCTAAATTTCTCTTAAAGTAATGTTGTCCAATAAGTCTAACAGTTTCATGTAAATACTAATATTAATCATTTATAATTATTCTCATGCACTGAATTGTTACACTGTTAGGTCTTTACTATAATATTGTTATATTGTAATGTATCTCATCATTTTCCTACCAATTAATCAGATTTTGTTTAGTTTTATATGAATGCAGTCAATGTTGATTTTTGAATTTATAATGTTTATTTATTAATAATGAACGAAGTTATATTGTAAAATTACTAATTTCATATCTTCTTTCAAAATTAGTGGATTTAATAAACATCAAATTTAACTAAATATTGAAAAATATTTAAATAAAGAAATAAGCCATCTGTAAAAAAGCTGCATTTCAGCTATTTGATCATGATTTCTATGCCTGCAATAATGTTCTTTTGGAATAATGAGAACTTGTTCAGATCTTGTGTACACACCCGCATGCATGCACGCACACACACACACACACACACACACACACAAGAGCTTTACCGACACTTATCAGTAAAAATGAAGATAAAAGCATTTATAAGTAAAACTTCATTTTAGTAAAATTTACACCCTCCAAAATTGAGTGACACTAATGCCAATTCACTTGCCAGCCAGCACTGAAGTTGCACATTTGAGCAGCAGAGACAGAAGTTTTATCCATTTATAAATAGCACACTGAGAACTGGCAGACTACATTACACTATATGGTGGTGTAAATGAGGGTGACAATGGAGCAGTGATACAAAAAAATGGTATGGAAAACTGCTGATGCCACTCTGTTCATCACAAATTCCATATATGACTGCTGGAATTCATCCCAGGCCACTTGAGAGAGCAGTCTAACCATTCAGCAATGGTGCCACATTCCAAAATATAAATTTTTAATAGCTTAAAAATTACTTCTTTAGAAATTATCAAAATACAGAATCACGTTGAAAATCTAAACAGTAATTTTAGAACTGCATATAAAGAGAACAGGGTGAACATGAGACAGTCAAGGGAATCTCTTTAGTATTTTTTTGTTATTTATGCTAACTTCTTTTTTCCAATGTGCACATGACAGTATCCCCATATGCCAAGTTCTAATAATCTGTATGTTCATCTTATCTTTATTATTTCATTCATAAACTTCTTTAATTTCGTACAGGATATTGGTCACATTCTTGAACAAAGTGTGTAATTCAATTGAGGACATCTCTTTTTCATATTGCTCCAAGATAAGTGAGCAAATGTTTACTCTGGCTTCTGTTTTACTCCTTTTGTTTATAATTCTTTGTTTTTCTTCTAACATTTGAGGTTTTTTTTTCCCAGGATGTTGACATCTCAGTTGACAGTGGTAAAAACAAAGCCTTCTAATGATGATTTATACTTGTTTGAAACAAACATTGTTTTAGGTACTAGTTCATATCCAATACTATTCAATTTTGGCCTATGTTGCATTTCATTACAAGATTCTAATATACTACCACTGTCCAAAAATAATAGCCATATTTCTTTAGAGATTGACAATGAATATAGATATGTTTTACAGAAAGTATGATCAAATATAATAAGATTATAATATTAGCAGTATTTTCAAACAATTAATTACTCAACATGGCATACAGCAGTATGGGTGGACATAATGTGGGGTGTTGCAATGGAACTAAATGCAAGCACCCTTGTCATTGTAAACTTTGCTTCCCCTTATGAGTATTTTGTAGCAATTCTTCCTAATAACCTTCATGCATTAAATCATGATGTGTTGCAAGGTCAGCAAACATTATTCAATGTCTCTACAGGAAAATCTTTGAAGCCCTTCATAACTATGATTACAAGGCCATCTACTGGATGTTGATAGTAACTGGCAAATTTCTCAGCACTTCCCTTTATCACACCTTTCTTTGCAAGATATAATTTTTGCTGGTATGAAATAGGTACTTAGGAATGGTCCATGGCCAATCATCTTCAATATACTTCATTCCTCATATTGTTTGAATACTACTCTGGTCACTTAAACTGCACAACACAATCTGATGTATGTCACCAAACCTTCATATTCATGAAATAGCCAATGCACTTGCCCAATGCATCATAACCCACATGGTATGTAGAAGAGGTACACAACTGATTCACTCCCCACAAGCCACAGTTCAAACAGGCTAGCCAGTGCATTCCAATTGGATAGTGAAGACCCTCATAATAGTGTTAATAAAAAGAAGATTTTAGTTGAATTGTTACGCATTAGAGAAGAGAGATGATCTCTATAAAGCATGCATCTTTAACGGCCTTTAGCTCAAGCATATGTTCATCACAGTATACAATATTAAATTTTTAACATATTTCATAATACTCTTTCTAATGGTGTATAAACTGTTTAGAAGTTCTCTTAATTTCAATTGATGTTCCCAGGTCATGCTGCATTTCTGATGCTGTTTTAATTGCATCTCTTTACTTTTAATTTTAATGCTCAGTCTAAGTCTTTCAAGGCCACTCATGCTTATGGCAATGCTTCAATAAAGGCTAGTTGCTGCATATCTTGAAAAGTACCAAATATGACCAGTTACACAGCATTTAAAAGAAGAGCACGAGTTGTCCTCAAGCTAGTTCTTAGTTTGATATATGGTGTAGTTTGGCTATTACAGTCATGATGTGGCTTAGTTATCAATTGTCACAGTATATTTTTCTAAAGAAATTTCTTTTTTGGGCAGTCATTTATCCATTACTCTGTCTATTCAAACAAATGTAGTGAAATTGCAAACTTAAAAGAAGTTAGGAACAGTGAAATTGGTTAAATTTTAAGTTGATATTAGGTGTCACTGCACTTCACTACCAATTTTTATTCTTCAGAACATGTTTCAAGAGTGTTCGCTCTCATCCCCAGCTGGGACCGACTAACACTGGCAGGTGATGGTGTGGCCTCTGATGGTTCCAGTAAGTACTGGAACAAGAAGTCCATTGGAACAGTCTCATTTTATACTTTCAGTAAAATATAAATACTGAAATAAAAATACTAACTTTATGCATGGAAACTCTATTTTCCTTTTCCCGATTGTGGTCGCTGCACTTCTCCAGTTAGCAGTCATGCTCAGGTGGCCCATAAATCAAATAATCTCACCATAGTTGTGACTATAGCTGCTGCATTATGAGGCTTGTATGTTTACTTTATACAGTGAAAGAGATCTCTTGAGATCTCTGACTAGCTTTTGGACACATCATGCGTTTTCTGATTTGGTAGTGCCCTTTTCTGCCATAAAATAGTCTTAGCAATAATTTTCATTTCCTTTTATTATATACTTTTAAAAGAATACATAAAGAGTATAATAAAGAACATTTTACTTTTGTTGTTGCCTTATGAACAGATCTGTTGATATAGTTAAATAGGTTGTGATGAAGATTTAACAATGAACACTCCAGTGATGATATTTTACATCAATATAAAGTTTTGTCATGCCTTCATCACAAGTTATAAAGCACAAAAGTGGAAACTGCTGAGCATTAATGCAAAAGTTCTGATATTAATTGCTTTTAATAAAGTGTGAAAATTTAAATGATGTTTCAGAATCAGCAGCACTACAGATATGCCAAGTTGTGATTAATGTCCTCTGCATTGTTATTCAATTAAGCAGCACAATCTATTATTGACTACTTTAAAGCTTCTGAGAATTGTACGATATAAACATATGTCCTTATATCTAGCCTCTTTAATGCCTAGCTAAACATGGTTTAAGGTACCACTACGTACTTCAGCAGAATTATATATTCTGATCTGCAATTGGTATTCTGTGGTTTACATCACATTCTTTGCTGGATAGAGTATAGGTCCATAAACATATGAAACTATCACAACTTATTTTAGCTATCAAAAAAAATTTAACTTTATACCTTTGCCTTCATTGCAATAGGCATTTTTAATGACACAGGGGATAAGCTATGGTAGTTTCATATGTTAAAATCCTAAACTCTTATCTGGCAAAAGTATGTGACATAAATTCAAACATGTTTTTTTACAACTGTTGAAAAATTATTGTCCTTTCATTACCAATTTAAAATTTTGTAAATATTGCTTAAATAGATATTTTTCCAAAATTATGAACAATATTTCTCTTCTAAAATATCATATTTTTGGTAATAAAATTATGGCAACAAACACATTATCCCACTTTTTATTACTGTGTGAAATGAATATGGTACAGGCTCTACATTCACAATTTTTATTGTAATATATACTTACTACCTTTGCTACTTATGTGGAATACTTAAAGTTTGTGTTTGTTCTTAAAAAGGTGTGACATTTTAATGCAATGAGGTCAGACAGGCCACTAACTCTAAACAGTTGATTGTACAGCCAAAATCAATAATGATATCAAGATGATTGCAGTTTTGGGCCTTTTTGTTTCCAAAACCAGCCTTAAATACATAGTGAAGCTATTATTTAACTATTAATGCTCGCTTTTATTACTAAGGCATCACAGGCAATGTGAAACTGAATGGTATCCTAACTTAATTATATAGTGCAACATTTTAATGCACAAATTTCCTTCTAATTTATGCTATATAGCTGTTGCTTTCTGGCTCTAACATTTAAAACAGGTATATCAAAATGACAAAAATGACTAAATGCAAAGTGTAAAACTAAGACCCATTCTTTGAATCCAGTGTGACTTGCATTTTAAAGACCCCATGACAGTAATTATACAATGCCCATAAGTTGTAACAGATGAGAGCAGTACTATCAGGTGGTCAAATTTATTCAGATTTTACCATGGCTCAGTTTGAATGAATAATATAATTGCTAGTCAGCACACTTTGCCTTGAAGAAGTGGCGAAAAAGTACCAACTTCAAGAACACAATAGTATGCAACCTAGTAAGTGGTTAATGGACTAATAGGCCTGCATTTTGTAAATAAACTGACTTATTACTCATTTATTTTATATCTACTGACAACCAAGGAAGGAATTATTATTATTTGAAAGTACAAGTGTGAGCATTACCAAGAAAGATTGAATCAAATGAGAAAGGAGGGAGGGTTCTAACTGCTTAACCTGAGCCATAACTGGTGATAGCTTGTTTTACTTATGCCCATTAATAATGCAGCCGGTCATAGTTATTTCTGCATTTGTTCTTCAGTTAGCATTCCTACACAGCTGCACTAGTCTTGTCAGGGTAGTGGGGAATACACAAACAGGAGCAGATGTAAACAATTCACAGTGCTCCCACTAAAGTGAAAATACGTAAAATAAACAGATAACTATGCTGAGACTGCATGTGGCATAAGTCCTAGTGAATTCTCAGAACTAAGTTAGCTGATTATAATGCTACAAACTTACTCTGCAATCTTATTTTGATTTAAAGTAAAACACTAAAAATCATGTCATCACATTAAAACTCTCTTTAAGTTTCACAAACACACTTATAAAAGTAATTTTGGTACATGTTTCATGAGGTACATTCCTCACATTGTCAACCAAAACGACGACTCTTTAAATTATTAATACTTTAAATCAAAATAAGATTAACAAAAGTTTCACTGTGTGGATTCCGACATTCCGTAAACATATTACTCTGCAATGGTGACATTTTTCATTTCAAATGAAATGAAATCCAAATAAATTTGATCACCAAGTATAGTTAATGTACTATAATTTGCTTTTCAAATCTTGTCAGCAATAATCTTATTAAAATCTCAGTTTTTCATCCCTGTTACATGCAAATATTGCTTTAAAACCATCTATTTCTTAAATACAATTACTATGTACCATGATGTTTTTAATCATAATGTTCTCTAAATAACTTACTTGTTACAAGTAAGTGAGACCATTAACAGTGTTTAGACCAACTAAATCATACAATTATATCAACTTACTTGTTGCTTGCTTATATTGATTTTTATGTAATATATAAACATACATTCAGAATTCTATTCAAGTTTTGGTTTCAAACATATGTATATTATAAGACACAATCAAAATTATCCCCCCTTTCAAGTTTTACTTATCTTCTAAAGTCTTTAACCTCTCAACTGCAATTTGATTATTTCAGATCAGAGAAAGCTAGTTAAAATAGAATTAATATATTGCTTCAAATATTTTGATTACAGTTCAATGCAATTTAAAGCCAAAAGTATCTAGTTTCAAGACCTATAAAACCACACATTAACTAGTACACAGTTTGTACAGAATGTTAATACACACTTAACTCATCTGAAAGGCAAAAGGCATTTAGCGTGCTCTGCCATTGCTTTCTCTTATAGCACTCCAAAGGTTTTGCATAGCTCTCAGTGTTTCAATGGGATTATTTTGTGTAAATCAATAGTAAGTAGGAAAATAGAGAGGAGAAGAAATTACACAGAAAAGTAAATGCTTGTTAGCAACTCAACAAACAAATCACAGGGAAAAAGAAGAAGAAAAAGAAAAAAAGATGCAACATAAATCAATATCTAAATGCTTTACCGTCTTTATTATATACTTGTCATGCAAGTCACGTCGAAGAACTAACCCAAGAGCGGGTAGCTTTCCACCAAGTTTGGGGAGCCAAGTGTAATATTTCATGCCCCCATTTTGTGGTTTCGAGGGCGTGACATATGATATCTGAAAATACCAATTTTGTAGTTAAATAAATTAAATTATGTATTAAAAATACATTTTAATTCCAATTAACTGTGCCTTACGATTTAATGAAATTATAAGGGTGTATGAAAAAAAAAGTTTATATGTCTGAAAAGAAAAAAAAAACACACAATACTTTGAATGAACCCATGTTATATAAGATATTATATAAGAGATGTTATACATGTGTGAAATTAATTTAGAAATAACAGTACTCAAATTAAGGAAATTACTTTGCTGCACAATCAACTGGCAGAGCACGCTAAAAGAAAATATATATTAGCACTATTACTATATGAAAAATATCTCATAAGCAAAACACTACATTCTCTGGCAAAACAATTTAAATGATAACACATACACACATTTACTTAAAAACAAAACACTTGTCAGCATTACCATAATCTATTCACTGATATCTACCAAGAGAAACCTACATTCTATATATAACCATACATCAAATTTATGTAGCTACTTTTATACTATTAAAGGTCTAATAAGCACTTAAACATGTGTTTAGAAGTTACTGACAATGAAGCAATGATTTATTCAAAATTGAATATATTAGAATGATGACACCAAACTTCAATTATAAGTTTTAATTTTGATAAACAGCTGCGGATGTAACAAATATTCCAGAAACATGTCCTTAATTGTAAGTGAAGTGCATCTCAACATTCAAACATATTCAATTTTAAATAACACGATTACCAAGTAAATGAAATAAAGTGTCATAAAATCAATTATAATTATTAGCTTCATTATTCTGTAATTTTGAATATAAAATGAGTCAAACAAATGCTTTGGGCAGGTTAATTACATATGATTTTAAAAGTACATGTTTCACGAACCTTTGTCCTCATCATTAGCTACTTGTTATCTACTTCATTGTCAATAATTTCTGGAAAAAATTCATATCTAAATGCACCAATCTTTGAAATATGTCAAACATTAAAAATTTACCTCTCTTCTTTTTTCACATTATTTTAAAAAGCTGTCTTGCATAATTTAGAATGTTTACCTAGTTATTAGAATTCAGGGATTGAGCATTAGGAAGAAGTAACCAAATTTTAAGTTATTTTGCAAAATTTGTAGCTACATACATATATACATCTTTCATACTCTGAATCATGTTACAGCATAAAAATTTTTGAAAAAAAAACCTTTTACTAATACCAAAAGACTGCACAGACAGGGGTTGTTCAAAATATAGCAAAAATTGTGGGACTCTCTAAGTTTTTTTTATTTATTTCTGTTTCTCTGGTGCATGTTATTTTGGTTACATTGTTCCAAGAGTTAATTTATTATTATTATTATTATTATTATTATTATTATTATTATTATTGTTGTTGTTGTTGTTGTTGTTGTTGTTGTTGTTGTTGTTGTTGTTGTTGTTGTTGTTGTTGTTGTTGTTGTTGTTGTTGTTGTTGTTCAACTTACTCAATGCATATATCAACACACACATGCATATATACATTAATAAGTTGAGCATTACCAGTCATGTGAAATATTACAGGATGTTCAAAAGAATGTCAAAGAATTAACTCTGTTGTTTATAGGTACTGCAAAACAACAAATTAGTTCCATTAATTCCATTAAAATAATCTGTAATATACAAAATATTTTAATAACACGTACAAGATATCAGCTTTTAAGCAAAGCTGAAATACCAAAAGATCTTCCCCTGGCCCTCACAATCCAATTAAGTATAGTCATGTTATGGTTCCAGGATGGTGGAAGTAGCAAGTGTTTCAAATTAAGCAATTTATGGAACATATAAAGAAATAGCCATTAATAAGGGGGAGGTGAGAAAAAGTTCATGGTAAGTAGTTTTCTAAATTGTTAGAAAGAACACATGAACCTTAAATCTGGGGTTTGCTGGTGTATCAGTGACAAGCACAATGACATCAGAAAGCAAACCATAAGATGATTGTCCACTCCAGGTAAGTAAGAAATACAAATGTGGATAAAATATTCTAGAGAAATGCAAAATTATCATACAGCAGTGTAACATAAAGAGCATCTAAAAAAACTGAAAAAATGCTGAACTCAGTACAGCTGCCTAGATTAAAATAAATTATATTTTCTCTTCTTTAATAGAAATGTGATTAAAATATATCATAGTAAATATAAACTGTAATTTTATCATTCGGACACTTTAATATGGTAAAGGAACTAATTGTAGCATTAAAGAACTATAAGTAATGATGTACAATGATTCAGCTTAATCAAGCTTTTTTATTTTCTTGAATGGCATTAAAACATTTTTTGAATTTGCAGTTTTGAAGTATTCCCACATTAACAATATATGAATACAAAATAAACTCCTAATTAGATATTTCCAACTATAAATGAACACAAATGTATTGAGTTTGCTCAGAGTAGGCTGGATAAGATAAGTTCTATATGTTATATAGGCTTGACCTTAATCAAGCTTATTAATGATTAATGGTGAAAAATGAAAGCTTCACTAGGTTACTGAGTAGCTAAAAGAGCTCTGATTACCAACTCAGAAAGCTGGGAAATGCGTTAAATATACTGATCAACCTGGCTCATGCAATAACACTTGAGACTTTCATTTGAGAGATCCAAAATTCAAAACTCTGGGGGTTAGAGATGATTTTTCATGGTTTCCACCAATTGTTAGGAGAATGCTGGGATGGATCTTTCCTCTGCATGAATTATGTACTTTCCATTTCATATAATTTCATTCCATTGGTTCTGTTACAAAGTCAAAATTGTTAGGGTGAGGTGTGCTCATGTGGTGGGACGATGATTTGCATTTTGGAATGATTTCTGCCCCAGCATTTAGTATGGAAGCAGCCTTCTGAGGGGCTCAAGCTCCTTGGAGAAGGGCTCCACCTCTGTTGGGGCATTGTATCTGGAAACAATGTTACAATCCCATCTATGCCCCTTTCTCACTGCCTGTGGATCTGGTTGCCCAGTGTCTCCCCCACCCCACCCCTTCATCCTGGAGGTGCTCCCACTAAGAGCAATGGCCAAGCCCTTATGCAATGCTAAAGTTGGAGATAACCTCTTTCAATCCTAACAATCCAATGCATTCAACTAAATGTGTCAATCTCACCAATGGTTAGTAGATAACTTGCACACTTAAGAAGTATATCTATGCGCTTCCAACCATTGGAGAATACTGCCTTTCCAGGTAGCTTAATGGAAATGCTTTGCATGGGAAGGGACAGGAAGCCAAATTCTAAAATTCCCTGCATGCAAGGTGTAGCTGAGAGGTCCCCTAGGGTAATTTGAAGTACTCAAAGACATCATTCCTTACTTACACTCCCTTTACTGCAATAACCAGAGGTACTAGAATGTTCTTAAATATTTTAAATTGAAAAGATAGAAAGCATTCTTTTATTTAATAAAAATGGCTAACTTGATTAAGTAATTGCATTCTGTAAATACCACAAGAGGGGGAAGAAGAGATTATATTTCTTGTTGTCGATCATAAAAGTTCTCAAACTGCTGAAACATTGCCTAAACATTACTATTGGCTTGTACTGCTCTTTTCTCTAACATTAATTTTTTTACTCTGCCACAGCATTCTGAATGATGAGAACCTTCCAAGTCATATTAAAATCAGTCTTTATATTTTCTCTAACTTATATCAACTGCACTCATTTTTATTTTACTGTGACTGAATACATGTTCTTTTTATGATAAAATATTTATAATTAATAAACTTATTTTTGCTATATTTATGAAAACTATTTTTTATCTCCATGAGCATGTATATTAACAAAGTCCATAATAATCTTTTCTGAGTTGAACCATTGGCTTTGCTTATTGGAAATGCAATTGCATTCTTCTCCATTGAGTGAAGCCATAAAGAGTGATCTAAATAGTTGAACTCAAAAGAGTTTATTAATGCATGTTTCACTGAGCTAGATTACAACTTAAATTAATATTAAAAAAGTCCATAATATTTGAAAAATGAATATTTTACCTCATTATCTAGAACAGTGGCAATTACTTCAACCAGCATCGTACCAAAATTGTATGTTGGAGATTCAGGACTGCAGGCTTCTATCAATAAAGATGGTTGGATGTAATGTACCATCTTTTTAATCAAATTCAAACTTGCTTTTCTGAAAAATGAATATTTTGCCAGTAATTAACATGTTCTCATTAGTAGCCTAAAGATTGACTGTCTAAGTAAACATAAAAGAGAAAAAATACTGCCCATACCTAGTTTTAACACCGATATATGCTATGCAACAAAGTCTTTTGCATTCACTGTATTGGTCAATATATAAGATGCTACTTTGCTTAACATAATCCTGTTCAAAAATTAAGGTACTTTTTGTTAAGACCCAACCAAAAGAACTATAAAAATTATTATTATTATTATTATTATTATTATTATTATTATTATTCACTACGGTAGTGGTGACAACAGATTAATTTAACTTTGTCTTTGAGTATTTAATTTTGTCAAAACTGATGAGCTGAAACTCATTTCAACAAGTCAGTCTCTTAAATCTAGCCACTTTGCACTTTTTTCACAGTTATATATTTTACCTTAAATTTATTTGGAACGTATTTTGAGCAAGCAAAGTACAAATGTTTTCATCTCTCCCACTGATGTAGTTAAAAAGGTCATTCTCATTCCCTATTTCTAGTTCTGTCACACATTTTAATCATGATTTGCAATGATTTGATTGTTAGAGCTACTTGACTTATTATGCATTATCTATCTACACACAAGCATCATATCATTTAAACATTAGTTTCAATAATTTTCAAGGTTACTCGTTACATCTCAATTAAACTATAAATACATATTTAAATACTGAAAAGATAATTATTGAACCTAGGAAGAGATAGACATATTTAAATCTCTGATAAGGCAGGAAGGGAAGGACTGGCATGGTTTAGAACAGTGATGGTGGTATACTAAAGTGGAATAAAAAATGGATATATTAAGGGGATATGTCCCATATCTGAAGAACCAGATAGTATATTGGCAAACTAAGTTTTGGAGGGAACAAAAGTGGGAAAATTTATCAAATGAAATAAGAGGCAGAAGAATTTTAAATTTAAAATCAGACAAAAATATTAAGGAACTGGGAAACTACATAGGCAAATTGAGATAAAAATGGTTATGGAAGTTGGGTAGGATAAAGGGAAATAATGCTGACAATGCACTATTTAGGAATGAAAATAGATCTTATTATATACTGAACCTGGAGTTAATTGTAATGGGGTATAGAAGAAATGCAACTCCATAAAGCCAGGGTAAACAAGTAGGAAATTTAAAAGTTTATTAATAGAAGTAAGCTTACATGAATAGAAACATGGAAAGGAAAACTGTTTACTTTGTTTTTAATATGTTTACTTGTTACTTGTTAGTTTTGAGTATAAGGTCCAAAAGAATAAGCACCTCTCAAGAACAGAAATTTAGCTAAATGGGTTTAATTGGAAAAGGAGAAAGATTCATTATTGCATGAAATATAATTTAATATTGTATTGAATGTACAGATTATTTATAGTTTATGTTCTTTGGTTTGATCAGAACTGGTCTTATGTAGCTGCTGAGCTGCTGAAGAACTGGGGACTGGAGGGCTGAGCCAATTAAATTGGAATAAATTTGAATTTCCAAAGGCACTGATCGTATTACATTTAAAACTAATGTTTTTCTTATGTTATAAGAAATAAAATTTATATTCATATTAAACATAATTATAACATACATTCTATCATCATCATACTTTCCCTTTGTCTTCTATTATAACTAATGATTTTAATCACTAGAAGAAAAGGAATTTGGAATTTTGGATCTAGTCTGTTAGAACTAAAACTATATGTCTTTTATATTGACATTAATGTATGCCCGTAGAGAGGGAAGAAAAAAAGGGAGCAAAGGTCAGAGCCCTTGACTGGTTCAGAAAACATAAGAAGCATTTACTTAAATGTAAATTGGAACTTGCACAGTGAAGCCAATCATATTAATTGATATCATTGTATGATTCAGTTGAACTACACACTCTTAGAGCTTCACTTCCTTTTCATAAATGTATGGAACCAGTTTCGAGAACATTTAGTTCCCATCTTCAGCCAGGCCAAAGTTCAACTGTCGGATCATTCGTTGAGCTGTGGGAATGTATATTCTGCTCTGGTGGCAGTGTGATAAACTTGTAGTTTATGTTTTCATCCCCGACAATGTCGAAGTTCATTATGCTGTCTTTGTATTTGTAGATGTAGATTTTCTCCCAGGATGCTAATTTCGTAGGTCCTTGTACTGATTTTAATAATTTTGCTTTATTTATTATGTCGTGATTTTGTGTCCAAAAATGATATGCTACTGCTGATTTCTCTATTTGCTTGTGCTTTATGTTCCTGAAATGTTCCTTTAACCGTGTGCCTATGTTTCTCTTTGTTTTTCCAATGTAGATTTTTTCACATTCTGACCGGTTCCATACATTTATGAAAAGTAAGTGAAGCTTTAAGAGTGTGTAGTTCAACTGAATCATACAATGATATCAATTAATAAGAAGCATTTGCTAACACTGGGTTCACAAAATATTTTAATGTCACTTTAGTTCATGTCCATGCTATGCCATAAACAAGAAATGTATTTGCTTGGACTGTGTGTTCCTATGGCTGAATGTAATAACAGCTATCTAGGTTCAAACCCTCATTATGCTTGAATTTTTATTTGATAGTTTGTGCAAGTAAAATTAATGTTTAATATACGGCAATAACATTTCTTTAAATGGAAAACTTATACTTGAATATTAAGACATTTATACTCAAATGTATATCAATCATTTATATAATAAATAGCATATTAATAAATATTCTAATGTAAAAAACTAAAAAGAATATATAAATTTTGGTCACATTTTGCCTGAAAATAATTATTAATTTTCTATTAATTTTTAATTAAAGATTACTTTTATTTTTTTATTTACTTGCAAAAATAACAACTAAAACAATATACCGGTAGAATTTAAACTGTGGCAGTTCTTTCTGCCAGATACTTGCTTTTAACTGCTTGACTAATGGAATATGAGGTGGTATCCACAATATTCGGGACTGGTACTGCCATCTCAACAGTAGTTGCAGTAGAGTTTTGTATCATTAGATGGCAATCTTAAAACTCTTATTATATTTAACTATGATTATAAGTTACACTTTACATCTGCCATTAACTGTGTTTGTCACTTATGCACTTCCAACTAGAAAGAGTTCATGTCTCCTGCTGACATGCTGTTGTAGAAGTGCTGGCAAATACCTTCCCACTATTCCTGAGAGGAAGAAAGCAGGGAACAGTCCATGTATTTTACACTAAAATACCTTTTTGACTATGAAATATGCTCTTGGTGATCACACAACATAATCTGCAGACCTTTACTATCATGCTATTTCAAATTCTGGATTAATTTATTACTCAACATGTGTTACTTACCCACATATTTACATTTTTAAGTAAGCTGCTTTCATCTGAAACTTTGGTGAAGCACAACTCTGATTAAAAATTCACCCGTTATAGCTAGAGCAAAGTATTTATAATACTAGCTCTGTTTTGCTCCCTGATCAAGTAGGTAATCTGGTTTCCATTGGCCAATGGGCCAATATCTTTGGCAGGAGAAATTTACCATTTACTTTTACCTATTAACCTTAATTGTTCCTATATAATGATATCAATATATTCTTAATTAGCTAGTTAGTAGATTTAATATTTTTATGCTCTACTTATCATTGAATTATACAAAACACATTTCACAGGCTTTTTCCTGCATCATGAGTTGAGAGTCAGCTGCCGAATTTGTTGTTGATTGGATGGCCTTATTGTGGTTCTCATGGACATTTTATAAACTTTAGGATTATCTTCTGTTGGGATCTTGAAGTTCATAACCTAATCTTCATATTTTTTTATAATTTCCCCCTATATTCCCGGTTCCAAAGGTCTTTCTATGAATTTCAATAATTTGATATCCATTTTTATATCAGGTTTATCTCTCTAAAAGTGATGTGCAACACTGATTTATCTATCTGATTGTACCTGTTGTTTCTCCAGTGTTCCTTTAGCCTCATTCCAATGCTTCTTTTTTTTTAGCCAATATATACTTTATTGCATTCCGAACAGTTGATTTTATATATTCCTGGCTTCTTCTCATCAGGTATTCTATCATTATCATAGGAGTTGAGCAAATTATTTAGATTGAATTTGTTCACTGGAGACAAAGGCAAAACGAAAAGAAATATTGGAATGAGTCTAAAGAAACATTGGAGACACATCAGGTTCAATCAGATAGATAAATCAGCAGTTGCACATCACTTTTGGAGAGATAGATCTGATATAAAAATGGAAATCAAATTATTGAAATTCGTAAAAAGACCTTTGGAGCTGGGAATATTGGGAGGAAATTATAAAAAAAAAATATGAAGATTAGGTTATGAACTTCGAGATCCCAACAGAAGATAATTCTAAAGTTCATAAAATGTCCATGAGAGCTACAGCAAGTCCATCTAACCAACAACAAATTCGGCAATCGACTAACAGCTGATGATGCAGGCAAGAGCCTATGAAGCATGTTCTGTATAATTCAATGGTAAGTGGAGCATAAGAGTATCAAATCAACTCATTAGCTAATTAAAAATATATTAGTTGTTTCATTGCATTAGTTCTGACAGAAAATTAAAAATCAAATTTTAAATTTGATATCAATATCTTGAAAGATTATGATGGATCCATTTTAATTCATGTTAATTTTAAAAGCAAGTTTTTCCATTATTTCTAACAAATAGAAAAAACTATTTCTAGATATTTCACATTGCAGCACTGAACATACCTTACTGAGGCTAACATGGTTGACTGAAAAGTGTTGCAAAAAACAGGTAACAGACGGCGCAGGTAAACAGGTGCCATTTCTGGATCTCCCTTTGGCTCACCACTATCATCTGGCTCTACTGTATCTGCTTTCTTTTCTTTCTCAGCAGGTATCATCCATTCTCCTAAAATATTTTATGTTGCCATGAACATTTATAAAGTTTTACAGGCTTAGAGTGCTATAGCTTCCCAGATTTCCCTCACGCTTTAATAAACAGTCATTAATTTTTCTTCCTTTACCATATATTATCAACAAATTTTTTTCTCATCTTATAATCTTTCCTGTATTATCAACAATGTGTTCTAAGAATTATAACAGATACCTTAGTATGCATTCTCATTACTTACTAATTTGATATTTTCTTGCTTATTTTTAGCTATACATATTTCCATAGGCCTAAAATCAACTGCTACAATATTGCTATTCTTCTACAAACTTACTACAAATACTTTCAACTTGAGCAAAAGAATACTTACATAAAATACAACTATACTAAGTATACTCTACATTTTCAGTATTATTTCTGAATTAGTTATGTGATACAAGTATTTTCCTTTCAAAGATAAAACACTTAAAATCAACAAAAATCCTTTTTATTGCTTTATAAAATTTGCATGGTTACACCAAAAGTAGTTATTATGCATACAAGTTTATCAAAGGGAGTGAAAAAAAAAAAAGTAATATAGCATCTGCCCCTCCTTACAAAGAAAAGAGCTAAATAGTTCAGCAAACCCACAACACAAGTAACAGTAGTCATCATCGCTTTCTAGAATCTCAATGCTTGAAAATTCCAATAACTTATGTTAAAATGGTAACATCTTAATACATTTTACGACCCTTCCAATGTTTAAAGTTTAAATTTTACACCTGCAAAATGTGTGTTTAGCCTTATTCTAAATGAAAGAGAAAAATGGAGGTTTACTGTTTTATGGGGATTCATTAGCTGTGCCTACTCACAAATCCCCTTCCCCCCCTTTTGAAAACTTTTTGCAAAAACATTAAAAAGCTGTTAAGGGTGAAAGATTAATCTTTCACCCTAAAATATAACTCAAAGCCTTTGAGTACTTAAGGCCTAGGCTTCAAAATTAACTGTATATTACAGCTAATTAAATGTGATTTGTTTTCCACACAAGCATATGTTCGGTTTAGATAATGGAATAAGAGCTTGAAAGGAAAAACTCAAGCTTACAACCAGGACTCTAACTACATTATCTTCAGTTTGTCATGCAATGGCAATGCTCTTCCATCTGAGCTACCAAGCCTTTTGTTGCAATAAAATCCCTGTAAGAAGTCTCCAGGGCATACAGACTCAGACGCGGAAGATTTGCAGTTATGATTGAACAAATATGATAACTCAGAAGAAAGAGCATTTACAAGGTAAGCAAAGATCCATTGTTCAAATCCTAACTGTAACTATGAATTTGTCCCATGTAATTGTGATTTCAAACTAATTTTAATGCCTCAATCAAGATATACAATTAGAGTTAAATATTTATTACAAGTTTAAAAATGAAGTTAAAATTAAACCATTCAGATTGTTATACTGATTCCTAAAAAAATGCATATTAACTGATATCAAAATGTCCCTGTTAGCAGCATACTTATTTACAGAATTAATTTTAGAGTATTTTCAAATATATTTTTGAAAATTAAATGGAAATAGGATTAAAGAGGCAGATCCTCAGGCAATGGTAAAACATTATTTATGTAACTTGGGAGTGCTCCCCATAGTGGAACTGAATCAAATTTAGTTTCTCTTAGCAATGCATTTAAGTGGAAACTAGCAGAAGGAGATATGCTGAATCAAAGCTAAGGGAATTCCTGGGCAAGAATACTTGTTCAGCTGCAAGAGTGAAACTTTTGATTCCATACAGTCATAAGTAACTGAGTTTTCAAGATAAACAACATTTGATGGTGCAATCTGAAAACAAAGCATAATTTGCACATTGTATAAAAGTTAAAGAACGAATAGAGGAAAATAAATAACCTATAGAACTATCCACATGTAAATTATAAATGTCATAAATATTATTGCAATAATTATGATAATGCTTAGGCAATTAAAAAGCACACAAAATTCAACATGTATGTCTCCTGCTAACCCAGCTTTTCTGCTTCAAATTACGGATACTGTTGCAGAATTTTATAAAATATATAAAATTAGCCATATATCACTTGTTAAAAATGCCATGTACCCAGTATTTTCTTTTTTTTCCCCCCTTTTTCCTTTTCTTTCCTTTTTTCCTTTTATTATTTCTTTTTTCTTCCTTTTTTCTTTCTTTCCTTTCCCCTTTTTTTTACTCCCCTTTTTTAAGCTGTTATTTGGTGTTCTATCTATGACTTTTCACACGAGCTAATGCTGTTATGTGACTGATGCCATGAGTATGCTTCAGTTCATTTCTGTTTAGTTTGATTATATTTCATTAAATGGTACCAGGCTCTTAAGCATCTGAATTCTATTATAGTAATATCAAACTTTTTACCGTTTCATAAAATAATTTGTATATGTAATTACCTTCTTTATTCTTATTTTGTATTTTCAGGCCTCTTTACCCCTTATATCCTATGTTAAGTTAGGACACAAATCTAGCAAAGAAAAAAAAGAAGTTGCCTTATTTTAAAATAAATAATGCATTATTGTATAAAAGGCTCCCTCCTTGCTTTACCATATTTAGTCCTTTTGTACAACATTTACCTGGAGACTGTAAAATTGCTGCAACTTCACGATGCCCTTCATCTATCCTTTCCCTGGCCTTATCCAACGGTGTTTTTCCATCCTCATCTCTCAGATCAGGGTTTGCACCATGACGCAATAAAACTTTGGCAATAGCTGGTCGGCCAAAACATGCTGCATAGTGAAGCGAAGAAGAACGTTGCCCTGCAAGCACCATAAAACATTTCACTATTAATGACCAACATATGTAAAACTGAAATGGGATTTGAAATATATCTTTAATTCTTAAAAATAATTAGCAGAAAATCCATTATAGCAAAGAGTATTTGAAAATTTGTAAGCAATATTTTGCAAATTTAATCAAAAAAACAACTATTTCAAACCAGGAAATAACTTAATAATGATATTACCCAGGGTAAAAGGAATGTTTTTGATCAAATTCACAATTGTTCAACTCAAGCTAAGCTATTATAGCTATCAATGTTGCACATCCTGCAACTATTTTTGTGAAACAATAGTAGAATCATCTTGAAATGTTCTTCACAGACAAACCTCTTCTCCAAATCACAATACTAAAGCATCTTTAAAGAACAATAAGCGTCAAAGAAGCACTTTCTGTTACTCTGGTCTTGAACATGTAAGTTTTATTAACTGATATCATTGTATGATTCAGTTGAACTACACACTCTTAAAGCTTCACTTACTTTTCATAAATGTATAAAAGAATGTGCTTGCTGAAGATGGGAACTAAATGTTCTTGAAACCGGTTCCATACATTTATGAAAAGTAAGTGAAGCTTTAAGAGTGTGTAGTTTAACTGAATCATACAATGATATCAATTAATATGATTAGCTTTACTGTGCAAGTTCCAATTTATATTTAAGATGTAAGTTTTAGTTCTTAGTCCAAATTCCCAGAAGTGTTTCTCTAAGTGTAACTTTAAGGTCAAACTGCTAGTAACTCTTGTTCTCCAATTATTCATCACTAACTGGAGTTTTGCTGATCTAACACAAAAGAATGAAAAAAGTAAAAGGTAAGTCTAGGGACAGGATTTTCACGCAAATGCATGTTTTTAAATAAGCTTGCTATACTACTCAAACTTTGTAAATTTTTATTTCATGGCTAAGGGATTCAAAAGAAGGATACTTTATTCACGCTCGTTTGCATATTTCAACCTTTTTAGGCATAAATTTATGCATAATGCATGTTTTAAGATTTTGGGATTATTAAACCATATTTAAAGCATATTTTTGCTTCAAATGCTAATTGGAACTTGTACAGTCAAGCTAATCATATAATTAAGATCATTGTATAATTGAGTCGAACTACACACTCTTATTGTCTCTATTGACTTTTTTAAATGTAGTATGTTTCGTGGACCATTGTCTGCAAACATGTGCTACATTTAAACAAATAAGTGGAACCAATAAGTACACAGTTCCACTAAATCATACAATCTTAATCATCAGCTAACCATTGAGTTGACGGTTAGCTGATGATGCAGACAGTCTGCAAACATGTACCACATTTAAACAAATAAGTGGAGCCAATAAGAGTGTATAGTTCCACTAAATTATACAATGATCTTAAATTATATTTTTGCTTATTAGCTCTGGTACTGTATGTAAATTGTATACATTGCATTTTATATATGTTTTCTCTTAGTCATATTTTAGTTTACAATAATTCAGTATCTCAGTACTTCTGGCCAAGCATGTAAGCTTTTATTTTTTTAGAAAAGAACTACAAAGGCCCAGTATACTTCCCACTTAACTTGGTCACTTTTGACCATTGCAATGAAGAAATGGCACCATTCATTAGCAGCAAAAATCCAGAAACCAGTGGAAGAAGAAAGAGGTGTAGCCAGAAGTAATTAAAAAGTCTTTAAAAGGGTTCCTTGCTATCTTGGAAAGGTAGCAAATCCATTCAGAGTAGATTCACAATGGAATTCCAAATCCCCTCTCTTGGTTTGTACAGGCCTGGGGCCAAATTGTTTAAGTAAAATGTAGCAAGCTGACATGCATCAGCACATTTTACGTTTAACATGGTTTCTAGTTCAGTTGCATGGCTGAATTATTCTGATGAACTGTGTAATGTAAAACATTGCAATGCCACCAGTTGAATATTTAAGAAGAGATCTTGAAGCACAATGGACTGAGGGGAAAGAATATCTTAGAACAGATGTTGAAGTGATTTATTTGACTGCTAAACTAAAGACATAAGCAGATGTATTCACATAATTACTATTTGGAATATTAGCAGCTATATCTTAAGATATTATTTCCATTCATCTTGAACACACTGCATGTGAGTTTGGCCCACTAAATGCATAGTGTTAGATCTATCTCTTTTTCTGTAATTCACTAGATCTATAATAAGCAGATGACAAAAATTATTCATAAAAATAAAAAATAATAAAAACAATATATATATAAATTAACAGTAATTATAACAGTAGAAAATGATAAAACACGAAGAAAAAGCTATATTTCGAACTTGTGGAGTCCTTCTATGGCAAGAAGACAAGTCACCTGTCACTTGGTCACTTGTCTTCTTGCCATAGAAGGACTCCACGAGTTCGAAATATAGCGATCTCAAGTGACAAGTGGCTTGTCTTCTTGCCATAGAAGGATTCCACAAGTTCGAAATATAGCAATCTCAAGTGTGACTTTTTCTTAGTGTTTTATCCTTTTCTACTATTATAATTACTATTAATTTGTTACTTTGTTAATAGTGTTACTTTATTTTTATTTTTCTTTTATATTTTATATATATAATCATCTAAACTATCTGTCAAATATAATTTTGCAGATAAAGTGTTCAACAAAATTTCATATTAATACATGTGCCTCAGTTTCACATGTGGAAAATGGGTGGCCGAGGTTGTTAAGGTGCAGACTCGTGAGCGGGAGGTCTGGGGTTCGAATCCCACCAGGACTGTTCTCCCTGATTGGGGTTTTTTCCAGGTTTTTCTCAGTCCTCATAACTGGCAAATGCCACGGAGATACCCTAAACTTAGGCCTGGAACGATTCCTTCCTTAAAAAATATCCTTCCCCAATTTATCATTTCATCTCATGTATCATCAGCCTATGGTGCCTCAGTAGTAAAAACGGATGTTAAAACACTATTCAAAAAAAAAAAAAATGTGGCAAAGATGAAACAAAGAGAATTAACCAACACCCAATGCATCCATCTTTTGTCACTGCATCACCTAAATCACCATTAAATGAATTTCTGGGTTCGAATCCCACCAGGACCGTTCTCCCTGATTGGGGTTTTTTCCAGGTTTTTCTCAGTCCTCATAACTGGCAAATGCCAGGGTGATACCCTAAACTTAGGCCTTGAATGATTCTTTCCTTAAAAAATACCCTTCCGGAATTTATCATTTCATCTCATGTATCATCAGTGTCCACCGCCTGTGGTGCCTCAGTAGTAAAAACAGGCATTAAAACACTACTCAAAAAAAAATGTGGCAAAGATGAAACAAAAAAATTAAGTATTTCTACAAAAATACATAAAAAATTTGTATACCTGCCCTTAAGGTATTTATATACATAGTAATTATAATAGTAGAAAAGGATAAAACACTAAGAAAATGTCACTTGTCTTCTTGCCATAGGACTCCACGAGACCGAAATATAGCGATCTCAAGTGTGACTTTTCCTTAGTGTTTTATCATTTTCTACTATTATGATTACTGTTCATTTGTTACATTGTTAATAGTGTTACTATATATATATATATATATATATATAAAATATATATATATATATATATAAAATATATATATATATTTGTTTGTTTTAATAAATTTTTATTGGAGTTAGTGCCTTCTGAAATTACCAAAGGCACTGATCCCCTTTGTTATATTTATTTACTTTTTTTTTATTTTTGTTATAAATATTTTGTACATTGATGTATAAGAAATAAATTCAAATTCATTCATATACTGCCCCATCAACCTAGTGAAAAAATTATCTTCCAAGCTAATATGCAAAGATATGCAAAATTTACACAATGAATAATTATTTTACTTGTTAACTTTTATGGTTAATTGAAAATAGTACATAATGTTTAATCAACAGCAACTTATGGAACAAACTTTTTAGAAGATGGTAAAATTTATAAAATGTGCAATTGCTGCAGACTGTAGATGAAATTCAAGAGGACTTAAGAAATGCAAACTTATGGACTTCAGTCAATGAAACAAATTCATTAAGTATAGACCTGGTCATTCTCAACTTGTGTACTGACAAGTTTTGGAGAAAACTAACTCCTCCTCCTCCTGCTCTTATGGAACTACAGCCTGGGTTGAGCCTTGGCCTGCCCCAGTACCTCTGCTTCCTGTACCTCCATCTTTACGACTTCACTGATAGGAGGCAGTATTGCAGGGTGGCATGTGATCAGCATGTTGGCACCCTGCTGGTTCCCTATCATGCAGCTGCCTAGATCGAAGAACACACTCTCTCCATCAGGTAGCCTCCCAATTATTCTCACAAGGCTGAGTGGACCCCATTCAGACCTCCCTAACTTAGAAAAATTCCTAAGCAGTCTGGGAATCAAATCTGGGACTCCTGGCCATCAATCAGCAAAGCTAACCACTAGATCAAACAGGTGGTCAACTAGCTACTCTACAATTGCAAATTTCTTTGATAACAGATTATGTAAGCAGTTGTATAATTTAGTTTACTATTTCACAAAAATACTTCCCAGTCAGGACAAATTTATACTGATATAATTCTATCCATGTTATAGAATTTGTGGCCAATTAACCTAAATAAAGAAAACATTCTCTTGCTGCCCCTTATATGCTGAAGCTTAGGAAAGCAATCATGACATTTTATTCAAACATATGACATTTTATCCATCTTAACTTGTCTTGCCCATGCACCGCATCATACTGCAGAAACAGTTCGCTTTCTATATGACACTATAACACATAGCATTCATTATTTTTAATATTAAAGGTTTTCTTACAAGCACCAGCCCATGTTGCTGCCTATAGATAGCATGCATCCATCACATCTACCTTTGCCACCACAACTTGTCCTAATGAGATGGAGTACCTGGCTAAATGTTGCCAATTTTTATTGTGACAATTTTGTTGCAGTTAATTGTGGAAGAGATATCACAGCTTAGTCTAATTAATAAATGCAATTAAATATTATTTCAGGACATTAATTCATACAGTTTTGCAGTTCATGATGCTGTATGCATTAAAAATTCTCAGGATGGATTTATGAATAAGAATATCCAACACGACTTGATTTATATTAAGACAAACTTTGCAAAATTGACCACAATTGCAAAGTTGGAGACTATGGGCCTAACATTTGGTTGACTCAGGAATCATTGAAGACCTTCAAAATTCTTTAGTATTTGCATACATGAAATGTTGGTTTGGTAGTTAAACCTGATCTGGACAAAGTCATAAATGGAAATCCAACTCCGGGTAATATGTTCAGTTAAAAAAGTAATTTGGGATTAAAAAATTGAAGACTACAAACTTGGCCTCCTTTTGTCTCAGATATTCCCATTTAAGTTGCACCTGATTCATTTTCTGTTTTTGTAATATTTTTCTATTTTATTGTGCACATTTTGTCTTTTGATAGTGTATGAATGCATGCATATTTTAATTTTTAATAGAGCATGAAAATCATTCAAAACTGCTGTTTCTTATTGGTATTGAATTCCTCTTGCATTTCCAACAACCCCTTTATAGGGACCTTAAGAACATCTAGAAAACAGAATGTTTCTTCACTTTTAATAGTATTGAAATTTTGCTATTCATATTACACTTTTACAATTTATGAATTAAATAGATTCTAACCAATAGATATACCGTGGAATTTACCTTTGTTAACATCCGCACCTCTGTCACATAGAAATTCTACCATTTCCTGTGTTCCAAATGCAGAAGCCCAATTCAAAAGTGTCTGTCCAACATCATCCATAAAATTTACTTCAATTCCTGAAAGTAAGACAATATTTGAGACAGTTAAATAAATAAAATAGGGTTTTTAAATTTTCATATAATAAAATATATCATAGCACTTATCTGGGTTTTAGTAATTTTCCATTGTGCTAGTGAATTGAGTTTGTTAGTAGAATTTGCCTTATGTCCTGGCATTCAAATGCACACAAAAGCAAGAGGAAAAATGAAGGATGGAGGGAGAAAGGGGGGATGGGAATAACAATATTTATTGATTTAGGAAAACAATGACTAGAAGAATCATTCCTGCATCAAATTCCTTAGAAAAGAAGGGAAAATGTCAAAGGGATTGCATTAGAGAAAGACCAGGGTTATCTGATAAGTTCACAGAATGAAGCGCAACATGAAAGCATAACTTCTTGAAATTATGCTTATTTTTCAACATTGTCTCCCTTGACACTAATACACTTTGTCCAGCAATGCTCCAAAACCTTTATCCCATCATGAAAGTCAGATTCCTGCAGACCTGCAAAATATGTCTCAATTGATGATTTAAGCTTTTCATTGGACAAAAATTTCTTTTCACCATGGAATTTTCTAAGTTTAGGGAACAAATGGAAGATGTGTAAGGGCGATCATTGTCTTGGTGCAAAATTACTTTCTTCTTTGATAAACCCAGCCTTTTCTTGCCTATTTTTGTCTTCAATAAGACTGAACAGCTAACATTATATGCTCCAGTATGTAGATAATTAATTAGTAGTTCACCCTTGGCATCCCATAAAATGGTACCATGATCTTTACAAACTAATTTCATATACTTGGCCTTCTTTGGTGGTGGAGGATCATAATGCTTCCATTGTTTAAACTGCTATTTTGTTTCATGTGTGTTGTAATGCACCAATGTTTCATTATTGGTCACAAATTGATGCATTAAGTCAGCAGGATTTCTCTGAAAAACAGGCAAAACTTTTCTGAGATATTTGTTTTCCAATTCGCTTTTGATCCTGAATCAGCAGTTATGGCACCCATCTTCTAATGTTTTCAAACACAATTCTTACTCCAAAATGTGAAATAGGCATTCCTCTGAAATGCCCAGAGTTTCAGCAGTTTTGGACACTTTTAATTGGTAATCCTCCACAACTACCTCATGCTCCTTATAGAACATTTCTGATATTGTGATGGATTTTGGTCATTCACTACGCAGGTCATATTTCAAGCTTTCATGCTCACATTCAAACTCAAGTGTTCCACTTGGAAATGGTTAAAATAGACAGAGACCCCTAGAATGCTTGTCATATGTGATTTTTGTTGCATTCACACCCTTCTTTACCATATGTTTTCAAACACAATTCTTCCCCCAAAATGTGAAATAGACATTTTTTCTGAAATGGCCAGAGCTTCAGCAATTTTGGACACTTTTAATTGACGATTCTTCACAACTACATCTTGCCTCTTTATCGATCATTTCTGAATGTAGTGACAAATTTTAGTGGTCCACTGCATGGGTCATCTTTCAAGCTTTCATGGCCAAGTTTAAAATCAGTGTTCCACTTGGAAATGGTTAAAAATGGGCTGAGCCCCCTAGAATGCTCGTCATATCTGTGAATTTCTGTTGCATTCATATCCTTTTTATCAAATACTTAATAAATGCATGATGTTCGCCTTTTGACATTTTTTCCATATACACATGTCTACACTGCAACAAACAGCTATAGCTATGACAATTCTTGACCAATCCATGTATTATTTCTCCAATGTTTCTATGAAGATGGTGGGTTTTACAACAAAACTGCTTTGGAGCTGCTACTACAATTTATAGGTTATTCTAAGAACATTTCAAATAACCTCATAAATACACAGTAAGGCACTTTTGCAAGCAGAAAAGTTTTTGAATAATATTAGGAGCCAACTGTGGTTTACCCTCATACAGATTATCCTATGGAGACATCACTACAGAAACTTGACAAATGATGAATGATCATGGGAGATTTGCATTTTTAAGGTTAATATTATAACTTACCCTCATAGAGATTATCCTATGGAGACATCACTACAGAAACTTTGACAAAAGATGAATGATCATTGGAAATTTGCATTTTTTAAGGTTAATATTATAACTTATGAGTTAGGCATTTCAGGTGACTTTATTTTCTCAATCATCCATAATAATTTGATGTCATATGAAGGTCATGATATTTTCACTAATTGCTGTATACATAATCTGACTTAGAACATGCTCATCTGCCCTCTAACAGAGCTTAGATGCTTGTGCATTTCAAAGATGCAGGCAATTTATATACTTTGCAATTTTATTTTGTTTTGAAATACATAATAAACATATATATTTCAAGACTTTAAAATAATTTTAATGCAATACAGGGTCAAGAACTAATGAAACCATTCTCAGTTTCATGGGGTCAGGTGAACATCTTTTCTGATGCATCATTATTATGATCACAAGTGCATCCAAGGAAGCAAACCATGTGACATTTCGATACAAATGTGTTTCATCACAGAAACCCAAAAATTTATAAAATAATAGAAAGAAGAAATACAGCTATTCAGAATGGCTTCAAATGTAATTACAGTTGCATTTATTTTACTTTCATGTTTATGCTATGAGAACAATATTTAAGAATATGAGACAGCTAAAATCAACTTTTTTCCATTTTGAACATTCACTATTTTAATAGATACCATTATTTTTAGTATTGTGTTGTTACATTAACATACTTTTTCATTTGAAATTCTATAGTAGTTGATCCTGAATGCTGCTTTTCACTAAAGATACATACAGAATTATAACTATTACTAAGGCTCAAATAGCTATGTAATAACTTTATTGTTATATTTAGTTTTCAGGAAATGGAAATGTTTTCCCAGTCAGAAAATGTAATTTTTATAGTGCATATATTTACTATTTTGGGGATTTTTTATTGCATAATATTTAGAGAAAAAGAAATCTGAATTGTGAATGTTAACGGTTTTGTATAGATAAATGTTACAACTGATTTAGCCGTGAGTTTCAGTTCAGTTGTCCTTTGTATCCAGACTTTTCAATATGCCATTTATGAAATTTCAGCTCAACTTCCTATATAGTGGAAATGAAGATGTGTTTACCACAGATGGGCCAGTTTTGTAACGTGTTGCATGTGAAAAAAATGCAAGTGCAAATACTCATTTTAAATTTACATTTACATTTCAACATTTTGAAAACAGCTAGACACATAAAAAATGTATTGTTCAAAAAGAAAGTCAAACATTCTCTGCTAAGCACAAATGAACCAATTTGTCTTCGGGCCCACCCAGAGTTGTAACATTTTATGTAAATTTGAAGTTTTCACTTCTGTCCACATTCTACTCTCCAAACTACACATCCTAAACTATATTTATTCTTGGAAACTTATATCAAACAGACTATTCCACATATATCTATTCTTTGCAAAAAGCTACATGCCAATCTTACATGAAAAACCACACTTCAAGAAATTTGTGAATTATTTAAAGATAATCCAGTGTAAGTGAGTTTGAACGAGACAATAAATTGTTGTGTTTGATTGTGTTGTTGGTCCACTCACTGGAAATGTAGGCTCCAAGGGCTATTTTCTAACAAATGAGCAAGTACAGAAGATAAATCATACAAAAATCACAAAAGTGTTTAACAATGTAATGTTTCTATGGCCAAAAGGAATCCCATATGAAAATGCTCTTGCTTGTTAACTGATGCCACAGACACAGGTAAAAGCAGCAAGGAGGCTAAAACTTCTGTATAATAAAATGATTCATATTACATGCTCATTGCTCATGCACTTCATTATGTGTGTGAAACTGTATGCTTAAATTTTCCTAATATTAATGATTTGACATCTAGTGTAAAAAGCTTTCCTCAAATCACCAAGTAGAATAAAATTGTTTGAAGAAGTGGCTACAGAAACTCAGGTTCTTCCTCTGCCTGTAATTGTAAGATGGGACATCTCATTAGAGATTGCTACTTTTATTGTAAAATTTTTGAGATTTTTGAGAATATCTTGAAACAGCTATATGAAAATTATGCAGAATGCTTACTGGATAATCAAGTGGAGGAAAGATAGAAGAATATTGCAAAAAGATGTGAATAATGTTCTACCAGTACCCCAGCAAAGAATATTTGATTTACATTAAAACACATATAAGCAGTCTCTTCTTAACAATCCAAATGCTACAGAAAAATTTGCAATTTGTCATAAATGAGCCTATTAGGAATTTCTTAAATAAGCTAAATTCTGTATCAGGTCAAATGGCACAAATTATTATACAAAAATGATGTGCTAAGAAAAAATAATGACTACCATACATTGCAACCTTTAGCCAACATCTAAATGGAAAATTGGACAGCACAATTTCCAACATATAATTACACTTACAATGGAGGAAATTGCATATATCAATTTGCTTGGTTGTTTCTACTGAAATTGAGCAAAGTTTATCAAAATATAATTCACATAACAGAGAAGTATTTATGCTTTCCAATCTTGATAAGAGTATATATTGCTATACATAAAATTAAGTTCTTCAAACAAGGTATATAAAACAGTGATGTGCCATGCTTTCCTTATCTGTTGGTGCACGTATATGTAAATTAATCTTTAAAACAATATGAAAATATGTGCAGGTATTTCAGAATCTTCTTGGTATAATCTTCCAAAGGCACCTCATCTCAACAACTATAGTTTGGGCCTTCACAGCAGGCACTTGGACATAAATCAGTTCCAGCAGTAGTTCAGGAATGGATACTAGTTGTTGATCTAATGAGCAGGATTTTGTTCCATTAATTTTTCCCTGGCCAGTCAATATAATTTGTGTATTTTCCCTGTCAGGTGCATCTTTCCTCAGTTCTGTGCATTCCAATAGATGTTCTCCGTTTAGAACCTTGTCAGTATTGCAGATCTTACATGTGTTATCATTCATAAAACCAAATCTGTGTAGATGTTCTGCCAGACAATCATGTCCAGTGGCCAGTCTAAAATAAGCAACTGCTTCCTTCCTTGATAGTTTTTTTATTTTTTATACTGTTTCTTTTATATTAGAATAATTTTTATTAGATATTTTCATTTGAATATTAAGTTGATATTTTTGTTCTATGGTCGTTTCGATATTTTTTAATTTTAATTTTAATCCACAGCGCTTTATTGGTTTTGAATACAGTACTGCCCCCTTTTTGGCCAGAAAGTCTGCATTCTCATTACCTATCACTCCCACGTGTGCTGGTATCCATAGTAGTATTATTTGTTGAAATTTTGTTTGGAGTAATCTATAATAAGATCTCACATCCCTTACATTGTAAGATTCATATGAACTATCATATCGTTCTACAGCTTGTATAGCTGAAGCCGAGTCTGTAAGAATCACTACTTTATTTTTTTTTATATCAGTCCTATGGTATATCTGTTCCAATGCTCGTTGTATTGCCACCATTTCACCCTCATAACTTGTGGATTGTCCAGGCAGTGTGAAATAATGTGAGAAATATTTACAATATATACCACCTCCAACATTATTTCTCTGTTTGTCTGCAGATCCATCGGTGTAAATTCTAAGCCAGTCTGTTTCAGAGAATTGTTTGTGTAAATGTCCAAGTGCTATAGTTCTGCATGCCTCTGTTCAGTCTTCTTGTTTATTTAATTGTTGTCAGTTTTTTATCTGTTACTATCTTAATATAATCCACTGAATTAGTTCTTGAGGAATATGGGATGTTCTTCTCTGCCAGGTTTAAATAATTGTAATTCTTCTCTAAGTAAGCTTCTTTATTTGTGATCTGTGTTTTTAGTTTGTGTTCTTTGGGTAGTTGATGAAACCATTGATGTTTACTTGGGTTAGTTTTTAATTTTATGTATAATTGTGCCGCTTGTGTTTCAATGCTGGTTTTCATTGGATTATTATTCATTCCGGCCAGAAGTGCATTTATTGGTGTTGTTTTTATGGCACCTGTTATTAGTCTTAAACATTGATTTTGGCATTTCTCAACCTTATTAATTTTTTTCTTCTATTGCTGTTAATAGTAGGTCACATCCATGTTAGTACTGGTTTTATATATCTACTATATGTTTTATTTAAAACTTCCAATGAGCTGCCCCATTTAGATCCAGCTAATCTTTTCAATATGTTTCTTCATTTTATGGCTTTTTGTGTGATATTTTGTACATGGTCTTTCATTTTTAATTTCCTGTCCAGTGCTATTCCCATATATTTGATTTCTTCTGCATACTGTATTTGACTTCCGTTAATTTCAAGTTTTAAGTTTCTTTCCCTTTCATCAAAGTGTTTCATAGTGTAGACTTGATATTCAGTTTTGGCTGCATTAATGGTCATATTATTTTAATTTTGCCCAATTTGCTAGTTTATCTAAGACATTTTTTTTTATTTTTTCTTCTAGTCTGATATATACATTCTTATCATTTTTTCAGCTAACCATATAACTACATCATCTGCATACATTGCACTGTTTATTCCGGTTTGTTTTATAGTCTTTGGCATATCGTTAATATATATATATATTAAATAATAACGGACTGGATACTGCACCCTGAGCCACTCCGGTTTTGAGTTGGGTGTATTTGGATAATGTATTCTTCCATTTAACTGCAATCCATCTTTGCTGTAGGAATCTTCTATACCATCTAATTATATTTTTGGGCCATTCATTTGTATTAATTTTTTAATTAACATCTCTTTCCATACTAGATCAAATGCTGTTTGAAAATCTATGAATACTGCAGCTACTGACATATTGTTAGTTAGTTCACTTTTCACATCCTCTATTAATCTTTACGTTTGGTGAACTGTTGAATATTGTCTTCTAAATCCAGCCTGTTCGCCTGTTAATAAGTTGTTTGTTTCAAAGTAATATATTAATCTATTAACTACCATTTTATCTGCTATTTTTGCAAGAATTCAGGTCAATAATATAGGTCTGTAACATTTTGTTTCATTTGTAGTTTTTCCTGGTTTTAAAATCGGTATTACTAATGCTTTGCACCAGCTTGATGGCATATTCTCTTGTTCAAACCATATTTTATTAACAATTTCCAATAATATTTTTTTTGTTCTTATTCCAAGATTCTTAATGTACTCCGGATGTATAAGGTCTGGTCCTGGTAGCTTTTTATTTTTTAGTGTTTTCACTGTCTGTTCCAATTTTTGCAATTGGAACTTTGAATCCAGAGATACTGTTTGCATTTTTTCTATTTCTATCGTGTTGGATTTTTTTAATGTTCTATTATCTTTTGTCACGTGTTTTCCTAGTGTATTAACTTTCTTATAATGTTGGTTAAATTCATTACCTATATCTTTGTTATTGCATGTGTTTTTATTACCTTTTTTAATATATATACTTTTATTACTATTGTAATAAAACATTATTAATGTGCTAACTAACATTATTAATGTGCTTCTACACTTTGGTACTGTTGGTTCTATAGTCCAACCCAGTTAAGAATTTATCGTAGCATTGTCGTTTGGATACGATTAATTCTCATTAGTGGATAATTAGTGAATTAGTGGATAATTACTATTACTTGCCTCCAGTATCTATTGCTTCAATAAGGGCATCGGTATCTTTACTGCGAATACAGTCAATAAGTTGCCTGTGTGATTTCTCCCCAGCACTATCCATCCTACGAAGCCTAGGCAACAGCTGACCGGCACCAACACAGCCAACACCAGTTCGAGAAAGTGCTTTGCGTCCTTCAAACAACAAGACAAGTAGTAGGTCCACCAACCGCATAGAGTCCAAGGAACACCTAAAAGAAAAAGAAAAATACTATCAATATCATTGACACCAAACACTGGAAGTATGTGGACCTGGTCCAGCCATAGTTTCAAGTAACGGCGATTCAGTAAGCAACTGAAGATGGGAGAGATTCTCCCGAAAAGCATCTTACTTTTGTGTAAGTGAATGGAGTAAAGTGTAAAAAAGTGAATACATAAGTTGAAGTTATATTGCCACTCTATTGTCAACAGCTTCATAAGTACAATATTTATATAAAAGTAAATTCAGATAACTCTTACCCTCTCCACTGCAAATTGAAGAGAGGATGGTGCTAAAACTTGTCCTAACATTTTTAGAAAAAATGCCAGAATTAAAAGAAATTATAATTAAGATTATTGTATGACTGAGTCAAACTATACACTTTTATTGGATCCACTTACTTCTTTATATTTAGAACAAGTTTCGCAGACCATCATCCACATCCTCAGCTAACTGTTGACTGCTAGAAATTCACATTGTTCCTTTGGGGATGAATATTTTGCTCTGGTGGAGGTGTGATGAACTCAAAGTTAAAAGTTTTTGTTTCCAGAAGTATCGAAGTTCATTAATCTGTCTATGCATTTATCTATGTAGATTTTCTCCTATGTTGCTAGCTCTGCAGATCCCTGTGCTGATTTTATTAATTTTGCTTTTTTCACTAAGTCATGGTTCTCTGTCCAGAAATGAGATGCCACTGCTGATTTCTCCATTTGTGTGTATTTAAACTTTCTTGAAGTGTTCTTTTAACCATGTGCCTATGTTTCTCTTTGTATTTCCAATGCATTCAGCACAGTTTATTTGAAATAAATAGCTGCTTTTTTTCTCCAGTGGAATACTTTCATTAATATAGTCATTCAAAAGATGTTTATCATTAAATCTGTTTATTCATGCTAATATAACATTAAAATCTTTTAGAATAATTTGAAATTTGTGCATAGCCCATGGATGATGTGTGAATTTTTTTAAAAAGTATCTTTATCGTTTCTTGTTGAAAGTGTTGTGGTTTCTTTAGTAAGTTTCTGTCTCTCTACATTTTTGTGAGCCAGTTCTTTATAATCCATTTTTTTATTCCTGTTCTTCATATTTTCTTGGAGAGTGTTACTCTAAGGAAAGTGGTGAGTATGATGACAATTATTTTAGTGAGCTGAGAATTTTAATGGCTATCATTCTCTTAATAGATGTATATTCTTTCTTGTTAACAAGTCTATGTATTAAGTTGCTGATTACTGTATGTTTTTGTATTTTTGGGTTAAGTTCATCAGCTTTCATGTGATTGCATGCATGTTTTTTCTGTAGTTTCCAAATTGCAGGTTGCTATGCACAAATTTCAAAATAGTCTAAAAGATTTTAATATTAGATGGCACCAATAAACAGCTTTAATGTTAAAAATGGCAATATTAACAAAAGCATTCCAACAGAGTAAAAAGCAGATATATACCAAATAAAATGTACAAGATGTAAAGAAAAAAAATGTATTTGGAAAACAAAGAGTAACATAGCCACACAGTCAAAAGAGTGCTTGGGAACATTAAACACACACAAATGTAGAAAACAGCAGTGATATCTCATTTCTGGATGGAGAACCAAAACATAGTATAGTGGCAAAAGATTTTAAAATCACCACAGGGACCCACAGATCTAGCCACATGCACAAAAATTGACATATATAAATAAAGAGACATTGATGAACTCTGATACTTCCAACGATGAAAAAAGGCCTTTGAGCAAAATTTGTCGACCCTTTCACACCCTGAATTGAATGAAACGCTGATGACCTGAGCTGTTAAAGAGCGTCCGTATATAGACCAAATAAAAAAAAAAAAACAGGAATGAAAACATAAACTTAAAGTTCATCAAACCTCCACCAGAAGAGAATATGCATCCCCAAATGAACAATGCGACTTATCTAGCAGTTGACAGTTAGCTGAAGATTTAGAGATGGTCTGCAAAACATGTTCTTAATTCAGTAGAAACTTGATTCATCATTTTTGGAGGGACCAGGTTAAAAAAGGATGGATAAGGGAATACACAGATAGGAAGTGCATAAATTATGTTCAAAAATAAATAAAGTCAGCATACAAGCAAACACTATACTTTGCATTAATTTTACACGTTGCCATGCACATATTTTACACTTTGATGTTGGTCCTGGTCTAGTAGTAACCATTATTGCCTCATAGACCCAAGATCACAATTCAATCCCAGCCAGGGTTGATGGATTTTTATCGGGTGTAAAAATATTAAGTATGGTTCCTTCGGAAGGGAAGCAAAGTCAAGGATCCTGTGTCGAAGATTTATGGCACATATAAGAATCTCAAACCTGAAACCAAAGGTCTGTAAGCAAAATTTATCGGTCATTTCATGCCCTGAATTGAATGGGACACTGATGACCTGAGAAGTTAAAGTGTGTTCATAAATAAAATAAATAAAGAAAAATCAAAACTTTTTTCACTTTCTTTAAAAAGCTGTTAATTACTTCTTTGCTGCTTTTCATTTCATGCAAAATTAATTTTCCACATTCAAAGCATTCTTTTGCTCGCTACTGTCCAAATCATTATTGTAATGTGCATTTTGCATAGAATATGCAGCTTCACATGCTCTACGAGCTTTGGCAAACATCATGCTTCAGCTGTTCCATCATCTTTCCCCTCTTCCTCACCCCTCCCCCCATATCAAAAACACACTTGCAACTCCTCCCACTTCTCTACACACTTCATCAACAATTTGAATGCCACATGTGACAACATCCTCCTCCACTGCCTTGTAGGTATCAAAACTGACAGCAACAGCAACTTTTACCCATTCTTCACATCTCAGTTATCATCATCCTGAGGCTCCATAAGTATCGACAACTATGGAGAATTCAAGTCACACTTTCATGGATCAGGCATGACGTGACCTTTGTACATAAGACAATAACTGGTTCACTATTCCAGTTTGAAAACAATCATTTGAGGAAAGAATTTCTTTGGAACTGAACTTTTTGAATGAATACTTTGAGGAACAATGAATGCAGGTTTTATTTACGTAAGACATAAGGTAAAATGTATGGGAACTCATAAATTGAATGATTCATCTCAGAAAACAATGGTTCCAGGAACGATAGATCCAGGTTCCACTATATAAATAAGTATATAGAGCCAATAAATTTGTGCAGTTTGACTCAATCATACAATAATCTTAATTACATGAATGCTTCACTGTACTAGCTTCAATTAGCACATCAAGTAATATATGAAATACTCTCCCCAGGTTACCAGAAAAGCACAAACAAAAATTTTGTTATGGAAACAGAGATTTGTATCTTTTGGTTTGAACTAATATTATTTAATGTTTTTGTTTCCTCATGGATATATATATTAAAGGATACAAATCTTTTATTCTTTCACCTATATGAAAATATCAAAGATCAGTTTTTAACATCATGGTCTAAAGCACTGGAAACTCTAAGCAAAGGTACCAGAAAATGTGTTTATTATACAGCATTACAGCCTAAATACCAGTTCTAGTTTATATAAAATGCAATGTAAAATATAGTGTCATTAATTTTAATAAGGAAAAAATATATACACATATTTTATTTAAGTTCAGCCTGGTTAAGTTAGGTCTGTATAAATTAATTTTTCAATGTTATTGTTTTTTCTTTGAATCAATTATTATTGATTCTTAAATATAAAATGTAGAATTATTTTAAAATTTCTTATGTGATTCTAAATAAGTCATTGGTAAACTCACTGAATGTCCACTATTAATAGGTCGGGATTTTTTTTTATTTTGTTTATGTATGGACACTCCTTTTAAGGTCATCAGCTTCCCATTCTATTCAGGGCGTGAAAAGGCCGACAAATTTTGCTCAGAGGCCTCTTCTTTCAGGCTTGAGGTTCTTTATTGTGCCGTAAATGTATGACACAAGACCCATGGCTTTACTTCCCTTCTGAAGGAAGCCATACTTAACGATTTTTACGCCCGAAAAAATCCATCAATCCTCGCCAGGAATGAACCCACGATGTTGGGTTTAGAAGGCAAGTATGGTTACCACTACACCCCCAGGACCGACTAATAATAGTAGGTTGGGGCAATAATACATAAAAATAACATATTCAGATAGGAGTTTGTAGATGAACACAGAATAACAACCTATGTGCTAGCTGGAGTAAGTTTAGGTGCTAGGTAGCAAGCAGAGTTCTTACTGGCTTCTGAACACACACCTATGAGCAAACATTGGAATTTTTTCTAATTTAGAAGCAGTCTGGGTGCTAGGCACATCCCTAAGGAGTTATTATATGTTTTCAAAATATCAAGTTATACTACTCAACAAAATCAGATATGAAATACTCACCTTTCATCTCCTTTGAGAGCCTTCTCTATAGCATCTGGTAGTTCTGATCTCAGCAAATCCTGCAAAAATGTCATCGTATATAACAACATGACTTCATGGTTCTTCTATTGCCTGAATGTAAATGGCCAGAACACTCTTGTAAAGGTAAAAGAAAATGAAAAAAGAAAAATAAACTCAATGACCTGAAACATGAAATATGTTTACTCTCCTATTTCACTAACTTTAGTGGAAAGTATAGTCACATTAGTGTAGCTTTCAACTTCTGACAGTTCACTATACACATAGTTTTCAGGTCTGTTCCCATGGCAACCTAGGAAGATGCCAATCACGATTTCATGCTCCCCTCTCTTTGCCCAAGCTTGGAGGCTATGTTGTCACATTATCGCAATTGTTGCCGTTTTAAGAATGATCAGTTCTCTGTTAATCACTGAGCACAGTACACAGATGCTATGTTTCTTTATTTTAAGCTGGAGAATGCTACTCTAAGGAAAGTAATGAGTCTGATGACAATTACTTTAATGAAACAAGAATTTTAATGGCTAACATTCTCTTAATGGGTGTATATTGGCAGGAATGGCTATACAGCTCCTAGTAGTACACCAGGTTGGCAATATTCAATATTGTGAATGTGGCATGATGGGAACTATCAGAAGTCGAAAGTAACATTAATAAAAATGAAACTAGTGATATCAATGGCAAAATGATATTTTATATTTAACTCTTAAAACATTTTCATCACTCCCATTAATCAGTCAATATTTATTTAAATCCCAGTTGATGGTTTAAATTTATGGATGATCCTTAACACATTCAGTACGTAAACTGAAAAGGATGTTTACATCTCTCCTTATGCTATGAGCCGTGGATGATGCATGACATTTCAATCCCACACTTGAAATTCTGTTTATGTTTTGTGAGTGGGTATTAGTACGGTTTAGTTAGTGTTGCTTCTTATAGATGGAAGTAAAGTTGATCTTCTCCTTCCATACAAATATCATGTGATAGGGTGTCTCCGTTTATCCCCGTTTTTCATATAAAAAAAATCTTAGCTTCACCTCGCTCCAATGTCAAGTACTTGAGATTGCAGTGCATGTCAACATTCCTGAGTAGTGCTTGTGTTGTAGGTTTATAGTCATGGCTTATCAAACAAAAAAGTTCCTTACAGATTAAGAAATTTTCCCCACTCTAAAGTAAAAGTACATCTTCTAGAAAGTGCACAGTGTGCATGAAAAATAAAACTAGGAATTGAAAAATTGTGGTGCTGTAGTAGAAAGTGTGGTGTACATCTCCTAGCAAGTGCACAGTGTGCATGAAAAATTAAACTAGGAATTGAAAAATTGTGGTGCTGTAGAAAGTGTGGTGTGCCCCTTCCTTCAGAAAACAGTGGCACCAGATATCACACCCTGAAAGGTTACTAGATGTATGTATAAAATTTCATATTTTTTACTTGTAGCTCAGGAGCAATAACTTTTATGAAATGGTGTATAGAAGCTGGCAGTAGCATTCATATATTGGTTCAGGAAAATTCACTAGTTTTGTTCCACTTACTTGGACATATTTCAAAGGCTGTTGCCTTCATCATCAGCATGGTTTTAAATATGTTCAAGTAAGTGAAGCAAAACTATTGAAATTTGAGTGATTTTCTCATTAATAATTTGTTGATTATACTATATTTTACTGTGAAAAACCCAGATATTCAAATCTGTTTTAATGTAATGTTTTTGTATTTTTAAGCTGAATGCATTTGTGTTAATTTTTTTTTAAATTTATATCTTATGCATAGAAGTAATATGAATTAAGACAGCATTTAGTTGGTACTAAGTTTCTGTGCTGTACATATGTTACATGAATTAAATGAGTAGGCATACTCAACTCTACAGCTACCTCATTATTTTATAGCTACATGAATATCAAAAAGCAACTTTCACTATTGCCATCTCAATGCTCGGATTAACCCATAGCAGATCTTGCTAAAAAAATGCACACAAATCCACATTTTGTCATCAAATTCAATTTGTGATCTAAAATCCAGCAATTATACCTATTAAAATCACATATGTCTGTTATGTGAAAGTAATAAAATATCATATACACACTGATACAGGTGTGAAATCACTATAGGTAATGAAATGGAGTATCTTTATGACTATGAAATGAAGAAATACAATAACAGTCCACCTTTATTTCTAACAATTCTTTTTGCTATAGTTACAAGGGTAGGCCCGTAAGTTTCTGGCCTAACCATTTTCTGGATATGATAAAGACAAAAAATATATTTCACTTTTCAATATAGTTACCCCTTATTGCAATAAACTTCACACATCTCTGAATTAAAAACTCCTCCTCAAAAAATAGTATGAGGTCTTGTCTGCAAAATGGGCAAAAACTGCATCCATCACTTCTTTGTTACACTTAAATTTCATTCCTCAAAGATCCTTCTTGAGTTCTGCACGCTCTTCGTCTTCATGCTTTCTCAACCCATTCAAAAAAGTTTGGCCCATTCTTTTATGGTAGAATACAAGGAGAATGCTTCCCCATACACACCATCCAATTGCTGTTTAATTTCATTTGGATTAAGTCCTCCTTTTGTGAAGAACTTAATAATAGCTAAATACTCCATTTTGAACATGTCGCAATCTTCTAGATATAGTCTTCTTTATGAACTAAATCTGAATAACTGAACACAGCAGAATGCAAGTCACAGCTGCAATTATTTACTCAACAGATAAGGTATGACACACAAATAAGGATTTTATGAAGGCGATAATCCTTATTGATGAGGCCGGCAACTCATGAATCTACCCTTGTAGCTTCAAAGCAAGATTCTAGGCACAATGGAAAACATCACATACGGTATGCATTACTTACATCTTTCCTAACATCCATTTTTATTAGTCATATGCCCATATTGCACTCAACACATGATTGTTATTTGTATGTCATGTAGGGATGTCCATGTTTTCACATTAGTTTGACTATGCTAAGGATGAACTGATTGACTAAAGCATGTTGAGGCTTGAAAACCAATAAAGGATGGGTGTGCAAGACAAGGTAGTTGGTACCAAGGAGTTGCATAGAGGCTTTATTTGGAGAGACCCAAAGAGAGACAGACCAAGGGAGAGCATGCTTCTCCCAAGCCTTACAGCAAGCAGCAATATATGTGGGTATATTTTGGTCAATTGATTAGAAATTTTTAACCCTTCAGATCTAAGTTAACTCAAGGTTATAGAATGTTTAATGTTTTATTACAATGCATTTTCTATTAGTACATTTGAATTCTGGGCTTGTAAAATGTTAAATGAATATCAGAGTTTTGTTAATTTTCTTCAGTTTATTGTAAAGTAGTTATCTTGATATAGAGTTCTCGTCTGATGAGATAATGTATTTATTTTGTGGCCCAGCAAGTCAGTTTGCCAGATATTCCTTAACATAGATTATTGTAATACTTTAAAGCTTATTGCTAATGAAAGTAATAAATGTTAGAGGAATAATTTATATAATTATTGTTATTGTGCAAACCTTTTCTTTTCTTTCAATAATCACCTATTCAAGCATCTTCTAGAGGCCTACATTTTATTTCAGATGTTAGAATGTTTCCAGTCATTTAAAATGCTTGTGTAATAATATAAAGTTACTAATCTGGTATGACGAACATACCACCACGAGTGGCCGATGTCGTTAAGGTGCAGACTCATGAGCAGAAGGTCTGGGGTTCGAATCCCGCCAGAACCATCCTTTCTGACTGAGGTTTTTCCAGGTTTTTCTCAGTCCTCATAAATGGCAAATACCGGGGAGGTACTCTAAACTTAGGCCAGGAACATTTCCTTCCATAAAAATCCTTTCCTAATATTTCATTTGGTTTCATACATCATCAGTGTCCATCGCCTGTGGTGCCTTAGTAGTAAAAACGGACGTTAAACACTATTAAAAAAAATGATGAGCATTGTTAAATAGTGCACAGAAAAGAGTACATGCTAGCCAAAATGAGTGGCTGCAATCAGAAGCAGAGTAATCAGACCAATAAAAATACCAATGCCTAGGGGCATGCACATCAAAACACATTGTAGAAGTAGGCCATAAGTCCGACACAGGTGCAACTTATTCACATGGTACAGCCATCCTGCAAACTACATAATAAACAATGAACTGTAATAAAGCAACATAAATCATGTATTAAAAAATTAATATAATTAAAAACAGTATGCCAAATTGTGCGGTAGGCAGTGCAGGAATGGCTCCAATCATAATGGTGAAAGGATTAAAATAAAAGACACCTGACACAGTCTCTTTAGAAACAATAAGGCAGCAGTAAATTTTACACATGAATTGTTTTTGCATCCAGATATCTTTTTCAAATGAAAATGATGATTCGTTTTGTGGCTAATAAATTATGCATGTATTACCTTTTTCCAACTATTTTTAACCACTGCATATTTAAAAATGCCTGTGTGACGAATACCTTTAAAATGAATTTAATATAGAGGATCATAACTCTTAAGTTTAAGAAAATATGCTTTGAAATAATTTGCATTGCTATTATTGAGGTTTTAGTTCATTTAATAAACATTACAACTTTCTTCAATACTGTTCTGTTAGTAACTATATACATACATGAGTGATACTGGGAGAACCTCTACATAAAGTTGACAGCAGACTGATTATTGTGGATACTGATGCAGATGATTTTGTCTCTGGTGTTGTAGTAGTAGTAGTAACCCCTGGTGTACCTAAAATAACAGTAAATTTGCACATTACAAGCCTTTCTGCACTATTTCCTGGCTTTAAAGGGCACAGAATTTACACTAGAATGGTTTAAAATGAAAATTGTTTTAGGTATATCAAAGAAATGGCTAAGATAAGGGTCAGTTTCAAATGTCAGTTTCAAATTAATAGGCTTTACCAACATAAAAAAAAAAAAAAAAGCAAATGCAATAAGATTATGCATTTATGTCACCAAAGCACCTACAATTTAATAAACTAACAATGGAATCTTAATTAGTATACAAATAACTATTTAAAGATGAGAAGAAACCAAAAGAAAGAAATAATTTTCACATTCATTGTATATATATTTCCTCATTCTCCAATCAGTAAGCATTCCTCTTTAAAAATCTACTGAGCTGCAGTAAACTTATCATTCCTTATAATTGGAGATTTTATAGCAGACTTTCAGTTACTTCAGCATACCAACTGCAATCCCCCTACCAAATTTAGAAGCCAAATGCATGTTAACTCAGAAGCATAAGCCAGGTGTCAAATTAAGATTTAATTTAACCTCCTGTTCATAAATGTCATGTCAGCTCCCCATGGCTACAAAACTGGTTTTAAATACTTGTATAAGGCATGGAAAAGAAATACTTCCATTAAAGTTACTTTACTTATTATAGAAAAAGTGTAATTTAATATCAATATAATATCAATTTCATTATTTATATGCTCTACTAATATAAGAAACTATTTAAAATATATGTGTAAGATATAAAATGCCTGATTTCATTATGTGATTCAAAATGTTCAGATCACAGAGCCATCATATAATAATAAATTCTCTTTCATATTTCAAGGTAATAATGCTACAAATGGTGTTTAAGGAAGCAATCTGTGATTGAGTGTTGAGATTATCTTCTACAAAGAGATTAGTAAAATATATAGCAAAGCCATTAGGGCAAGTTTACATTGGGTACACTGGTTTTCCTTGCCTCTACACTACTGAGGCACCACAGGCGGTGGACACTGATGATACATGAGATGAAATGATTTATTGTGAAAGGATATTTTTTAAGGAAGGAGGTGTTCCAGGCCTAAGTTTAGAGTACCTCCCTGGCATTTGTCAGTCATGAAGACTGAGGAAAACCTGGAAAAAACCACAGTTAGGGAGAACGGTTCTAGCGGGATTCGAAACCCCAGACCTCCCGCTCAAGAGTCCGCACCTTAACGACCTCGGTCACCCATGGCAGTAAACCTGAAGACTAAAAGCAAATACTACACAACTTCTTCTACTACTACTTGACAAAACTTCAATATCAGTCAAATAAGTTGTCACTGCCTTAACCAAAAATTTGTGTTTTAATTATGACCAGAGATGTAGGCCGAATTTTTTTGAGGGGGGTCATCAGGATGAATGATCAAGTTTATTGTAGTAGTAACAACTGAACCATGTAAAAGTATTTATATATGTTAAAATCAGAAAACAGTGATGAATTTAGTTTACATAAAATATAAAATACTGATAATACTAACACGAATATTACTTTCTCAATCATGGGTTTGTACTACTTCGACTCAATGCATTGTTATATTTGGTCCGCCTTGCCTAACATGTGCAATGATAAACATATGATTCACTAACATTAGACTTTCACATACTGGTATTAGCACTGAAGCTAAATTCAGAATTTATTTCATTTTGCCCTTGGAGGATATAAAGGACAAAGGCTAGAGTAAATAAAAAATGTTTATATACATAAACATATATATATATATATATATTTTTTTTTTTTTATAATATCCCCAATCCCCTCTGGCAATTCCCTTGATAGACTTTAGCTCATACTGAATGTCTAGTTCTTCAGTACAACAAATGAAAATAGTTAATGGTATCATATTAGTTCAGTATACTATGGAGTTTACAGTAACCTAAAATTGATCCCTTTTTGAGAATGAGGTAAATTTCTGGGGAATAACCTAACCAGGTTCTGTTGATGCCTTAGTCACCACAGTGGCAAAAACAAACAATGAAGTAGCTCAAAAGGGAGGGAAGTAATTAAATGAACATTGCCAAAGTATGTGCAGGAGAATAACAATTGTTTTTGTCAAATGAGTATTATTTTTAGACAAGAATACAAATATATTTATCTTAGATTTATACCTGGCTACTATACAGTGAAATCTATGCTAGATGAAACTGACTTGGACCCAAACTTTTTATGTTCTGGACAGATTTCTGCATTATTCAGGTGCAAAGTTAAAATTAACCATCTCATCTTCTACAGTATATTAAAAACAAAAGACAGACAATGAGGTATTTTTTTGACATTTTGCAACCTACACATTTTTCTCCATGCAAAAAGAATGATTTGGTAGGAAGTGCACTAAAAACTATTCTCATTCCCTCTGTATAAATTGCTTGATTGAAAATCTCTCTAATTTAATGTTTTCATGTTCCTGTCACTTGAAATTAAGAGATTTGTTATCACTTGCCTCCTTTCACATCTGATTCCAGGCAATTTTTTTCCTATTTCTGAAGCTTTCTAGTCATTCTAGAAATTTTGAATTCAAACTTATTTGGTTTTATCACTAGTTTGAAAGAGCAGAATAGGTCCAGTAATAGGCATGTTCTTAGAAAAAGCATGAACAAACCCTTTCCATAACAGTTCCTTTATTTCTATATCTTGTTTTCTTTTTCATTTGCCATCATTGACTGCAAACCACTCAAGATGCAATCTCTATTTTTCAAATATCATAGACCTTTAAACTTTAAGTTATTTCTTATACACTTTGTTTCTGCTTTTCCTTTGGTTAAATTTAGTTAATTTCATCTCCACTTAGTGACAGTGTCTCCCTTTATGAGACATTGTTGAACACGAAAATCACGATTTTATGTTCAGGAAAAAATAACATACAAGGTATTTGGTTTTTACGTAGAATAAATGTTTCCAAAATGGAACAGGAATCTGGGATATTCAGATTCTGAAATGGGCAGGCTTCACTGTATCTCTGTTTCATATTTGCTGTACCTAAGCTTGGAGATCAGAGACATCGACACCACTACAGAATTAAACATAATAATATACAAATAAGTTGGTATTAGGTGACACTAACTTCACTAAATGGTTAATTGTTCAGAACATATTTCAAGAGTGTTCACTCTCATCTTCAGCTGGAGACTGACTATGTTGGCAGGTGATGAAATGGCCACTGCTGGTTCCAATAAGCAATGGAACAGGAAGTCCATGGTGGGATGTCAAAGTTCATCATAAGATGTTTATTTTTTAAAATGTAAATCTTATCCCACATTGTCAACAGCTTCATAAGTACAATATTTATATTTCTCCCATATTGCTAAACATTTTAAAAAATAAACATCATATAATGAACATTCCATTGCTTATTATAATCACCAGAGGTCACTTATCAATCTGCCAGCATTAGTCAGTTTTTAGCTGAAGATGAGAGCGAATACTCTTGAAACATGTTCTGAACAATTAACCAGTTAGTGAAGTTAGTGTCACTAATATGACTTATTTGTATATTTAACAAACTTCACTGTTCCTAACATCTCTTAAGTTTACAGATAATAGTGTTTGAGTAGAGTTAAATAAAAAGGAAGCATTCACTTACCTGGTCCAGTGCAAGCAGCTGTGGCAGGACCTGCAGCATTTGATAATCTTGTTAGTAATTCTGTCACCAGCCCATGTTCTGCTAAAGGTGCTGGGTCCACACCTCTCCTTGTGAATCTATCTGCTAGTGAGGCAAAGCATCTGAGTGCTCCATCTGCAACCTTCTCATAACCACAAAAAAATATTAAAACTACAATCATTAACAAAATTTAATTTTAGTTAACATATTTTTGCACTTTTTTGTTCCAAAAAATACTTTCACAGATTAAAATGCGCATAATAGGAGAATCTAACAAATTGGTGACAGAGCCATAAAGTTGTCATAAACTTGAAATAATAGCTGAGCTTGCTCTCCATATAATGAATGACATATGCTACAGAAGTGGTATTCACGGTTCACCACATGATATCGTAGAATATGTGCAGCTATTAGAGTAGCAGACAAGCCAACGCTAAGCATGTTAGCATCAACTGATACTAGTAGTACATTCCAGTGTAAAACAACACACTATTAAATTTTTTTACCAAAGATAAAGTAAAACCATGAAAAACATGATCGGAAAACTAAGGAACAATATGAAGAGAAAATGATATTAGAAGTTAAAATATATAAATGGAGTATACATTTACAGCAAGCAAGAATGAGCTGCAATTTTAACACCCAAGCACATCAATGACAGAAAAGAATGATGACAAGTAATAAAACTATTTATATAAACAGTGCAGGATACTGTTTTTTGTGGGCACTACAATTGATGATCAGCTGCAATATCAGAAGATGCATACATTTGGCTCTGCAATTACTAATGCACAGAACAAAAACATAACTGCAAATCTTTCACAATTTGTTGGAACATTGTGAGGGAGACAGTGAGGAATTTACAAAAGCCATTATCACCAAACATGAGTCAAAGAGCAATTTTGATTCTTGCCTGAATAAAAATAACTTCAATACAATGGCATCACTCTCATTCTTAAATTCAAAGAAAGCAATGTGCACTCTTCCTGCTGTGGAGATAATGTTGAATAAAATTGAGATATTACTCATGAGACACATTCATCAAGCTATGGAGATACTACTCTGTGAGTGAGATACATTCCCTCATTCAGTTGAATAAAACCACTTGCATCATGCATAGCTTTATATCCATGATTCAAGCTGTTTCTCAGTCATGTGTCAGCATAAACAGAAAGGTTGTTTAGCTATACTGCTGTAAGCTATGTACAGATAAAGTAATTGTATTTCGAAAGATCAGATTTTAAATGCTCAAAGCTATGTAGGAATGTTGCAAATAAAATTCTTACAATAAAAGTAAACAAATTTTATGTAATTATTATTTATTTTATATCAATATAACAGAGATGTAAAAGCTTCTAGACTTATTTTTTTTTCCTTTCCTTAATTTGAATATATTATTGAGATTTACTTATTTGTTTATTTATTTATTTTTTATTTAGAATATTACAGAAAGAACATTTTGTTTAATTTTGCAATTTTTTTTACCAGGAAATCACTCAAATTCCACTAATTTTGTTTCACTTACTTGGACAGTTTTCAAAGGCTGCTGCCTTCCTCATCAGCATGGTTCTACTGTCAGCTTTACAGCATGGAATTAAGATGTTGCTCTGTAGATTTTACGAATTTAGTGATGAGATTAATGTTTTTTTGGGAGATCCAAATTAACTAAATTTTGTTTTGTTTATGAATATATTTTCCCCTTGTGTTAATTCTATGGGTTTTTGAAGAGTGTTTAAGATTTTTGGTCCATTTTGGTAATCCCCCCCGCAAATGGTATGCAACTACTGAGTTCTCCGTGTGTTACATTTCTCATATGTTTCTTAAATCATAAGGTAATTCTTCTTTTCGTTTTTTCTTTAAAGTTCATATTGCAGTTTTTGCAACTGATTTCAAAAATGTCTGATTCTTTTCTTGATGGAATTTTGTCTTTTGTCTAGGTTTTTAGCAGATTTTTTTAAACTGCATTAGTTTTTCTGGAGCCAAAATAATGTTTACATCTTTCAAAATATTCTGAAATTTTTTTGTATGCCCATGGATGGAAAGTACATTTCTTGTACATATGATCTCCTTTTTAGCCTTTTAGTTTGATATGTCTTTGATTTCTTTTTATTCTTTGAATTCTTCTTTTTTCTTGTTGACCAGGTCTACGATACAGGCATTTTTTCATGCTATATCTATGATTTTTTGGTACTCAAATTTGTATTCTGTCTTGCTTTGGTAGGTTTGTTAATCAGAATGTGAGGATGTAGATTATTGCCAGTTTATGTTGTTTTAGGTTTTGGCTGTACTTGTTTTTATGTAATTATCTATATGGGTATCTTTTCTGAACATGCCAAATTCCAGTATATTGTTGTTTTTTAAAATGTTTATATCCAGGAAGAAAAGAAGATTGTTCTTTCTTATTTGCATTGTGAATTTAATGGTGCTGTCTTGTAGGTCCAGTAATCCTATTGCTAGACCATTCTTTTGTGTATAAACATTGTTTTTCTTTGGTAATACCAGGAAACAGAGAGACCACATCATAAGAAACTAGCAAATCCCTGTTTTCTATTTCATGTCTAATTCTTTCTACTAATTCTGATATGTTTTTCATGCTTTGGCTTTTGTACTTTGGTAGAGTATTACATTTTTTAAAAGGTTTTGGCTAAACGGTATCTGGGTAAATGTGTGTTTACTATGTGTCTCATTTTATTACCAGGTTTATGTATTTTTGGTAGGCCATAGATTCTGGATGAGGTAGGATTGTCTGGTATAATCTTTTTTTCTTCCTTGTTTAGAATGCTTACTTTTTTAAATAATTTGTTTACTGAACCAATATATTACTGGGTAGGAACAGTTTTCATTTTGTCATAATTCTAGCTATTTAGTAAATCTACATGCTATTTTCATGATTAAAGGAATCCTGAAACAGTTTGTTAATCTTTGTTCTTCCCGGATACAAATATAAAGTTTGCCATTTGCACCTTACATGTAGTCTTAAGCACACTGAGTTAGGCACTGAGATATATCGCGCAATTGTGAGATACATCTCCATTCATTGAAACAAGGCTTGTTTTATTCAACAAGAAATATAAATCTCGGAACCTGGGGTGAAAAGTAACAAGTTTATTCAATTCACCTCAATGGCTATATTTCTTTAGGACATGTAGATGTTTTGCTCTTTTAAGTCATTTAAGTCAGAGGTGCTCAAAAATTTTGGTTTGTTGCACACTATTTCAAATACAGTGGCACATCCATAATGTAGGACAACAGTTTTCAATAACATACCTGTGCAAACAGGAATTTTCCACATTGATCTACATTCAAAATATGAAAAGTGATCAAAATGTTTCTGTAGACCAAGAATTATGGGTGTTTGTCTACTATTCATCACCACATTAAACAATTATAGAAAGTAAACCAGCTCACATCTTCCACTGATTTGCAATGATAGTGCAATAATATTGACAGAACATTCTTAATTTTTGAGTTTATGTTATATGTTTGCAGTTCTTTAAGATTAATAAATAACATAATAAATTATTTAATGCTACACAAACCTGTTTTATGTCTCATACTTTCCCAATGTATTTTTTTTGTGGCACAGTCACATAATTTCTTAACACACTAGTGTGCCGTGGCACACCCTTTCAGAACTCCTGATTTTAACCTTAAAAGCAGCTATTAGGTGCTATAAAATACCCACAATGAAACAGTCACTTAAAGTATTCATGAGTGGATGCATCTACAATCAAAGTATTAATTTATTTCTTTTACTTTAATTTTTCTTTAAACAGAAATCAAGAAGTTAAACAATGCCAACAGTACTAATGCATTGCTACAGAGGAGAATCATGTTATAAAATAATGTGAGCTAAACCAACAAATTGCAAACATTTTTCTCCTGTATTAATCAGTTACTTAAATTTGAATGCTCTTCATATATTTTACCAATGACTTTAAAATTGTCATTTACCATTCTTTACTGGCAATGTTTTACAAAAATTTATAACATATTTTTTTAATATTTTATAATAAAACTTTTTAATGTATGAAAAAGTGAAACTATGAAAAAAAACCAACAACTGCATAACTGCTGATTGATACCAAATGAAAATTATATCTGAAACAAACTCGAATTATAGTAGATAATACTTACATGACTATCCTCATGTTTGAGAAGTGTGGACAGAGCTTCAACACACGTGGGGAGGGAAGTGTCCTGTGGCTCCATCTTTGTACACAATCGAGATACAACTGCCATGGCTGAATGCAATGTATCTTTGTGCACTCGACAGCCATTGTCACGAATGAATGATAATACACAATTCAGACCACCAGCTTCAAAAACTGCACCTGCTTCACGAGTGCATATCAACTCCAGTACCTGAAATGTTGACAGTATGAATGGTAACTATCTATATATGTTAATTTAATTTAGCTTGTTTATAAGCTAATGACAAATCTGCTTAACCAGATGTTTAATTTATATACATACAACATCAAAACACTTCCCACTGAAATTCAGAATAAAAATTAAGAAAGGATAAAAAAGAAATGTATAATTAAAATGTATACACCTGATATAAATTTATGCAGTCTATACATTACATATACATGAACAATGTTATAACAGCTATTTATCATTTCAGTTATCAGAATTTATTTATAGATAATTAGAAGAAACTAAAATTATAAATATATTGATGCAATAGAGGATCATATCTCTGCCCTGATATGAAGTGTCCTCAGTATTTTTTTTAAAAGGGATTTGGTTCCTAACTTCCCTCATACAATTAACTGGGGAGCTCATTTATTTGAAAAGCAGCTAACCTAGTCTATCAATCAAGACTGCATAAGTTGATTTGCCTTAAGTAACAAACAGCCCGGAAGGCTTTGGTCCTTAGAGCTGTTTTGCCCTGGATGTAGTCTATTTATTTATTATATAAAATATAATGACATCTTTTATTAACATTTTAATTTTCTCTGCTTCCAGTATATATCCTTCTTTCCACACAATATATAAACACAAATTAGGTGCCACACACTAAGGATGATACATTTTTAAAATGGCTTAAACGGTAAGTGCAAACAATATTACTAACAGTATACAACTTGAAAGATGAGCAAGCAGGAAATGATTACAAAATTCTGTTTTATTCTCCATAAAATGGTGTTAACTGGGCAGCAATTTTGATGCACAAATCAGGATATGAATCAAATGACAGTTTCAAAATTCTCAGAATCACTGGCATTAAACAGCGATTTGTGTATTATACTTTTAATATATATATATATATATATATATATATAAGGACAGAAAATAACAAGAGAAGTAAAGGACCTAGAACTATGAAGAAAAAAAATTATGCAACCTCTCCACAGGAACCCATGCCACACACAAAATAAGTGGTTCCTGAAAATTAATATAAACAATAAATCCATTGTTTGAATCATTAATGAAGATCTTAAGCTCAAAATTTATTCTGAAAGCTCTGTTTATTAATTCAAAGCAAACCTAAAAGAAATGAGACAATTCCATAGTCATTGACTCTTGACTAAATATAAGTTCAAGAGCATATTCTTCACAGATGGAAAATGTTCACTACAGAGCAAAAATTCAATTGCCAAAATTACAAAATTTATATCAAGAGTGTAAAACGAGCTCCTCCTTGAATCGTAAACATCAACAGAATCCAAAATTCTATGGATTTGATTGGGTGTTTCCTTTTATGTGGTAGCCAAATTTTAATTTTTGTGACCCAAAAGGAAAAACCAACACTAAATACAATTAGAGAGAAATCCTAAAATCTAAATTGAGCCTTTAAATGATAATCTATTTGAGGATAAAAAAAACTCGTTTTCCAGCAAGAACTCAGAAATGGCTTGGTAACCATGCACCTGAATTCATATTCATATATACACACATACATATAAATGCCCTCTTTCTACCCAGATTACATGCCTTGGAACAAATTAGAGACTCAGATATGCTCTGTCCCTCACCAGATTGGAAAGGCTGAAGAGAGAGATCTGATCAAGGCAGTGGTTATGATTTCTATGCTGTGTCGTTCACACTACCATAGATGATTCATAGACTTTGACAATGCATCAGAAATTGGCGAGAATATATTACATTGCTTTATTCTTCGATAAAATATTAATTACTGTGTTCCATTTTCCCCTCTCATATAAAATTTCAAAAACATTTTTTGTAACAACTAGGTAGAGTGATCTTTTTTCAGCAAGTTTCCTACCTTGATGCACTGTTCTGCCAAGTCTTTGCTGGTGCGCGAGGCCAGTTCTGCAACCACAAGACGGTTGCAAATAGCCTTCACAGCACCATCCATTGCAATGATCCGCCGTGTACATTCTGCCGAGACGTCCAGATAGTAAGTGATGGCTCTAGCTGTTACTTCCAACACATTGTCAGGAGCACATTCATCCAGGAAAATTCGGCACAGTGCTGGTAAAAATGTGCGTGGAGGGCAACTGTAAAAATCATAAGGTCATATCAAAAGTATGTTTTTATATATAATTTAATTCAGTCACTCATTTGTGATGCACTAATATAGTGCTAAAGACATTTAAGTAACATATGGAAGTGTGGCTGTTATACTTTAAATAAAAGAGAGAAAGAAACAAACTAACAAACGAATTATCAAATGACATATTTCTGCAAGTTTTTTGGCTCCATGACACAAAATATGTCACAATTCACTATCATACCTAATCACAGCTTCAAACCCTGACAAACATAAGTATATCAGCTATACAGTGGTTAAAATGCCTTCAAAATATCTGACAGTACACCTATACATTACATTAACTCTGTAGGGGTAGAACAAAGATGATGATAATAAAGCATTTACTGTATTATTTCAGGTTTTAGTATATAAATACAAATATAACATATATTATAATTCTTGCTTAGCATAATCACAATATAAAAGAATCATATTTATTACAGTGTTAAACATGACAAAGTAAAATCTGCATAGTGCACTTAAAAATGTCATATTTAATTCAACTGGTTGCAAAGCAATGATAACATAATTAGGATTTGTGCTATGCATGGCAGAATAGTAATTTTTATTTTGTAGATTAAACATACAGATGTGTAAAAAAGTTTATACCCCTTACAAAATACTATTATATTTCAAAACATAAAGCATCCTTGCATTTGATCATTTTGTGTTCATAATTATTTGTAATCCCCCCCACCCGAACAAAATATTTGCAAATTTTCTCCCTTTATTTGTGGTTCTCATTCTTGTTTCCACAAACAACTATAATTTGTGGAAGCTTGAAATGTTACAGTTTTACCAGGTTTGGCTATGTAAACCTTAAAATACTTTTAAACGTTGTTTACGCACTACTTATAAATTCTAATCAGCCGGCAAATAAAGCTTGTTTCAAAGTCATTCTAAGGTTATGGCTAACAAGATAATTACTGCTGAACATTAGTTTTTGTGCTGTTTTGTTACCTGACAAAATGCTTGAAAGGTTATTGTTATTATTTAATCGCATAAAAATAAATGGGAATACTTCACCAAAGAGTGCAAACTTTACACATACTAATAAAGTGATTAAGAAATCTCTATGGCCAAGTCTGTGATGCTAAAAGTTGTGGTAGTCCTCAAACATTCTCTTCCAAATCAGAATTCAAAGTTATGTAAATACATAAATAACAAACCAGTTACTGCTGCAAATGCTGAACTTCCCTGAAAGCTGCCAGGAGAGGAAAGGTCAGTCTTGCATGTGACAATATCATATTACCTTGGGGTTTCATGCAGGTTTCAATGCCGAAAAATATCAAGGACGTCTTTCATTATGTAAGGGAATGGCTAGAGGCTTTACTTTCACCAATGAATTTGGGATAAAAAAAAATGCTCATATACTCCGGTCATGTATTCACTAAAGTTATAAAATCGAAATGAAAATCATGTCAGGAGGGCTTTGTAACCATGAAAAATCAGATTATCACAAGAGACAAGTGCATAATGGATAGGCAATATTACAGGATTAAATTTTTTTCAGTACAAACGCTGTTTTCTTCATCGACAAATGTTACGCTAATGCAAGATCGCGCAAGCTTATTTGAAAACGGAGGAAGTAAAATTGACCATGCATACTATGAAATGTTGGTAAAAGTAGTTCATGTTTTCACTGAATTAATATAATGAGATTTCATATGTAAAACTAGGGAATTAATGGGTACTTTTAACATTCATATTACCGTGTATTTTAAACATTTTATACAAATAAATAATGAAAATTAAATTTTAATTTCCTACTTCAGGCTACCAATATCAAAAAACGGAGAGCGAAAGATACTTTTCCAACTATAATTTAATAGTTACTGACACAAGATTGATTGTCAATTACTGCACAAATCATGTTTTATTTTTACCGTTAAATAATGTTACTTTTTTAGCACCAAATCACGAATATTTTTAAAACGATACGCGAATTTATTAAATAAAAATGACATAAAATGGGGCTCGTGACGATGGATATCATTGGAAAATATTTTTCTAGTATCTGGGAGAATTGGCAAGGCAATGCACAGAACATATTGGGGCAAGTCTACAATACTGTACTAGTGTAGGTATTTATGAAACCAAGGTTTCAAAATCATCAGCAGCTTCTCAAAAGAGAAAAACAATTATAACGTTTTCAACTGCAAATAAAATGCTATTTTCTTGCTACAAATTTTAATTAAAGAACGCATGGATAAGCTGGTACATATAGCGGATATTGAAAGAAAAGATGTAAATTATTCGTGATGAAAAAAAAAATTAACTCATTTAACGAAGATTCCTGAGAGGATTAAACTTCTTAAATCTGCGTCGTAACTTAAGTATTAATAAGGCATCTTTATTTCGTTCAATATTCTAATTTCTCTACAAAAAAAAAATTTACATTCTTCGAAACTTCCCGGCTGCCTAGTTCAAGATAGCTTGCGTGGCAAGGTGCTATGCCTTTTATGCAAACCTTGTTAGGCGGTCCCTATCTCAACATTAATGAAATATGTATAGGTCCCCGACATTTCACTTCTGAAAGATTAACAAGTTCTGCAAATTAGCAAGTTTAGCATTCACCCTTCTGCAGTGAGGTAAATAATTATGCCTTATATTCCCTCTTTACTTATGACGACTGAAGGTGTTAATGCGGAAGTAAGAAACACTATTGGCTGTATTATTTAGCTACGCACTCGAGTTTGAAGAGGCAGTCTATAAGTTTGAAATTATTCATAGATTTGAATACTCTTTGATACAGTTTTATTTATTATTTTTGCCTAATCCATCTAAACTATATAAAAAAAGATCACTTACTAGAATATTCCTCAGGATAAGGTGGAGACATTATGGGAGTATGCCCATTTTAACGGAGTTAAGAGACGCGTAGACTGTGAGCACATGAAAAAGGAAAATTACTTAAGATTGAGAGATGCGACTTGCTATTTTGAATCATGTTTTTTTTTTCTTCTACCCTTTCCATAACGACCACATATTTGCAGACTACAATATTTCTCTTCAAAGCATACAGAGACATCGAAGTGAAATTTGAAAATTTTGAATGGTTAAACAAACTTAAGATTTTTTATATTTCGTACATATTGTTCAGATTTTTAGTAATACCCGCATACATTTTCGGCTTAAATGCTATTTTTTTTTTCTATTTTTAAAAAAAAATCGATTCAAAGCTCTTGATAAAACTATCTCCTCCTATAAATTTTGAAATTTTTCCCGCAAATCTTTGTAAATGTGTTCTAAATATTGTCTTAAATAAAAATTAGTATGGATGTTTTATTATGACTGTTGGCAATTTAAAAAAATATATGAATGCAAATTCATTAGTAACCAGCTGTCCTAAAAAATGTGTTATATTTGTTTTTGCAGAAAAATGTATGAAAATGTTTATGATGCAAGGTCTACAGATTGTCTCAAAAATTCCAGGCATTATTTGATAGGTTTTGAGTGCAGGTAAACATACTAAAAGTTAAAACAGAGGAAAAAGTGTTTGGTTTTCGATACCTAAAAGTATACGGAATTTAAAGAGTGCAGGTACATAAAAATGGGTGTTAAAACAGCTGTTCCAATGCCATGTGAGTGTGAAACTTCCCAGGGAGGTACTTTGGGTTCAAGGTAATTTTTAGGAGCAAAAAAAAAATGTCATGTTTTCATTTCGGTGTAAGCGTAGCATTAAAGAAAAAAAGCAGGGAAAGACTACACAAATATATTCTTCATCCAAACAATCCACAAGTCCATAAATTGATTTTTAGTAAACTGCTTCAACATCCACCATAAGCACTCTATTTAGCCCCATCCGGTTACCATCTGTTCTCACAACTCAAACAAAAAGGAATATAAATACGTACAATCGCTTTCTCAAAGTGAATGTGCACTTGCACTTTACTATTTATTATAAATTTTATTATTCGTCTTCTTTACCGTCACTACAGTTCAGTAAGGTCCGATCCTCCATTATAAGGTAGGTTACTATATCACGGAGAATTTAGTTAAGAGAGCAGGGATTGTAAACCCCTCGCCTTCATCGCCACCTAGTGGGGAACTAAGGGACTATTGAACGTGAAACGGCCAGAAATTTTGTCCAGGGACTTCTTTTTTTAATTAAGTAGTTCTTTTATGTGCCACAAATCTAAGACACAGGACCAATGGTTTCCTGAATGACTTGCGCTCTGGGTTTTTGAAGTCCATCGACCTCAGTCGAGATCGAATTGCGAACCTTGGATCCCGAGACAACATTCTGGTCAAGTAAATTTACGTAGTCGTTTCTTTGCTTACTATATCATTAAAATATCCTATTTAGTGCGTTATACACTGTACTCGCCCATTTTCTTCCTGCAGGACACACAATTGAAAGCACACTCACGAAATGTTTGCATTTCATAATTATATGCGATGGAACTCATATGTTTAGTGGCAAGCTAACCTTGCCGTGTGATTGCTGTTTTCTCTTGAATAGGAAGCTGAGCAGAAGGAAGGAGGACCGCAGTTTGACTTTGGAATTGGCTGTCCATGGCAAATTCGGACAAGCTGTATAACTATCTCACACGAGGATAATATATCTTAGTATAGACCGAGACAGAAAACCAACTCTGAGAACCAGATGAACCCGAGGACGGAAGTTGTGAAACTGCAATAAAATTTGTGCTAATGGTCTAAACGAATTTCAAATACTGCATTCCAGATAAACCCTTTTCTGTTTGCATGCAATGAGGAAATGTTTACTGTCGTGACGAATAAGCTCAATCAAAACTTAAGAGAATGTCATCTGGAATTCAGTCAGGTTCAATGACGAAGTAAACGTAAACCAACTGTTTTGATGAGCATTCACATCTATGGCCGTAGTTCATAATGCGCTCGAGGATGATAATTTAAGACCCCTCAGTAAAATAGCAAGTTGCATCTGTCATCGGCTCTGGTGTGGGTAATTGAGCACCATTCGGTACTGAAAGATGTGAAAATAGGTTTGGAGTCATCGTTTTACTTTTAAAAGGCAATGAACTCCACCACGGTAATATTATGAAATAATATTAAACTCTCCGAAGAGACTAGAAACCCCCACCTCGCTTACCTGGCTTACATCCTATGGAAGTTCAAAAAGTATGCAAAAAGCACAATATAATTCTAAATAAACTGAATTTAAAGAGCATTGTAGAAGATGATTGCAAACCATTCAAAGTTCCCACGTTAGGGCCGCCTCGAAGACAGACAAATGCAGACACACACAGAGATAGAATGAAGAGAAATGACGAAATGGAAGGTGAATCCGTGGCAGAAAAATATTAACATGGCATTTACCCTTTCTGAAAATGGACTGAGGAAAACCACGGAAAGCCGGCAGCAGAATTTGAAAGTGGAACTTACGAATGCAAGAGTAAACTCTACTCGCTCGACGAATATCTACATACAAGTACGAATATATAAATATAAAACTCTATGTTCAATACTATGATATCTAAAAACACAGTTTTTGCTGGTGTTGCACCAGACATTTGCAAAAAAAATTATTTTTAAAATCTATAAAAAATATATTGGCAATATATTAATTTTTAAACGTGTTTAAATTTTGAGAGCGACTTTGTGTAATTACAATATTTTAAACTTTTTAGTGTGTTTGTAATTTGTGTTGAGAATTTTAGTTTGAATCTATTATAAATTTTATCTATTTGTACATGATTATTTATATATACTGGTTGTACCTGAATTCAACCGACAAAATTATTGGAATCGTAGAATAGACACAAGCGCTAATGACCTTCTCTGTTTTGCGTCCTTTAAACCATAATCACCATCATAGTCGTCGTCATTGTAGAGCGGACACATACAAATATTCTGAGGTAGGAAATTTATGGTCTACGTGGCTTTATTTCAGCGTTATGGTGCGTTTTTGAACTTGGATGTTTGTACTGGTAAGCAGCTATTGAAATACATGAATATAATTTCTCTTCACAAGCTTCATTCCTGCTCGGATAATCGGGAAAATGTAGTGGTGATACACAGCAACCAATATTTTTAAAATATGGGCATTCTTGTTTTTAAAACATTACTTGGTCTGGGAATGTATGCACGTCACTGATTACTCTAATTTTTAATCTGAACTACAGCTGCCTGGTTCATTGGGCAGTATGGAAAATAATTTAGATTATGACTGTCTATCGCTTAACTCATACTTGGCGATATATTGTAAATGAATTATCATTAAATACTCATTTCGAATTGCTGAAACTGTTTTTATTAAGTAAGATTAATGTTGATTTTATATTAGGCTTTGTATTTAAATTACTAATAACCAATTAGGAGGTTCAAGAAGAACGCGCCGTACTCCTGCATTTGAAGAAGAGTTACTTAGAATTATTTTTGAACAATTTTAATAATAATTTTATGATAAATAAATAATTGTTTATATTGTCTTATTTATTTAAATATTGACCACCTTTTAGAGACTTTATAGCTAATACATTTGCAAATGAAGAAAGAGAACGCGAAAAGGGGAGGGAGAAAGAAAAATCCGGCTAAGCAGAATTTACAACTGCTTTCTATGCCACGGGAAAGGATTGGTACTGGAGTACTTTGAAAGCAACTTGCCTGACCATCTAGGAACCTCTACGATTCAAGGTTAAGTTCAGCGCACACGCAAAGCCACCTTCAATTAGTTAAAGCATGGACTCTTGTCAAAAATAGAAAGCAAGCCACCTGGCTACTGACAGGCATTGTACTTCGCTGGCTCCTTTCCACAAGAACAAGTTTATTTTAGTATCAAAATAAAGTAGAAATATCTCCAATACCAGAAATGGAAGTCTCGTTTTAATTCTTCCTAGTCACACGGGTGTTTCAATGTGTGCGATAAAACGAATGTCGTTTAATTGATTTCAGAATGAAATTTGTTGGTATATCAACAGATCGCCCATGCTAAGAAGACCGACTTCAATATGCGGGAGAGTCAAACCATTTTATCATTTTTCATAATGCTTCGCGTTGTAACCATAGCCTCAGGAAGCGAACGAGTTGCAGGCTTAAAAAACAGGTTTATTAATTCAGTTTTAACCATAATTTACCATCAAAATGCCAAATTATTTTGTTCGATTCCCTAAGACCATTGCTTGAATGTATGGTGCGCTAATCATCAAGTCATATTTTATGTATTCTTTTTTTTTTTGATTGATTTATTTAAGGACGCTCTTTAACAGCTCAGGTCATCAGCGTCCCATTCAACTCAGGGCGTGAAACGGCCGACAAATTTTGCTCAGAGGCCTCTCTTTCAAGCTTGAGGTTCTTTTTCGTGCCGCAAATGTACGACACGGGACCCACGGCTTTACTTCCCTTCCGAAGGAAGCCATACTTAGGATTTTTACGCCCGAAAAAATCCATCGGTCCTGGCCGGGTTCGAACCCGTGTTTTGGGTATAGGAGGCAAGTATGGTAACCACTATACCACCAGGACCGACTTTATGTATTCTGGATGCCCCTTTTGTTTGAGAATTACGAAAAGGTTAAGGTTATGTATGCTTTCATTCCAAAATTCCTCATTTTGAGTAATTACCTATTATAAGTACATTTAATTTAAACAATAAACACATCAGTTTAGATTATGAAGGTGAAATTTAAAAACAATGTTGATTAAACTTCAGGCTTCACCCACTCAGCCTCCTTTGCCCCACTTAAAAATTTCAAATGGCTTACGTTTGATGCTTAAATTCCCTTAAATGGAATTGTCACCACGCCCCTCTCTCATTTGTTTCTTGGTAACTGGACTATTGTTTGAATTGTTAAATGTTTCATCCTAAACTAAGTGACTTGTTTTATATTCTGCCCAAAGTCTAACAACATCAAATAAAGGAAAGAGATGTTGCTAACATACTAATGGGTTTAAAAAGAGAAAGAGTAGGGCAATATGGTTAAAATCACATAAAAAGAATTGCCTTTAATGGATAGGAAGAATCACGCGGAAAATAGTGATTAGAAGAATAATGAAAATAATATACATGCGAACCATAAAACAAAGAACAATGATGCGATAAAATAACAGCAGAATAATAGTCAATAAATGTAACGCTGAACAAGAAAAACAAAATGATTATTAAGACGATAAAAATAAAATTAAAAGCATAACAGTTAACGGTGTTAAGCATTTGCATATATTCCATGTAAAGCTTGAAAAGTGGCACGCATTTAAGGTATTTACTTCAGTCAATAAACATAATGGTGAATACAAATGTATAACCTAACCTAACCAAATATTTCTTATTATTTCTTATTATTCGTTTATCTTATAATGTAGCTTCTGAATGCCCTCAGTGATAGAAAAAAGGGAGAATCTTAGAAAAATGTTAGGAAAAACTACATAAAAATGTATTAGTAGGAAGGAGGAGATGAAACGCGTTGATAGTTTAGCAATTTGCCCAACACTACGAAAATGTGCATGATTTTTACAAATAGCAAAAATCGTACCAAGGAGAAAATGCAGCGGAGGATAGTGAAGATGGTGACGTCACGGTTGCTACCAATAGCCAGAAATGTACTAGATAGCAGCGCTTAGAAGGAGGGATAGGCAAAACTAAATTAAGAAAAGGTCTTGAACCAAACAAACACCGAACCTAAGCAAACATTCATTATTACATGGATCCTCTTGGCATTAGCGAACTTAACGAAATGTTTATATGTTCATTTCCATAATTCAAATATGCCCATAATCCCATCACCATTGCAAAAAATTGTACGTAGCAAAATTATAATGGTAGACCAGCCTGAAAAACAGTGGAAGAATCTGTGAAACTTCGCACAGCCGCCGTGGAGAGGCGGAGGAGAACATTAATGCGAATAATGGCAATTGTAGATTATGGCACGTACTGCAGCCTCCCCCTCTTTTAATGATGTTTATTGTCCGTTTTCAAAGTTGAAGCATCACAAGCAATGGATGCTCATGATATATGAGATGAAATGATAAATTCAGAAAGGAATTTTATTTGGGAAGGAAGGATTGGGCCTAAGTTTACGGTATTTTCTCAGCATTTGCCATTGATGAAACAGAGGGAAATCGTACCTTAACGACAGTTCCGCGTTTTGTGTTGACAAGATCGTTATTTGGAATGAAAAATGTGCCTTCAATTTTATTGCTCTCGTTGAAAACAGCGTGACATGTTTGTTTCTTTTGATTTTATATTGAAAGTATTGATGTACTTGGTTGTCTAAATACAATAATTGACTCAAAGATTAATGTACTTTTAAATTATAGTTGCATTTTTAATATAAGAGCATTCAGGCCTACACTTTTTGGAGCCAATGCATCATATATTGATTTAGCCTATTGCTAGGTATATATTGTACATGCTCTGAAAAGAGTTAGGAGGATGGAGAGGTTTCATGACTTATTCCTTACGCCTCCAATTTGATGTAATGCTGCCAATTGTTTTAATCTTTCTGCTCTTAAAAAGATACGCACGGAGTTGCTTCCAATGTTTTCTCAGTATCTCAACTGCCTTTGACTGACAAACCTATTTTATTAGCTCACATGCCTTAACAGTAATAGAAGCATTTGTTTAATGTAAATAGTTACCAAGCGGATTTTCAGACTCATAAGGTCAGAAAATCATTTCGCTGCACTTATTCGGTGCATTGGTTTCCACAATCACTTCCTAGGAATTCAATGTGTCCTTAACCCCATTTTGTATTTCATTGTGTTGAAATAGCGTTCTGTTTACAATACCCAAACTAAAGCTAAATCAAGCGGTGCTTCAGCATTACAAATGTAAATATAGGTAAAATATTGTGTTTAATTATTCATGCAGTAATCAATCTGTCAACAAAACTAACTCTAAATATTTATTACTATAATAAAATGTTAAATGTTTCATGACTGATACCACACATAAAACATTTGTTCAACAATTTAAAAACCTTAATTCCTATTATCAAATGTTGGATAAAATATAATTATTCGTCATTCACAGTAATTAGATCAAGTATTTAATTGTCATATTTAATGAATACTTATCTGCCTCCAATTGCATTTTTGCATTGCCTTATCGGAGTTTCCCGGCTGAAAGGGTTAGAGGTAATTGTTGCAAAATCCTCGTATTCACCAATAAAAGTCGAATGATGATTGATTTATGTTCACTTTACGAAGGTTACTGGATTTGTTAAATAATAATAATAATAATAATAATCATCATCATCATCATCATCATCATCATAATATCGCAGGGAAAAAAGTTAAGAAAAGAATAATTAAATATAAAAACAGTGAAAGTACATTTGTCATTTGTTCTTGTGCAAATACTGTTGCTCGCTAATTTGTATTCTCTATGTGTAATAACTGCCGTCTTGTTTCTTCGCGTTCTTTACGTTATTTTGCCTGCAGTATCCTGTGCGTTTGCTCCATCTTTTCTTACGTGTCTGACATTTCTTCTTGCTTTACGTTGGTACTTACATTATTTTGTTTTTATTTTGGATCCGGCATATGAATTTATATACGTATTCTTTTATTTTATTATTTATTGTTGTGTTGTTTACTGGTTCTTTGACTGCACTGGTCTTCTCACGACGTCTGTAGATTGTGGACGTGAACTGTAGGTGTAAGTCTGCAATCATCTCATGAAGAAAGAATTAATGAAGGAGCTGGGAGTCCTAGGCACCTTAAAGAAATCTGCCATTCGCCCTCTCAGGGTAAGAAAAAAAACTACCTGACCAATCGAACCCGGAATCTCCGGATTAGTAGTCGCAAATGCTATCACTAGGCCTTAGAGGCGGTCTATATTATTTAGATCAAATGTGTTAAACTGATTTTCTTTATCTTGCTCCATTCTTGGTCTCAAATCCATTTTTAAAATTTTAATTCCATTTTTTTTTTTGTGAATTTTTGTTTTGTCTGCTTCAACTATTAGCCATGTTTTGCTTTACTACAATAATTTTACACCGACATAATTCTATAAAATAACCCCAATACTGCTTAACAAATTATATGTAGTGTTTTCTTTGTGGTTCTATTTAGATAATTAAATTCTCCTTATTTTTTTCTATTTTATATTACATTAAACATTTAAAATGATTGGCTTGCTCTATATTGTACATCAAATATTATTTTAGAATTTATTTTTTCTATGCTATAGAATGTCATAACTTTAATATTTGTTTAATAGTTTATTTATTGTCGCTATGACTGGATTATTCTTCTCGCGACGTCTGTAGATTGTGCACTTGAATACTATAGGCTATAGACTAAGTCTGTAGGAATGAATGAAATGAATTAATGATGTTGCAAATGAGCTCGGAGTCCTTGGTGCATTAAAGCTATCTGGCAATCACCTTCTCGGGATAAGGAAAAACTCCGAAAAACCATTATCTAGACAGTTTCACCTGACCGAATTCGAACCCAGGATCTCCGGATTAGTAGTCGCGAACACTACCACTAACCACGGGGGCGTACGGAATTGTCATATTATACGAAGGATAAGGCATAAAGTGCTTGTGCGATGATAGGCGCTGAACACTTGTGGAGCCCCTTCTTCCTGAAATCTCGCCACATTGATGCAGCATATTTCGTCACTGTACCCTAACTTCATTTATGTGGAACCCACTATGTACATGTTTTCCGCGTGTTCCGGCCCTTCCGTAAAATGCGGTGCACTGTTTATGCCGGAATTCCTCGTTTGCTGCTCAATTTCACAAGTGTCTTGGGGGTTGCGTTGAGTTGTAATGTGAGCAACTGCAGAGGGTTTATGAATTATAAAGACTATGCTACCCGGCATTAATGAACACAAAGTGTGATGTACTGCAACAAAACAGTGCTCCTCAATTAAGATTAACCCAACATATTCAGCAATAAGAAGGAATAGATTGCTACCTCGCCCAGTATACAATATAAATATTGTGCGTTCTAACTATGATTTGTTCTGGTCCATGGCACCTTTCCTCAAGGCAGCTCGTTCGATAATCTTGAAGATGCCAAAAACACATGTTCGGGCTTTGTTTGTCTCAAAATCCAAGTATTTGTATCGCCAACAAATTCGAATACTCGCATAGAGATGGATGAAAGTCGCCTAAAATGGTGAAATTTTGAAGATGAAGAAGAAGAAGAAGAAGAAGAGGAAGAAGAAAGTTTTGTTTATTATATTAAGGTACCAGTTATAGGAACAATATTTTCTGATCAACCTACGATAACGTGTCAATTAAAAAATTGAGATGTGTTATATAATTGTTTTTATTAAAATGTTGTGAATTAAAAATGTACGTCTTTTAACCATTTACTGGCAATTAAAGAAGTGAAGGCATACCTAAGCTTTATTTTAGTTATAAGGGTCTTAAAGTTTTAGAATGTGTGTGTTTGAATAAATAATTCAATGCAATGGAATACTTCTCCGGTTGTAGTTGTCCACAGTAGTTCTGCGATCATTTTATTCAAAGCTTTGATATAACCTACGGTATGATGTGCCAAACTTGGGCAGTAGATATTCAAAACCCATTCATTCTGAAATGGACAGCATTTAGATCGACCTAAATCAAAGCATATCATAAATTCACAAACACATTAAGAGCTTAGATACTAATTGCTTATGCATAAATCTACATTTAACATCACTATTTTCGTTGTGGTATACTGAACAGTTTTACAATGTATTCCTCGCATTTAAATGTTTTAAAATTTAATCTACACATTTTCGAAGAGTCACTATATCCAAAGGGAGCTAGTTCTCATTTCTTTGAGAAAATTCGGAATAAATTAGCTCCAGGCTTAATAATCCAACAATCTGCAAAATGTTCGTGTGAGGAGGCTGGTTTTCCTAGCCTTCTTAATCTCCTATACAAAACTGCATGTCACCGTTTGGTTAGACTTGCTAAAGTTATTTTCTTGTGTATGTAAATAGCTCAATTTGCAACCCAGTAACCCTATACTAAATCAACCCATAGTATATTTATTGCTGTAATGTAGAGCTCCACCCACGCTACCGATAACAAACACCACCCACATCAACGTTGGGTCAGCGCATCTGCCTCCAGGACAACATTGTGAGCGCGGAACTGCTTGCAATTGCTCCATTGTGTTTTTGATAGTAATAATTAACACACTCTCTTTCGTTTTCGTAAAATATTATGTTTTATGATAAATGCTTCCTTTTCTATACCAGTATCTGCATCGTGCCCAACTCTATAAAATCGCGAAAAGTCTAGCCAATTCAGAATTCCTTTGGTTAGGCATACTAATGGAATGAAATAAAAGAGCTACATATACTATATATATCAAGTGTTTCAATAATTTAAAGAGAATATGATGTAATGAATTTCTTATCAGAAGAGTATGCCATGGTGAAATCGTTCGTGATGAGAATGGTTTATAGGTAACAGAATTTACAAGGAATATGAACAGAGTTCATGACAAGCTTAACGGTGTTGACATACATTAAGGAATTACCTGTTTATTTTACTTTTGCAGACGGACAAAAAAGGAACGTTCATTGTTTAAACCGAGCGCTGGCGATAATATACAGTGCGAGCGATACCAAGCTGCCGATAACACACGTCAAGCTAGCAACAAGTTAGGAGGAAGGGAGAGTTGTTTGCTTAACCTGAGCCGGAAATGGTGATAGCTATGCTCATTAACAATGTAGTTTGTCAAAAGTTGTTTCCATGTTTGTGCCTACATGACTGCTCTGGCCTAATGTTATACTAGAGTCAGCGGTCGTAAACAGTTCTCAACGCTCCCACCAACTGCAAACGTAAAATATGTAAGAATCAGTAACGAGCTGTTGTCCTAGTCAGTAAAAAATATTTTGTCACTTTTCTTCTATAAAATCAAATTACAAATAAATATGAAAAATAGAAAGCACTCGCATACGAGGGGCGTTCTAAACGTTCTCGGCCTGGCGAAGAAAACACAAGATTTAAGATTTTTTTCCAACATAACAAATCAATACATTTAATACGACTTTCCAAATTTTAATACCCTCAGTAAAATTAGATTTGTCCACCTGTGAAAAATAAGCATATGCATCACCTTCAACCTTATTATTTGATGTGAATCTTCGTCCACCCAGCGTTTCTGCAGGCTTGGGAACAAAAAGAACCGCTGGAAGCCAAATCTGGCGAATATGGCGGATGTGAAAGCAATTGGAAGCGAAGGTCATGCGGTCGTGTATGAAGGCGCATTATTGTGATGAAAGAGAACTTTTTTTTTTTTTTGGGCAAGGTGTGAACATTAGTTTGAATAGCATACTTCAGTTGGTGCAGTAGTAGAGTGCAATGCTCCCCAATGATGGTTTTCCCCTTCTGGAGGTAGTCTACGATCATGGTAATTCCATAAAATCGTAGCCATGACTCTTCCTTCAGATGGAACCGTTTTTGCTTTCTTTAGTGCACTTTCACCTGTTACCAACCACTGTTTGGACTGCTCCTTCGCATTTGCATGTAGTGATAAATCCATGTTTCATTTACTGTTATGAAATGTCAGAGAAACTCTGGAATTGCCTTTAAACACGCCTAAACACTTTTGAGAAATGTTCATTCGAACGCGTTTTTGGTCCATTGTTAACAAACACGGCATCCATCGAGCGGAAAGCTTTCTCATACTCAAAACTTGGTGTAAAAGTAGTGTACACAGTCTATCGAGGGCTTTGTAATGCCAACCAACTCGCGTACTTTCAATCGGTGATCATTATGAATTTTTGCCGCGTCGTAGCAGTTTTGGGACGCCCTGAACGATCATCTTGAACAGACTTACGACCACGCTTAAATTCAGCAGCCTACTTTTCAACCGTCGAAAGCAAAATGGAAGAACCCTTTAACGTAGAATCTAACTCCTTTTGCATTTCTATTGAGAGTTAAACCCTTAAACGAAGTTTTTATTACACCTCGTATTTCAGTTTTATCCATTTTGTATAAAATGTTTAACACTAGTTTGTTTGCACGATCGTCACAAACAAGTGACTATTGCATCTGAAACATTACAGCGCGTCATCTGAAGGATGGTACTTAACTATCATTGTTATTGGGCCATCTTCACGACATCTCTGAGTCAGACCGAGAACTTTTAGAGCAATATCTAAACCTCGCCAAATTTTGCATTAATCAAAACCTACTTTACATTCAGAGGCAATGTCTATACACAAAAGAATGGTCTAGCAATGGAAAATTTACTCTCCCATTCTTGCGATATGCTCATGAGTTTCTAAAGAAACAAAATTAATAGAATGTAAATTAATAACAATTTGTTTAACTACAGAATGGCTTAAAAAAAAAAAAAAAGACGGCAAATTTTGAAAAGTATAATGGCAGCCATGCGAAGTTTAGCAATGGCATGTAAAATCCTAGTAATGACATCTTGCATTGCTAACAATTGGGTAATGGAGTGACCCGCGTGATGCGTTTACAGTCAAATATTACAATGTGGCGGCCGCGCAGAGAATTTCTACACCAATTTAATTCAGGGCGGCATGGCCACCTTCCATAAACACCAGCAATTAATACATGAGTACCTATTTTTGAGGAAATTGACTAAGCTCTGAAAAAGGAATATTATAGGGAAGACCGCGAACTTTTCGTGCACCAGCTAATTTCAAAACTGTTCGAGCTGCAGTCATTAGAAACCCACAGCTCTCACATGCTGCAAACGTGCACTGTTTCGGCTGTTTAGAGAATACTGTTAGTGTATTTAAAGTTCCAGGCGTATAAGTTACAGATCGTTCAGCAAATCAGACCCAACTATCACCTAAAAATTCTTTGAGCTAATGATAAGGTAAAAGAGCACCATTTTACTGTGAATGTCTAATGAAGTCCATTTCACCTGAATGGAAGTTCGCTATCGGGTTCAGCGAAAGCTTTGTCAGCTACACATCAACAAAACTACCGTGTCAGCATGTGGTGTTATGGGACCTTACTTTTTTGAGGATGATGATGGGCGCAAATCTACCACTGAAACTTCTGTTTGGTTTGTTGACATGCTGAAACTGTGTTGCGCACGAACTGCAGAATTTACTACAAATCTTTATTAAGACATCATACTTACAGTACTAATGTCGATGACAACTATAGAGCAATAATTTTTAACAACCGTGTGATTTCGAAAAAACGGCGACATTTTATGACCTCTAAGTCCCCTGGCGATGTCTTCCTTCGGTGCACCTTAACAGCACCTTAGATGTGTTGACCTGCTATGACTGAAGAACTGAAAGGGAGGATCCAAATGGGAATGATCAACATTCTTCTTGAAATGTTATGTCAAGTATGCCTACAAAACTGCAGAAATGTCTGCGCAAAGAGGGTTATCATCTATAGACATGAATAGATGTAAAAAAAAATATTTATATCTTTGTAAATCTCAGTTCCCAAATGTTCCGTCTTTCCGAATCATTCGGTATAATATTAATGAAACTGTGAAAATAGTACACAAACACGATATTTCAGATAGTTGCGTATGACAAAGTTGTAGGAAAACACAAAGTTCTATCAAGCCAGACATAATGATGTCTATTGCAGGCTAAAAAATGGTGAAGTGTCTGTTCCCAAACTTCGGTTTATCTAATAGTTGTGTAAGAGAAGAATCGATGGAAGACAAACTTCGTTCTAGGTGACCTCCAGATTTGAAATACTGTCATGTTGTTGTCCGCATGCTATCCACTGAAGATGACCTGAATATTCAAGCAAAGGCATTAAATGACAACAACACAGTTGCAGACCTCAAATTGCTGGATGGAACAGTAAGCCTTATATAATTCGATCAAGAAATTTCGTTCTTGTTTAGTTGGCGAGAGAGCTTTCCTTTTTGTCTTGGAAAAAAAAAAACAAAAAAAACAAAAAAAAAAGCAATAACCTGGGGAAAAAAACGGCAATAAATAACTGTATAGGTTTATTAAATCCCACTCTGTGCTGTGGTACGCAATGATGGTTCGAAGCTTATGTTCCATCGACATTCTAAAATGTCACACCAATATGCCTCATTTACTGTTTAACGTTGATATTAAGCATCGTACCATCTTCAAACATAATTATTTGTATTAAAAATTCACTATAGCTCGATAACGACCTTAGATAAAGTGGGACTTGAAAAGAAAAAATCAACTCCGTTATTTTTAATTTAATAAGCTATGGTCATTTATTCTAAAAGCCTGCGCAAGCCAAAGACTCGCGATGTGAAGTCATGGCACATCTATTTTTATTTTTGTCTTTAAGAATGCTAGACACTTCTGTCACTTGTGGCATGTGTAAGAATGATATATGCGGCATCTAAAATTATATAATGAAAGTTCATTTACATCCTTTAAAAAGAAGTTACGGGTATATAATTCTTGGTCACGGTTGTTCACAGTGACATTTCGTGGAGAAATCATTAACAACTTTCTGTCATCCTCTCTCTAAAGACTTGGGCCACAGTCCAACATTCAACCTCCAAAGTCATTGTGGGAGCTGTTATTCTCGACTGAAAGGTGTTGCTTTCGGGAGCTCAAGGAAGATTCAGCTTGAATAGCACACAGAACAATCATTTCAAGGGTTTTCAAAGAGCTGATTCCATTGCCGGAGGAAATTTACTCAGTGCCTTGCAGAATAATTTTCTACCATCCCCCATCGCAATTTCCCAGAATTCAAATTCAGCTGTGTACATAATACGAGTCCTGACTTAATCATCTTTATGGGCTGGCCACCACGATCTCTCTTACTCAAACCCAAATGAACATACATTCAGAAATGCGAGGAATGTGAAAAAGAGGTTCTTGGCCATGTGATGCAGATGTGGCAGCAGTAATGCACGTCTCTGGGCTATTTTTAACTCGTTTATCTTTCTCTAGAATATGGAAGATATTTTGTCTTTATCGTTTCTATTCGGAACAATATTCTGAGAGATTTCTATTTATACTGCTAACAAAGCAATTACTTCTTGCATTGAAAATATTTCTTGAGGATAAGATAGCTTGATGTCGTCTTCATTCTTTTATTATAATATTGTTGACTGTCTATATCATTTTATTTTCATGTGCATTTATTTGTACAGTCTTTATAGTCAGATCCTATTTTTTGTTCGTCATTTCCTATGTGTTAAAATAATTCCAGTCATTGAAACTAAAAAACCTTACATAATGAACATATGTTAACTTTAATTTTAAAAATGTAAAATTATTTAACGTTTCATTTATATCTTCAGAAGTTGCTGAGAATGATCCAATAATAATTTTTATATTTGAATTTTAACATAATGTATAACTGCAAACATCATTATATCGAATATAGTTTAACGTTTCACCAAAGTAAATCCTTCCCAAACAGCGAATATTCAATTACAGACAATTTCATGTTATGAATCACTAACGGCGTTCCTCAATCCCTTCGCTACAAATGTATTTCAGCTATTGAATATTTTTCCGAGGGAAAAGATAATAAACCCAAATATATCTATTAAATTACAATTGCTCTTTGAATTCCAGGATGGATTGAGTCCCCATATCTTCCATCAGAGTGCGCCTGAAGGATATGCAACCCGTCCAACATACGAATTTTGTTTGAAAGATTCAAGGGTACCAGCCGGGAGTAAGCATTCTTCACGGGCAGTGAGAAAAGCGTTAGCAAGGATTAATAAATAAATTAACTATTTAGATAATAGTTGGTATCACATTCCTACTATAAAAAAAGTTTCCTAAGACTTTCCCTCTACTATATGCATTTAGGTGCACTAAAATCGTAAATTCAAAATGTTTACGTAAAGATTTTCACAAAATACATTTATATAATACTATACGGATGGGCATGCAGCAGGGTATATTAAGTTCCCAATGGGCACTAAGAGCCTCTCAAATCAAGAAGTAAGTTATAACGAAGTTTTGTGTTCCGAAGAGAATAATTCTGCCACTTTTTCGTGTAAAACTAGGCATTATGAAACAATTTGTTAAAGGTTTGGCAAAAATACAAACTGCTTCAAGTGCCTCTGCAAAACTTTCCCTAAACTATCAGAATCTAAATTAAGAGAAGGCGTATTTGTAGGCCTGGACATAAGAAACAAGTATTAAATGAATAATAATTCCATCATTAATGACAAACTGAAAGAGAAGCTTGGCTTTCCTTCATCAAATTTATATGAAACAATAAAGACCCTAGTTACGTAAACGTGGTTTGAATATGATAGAGAGATTGAACGGTTAAAACTGCATTTTCTAAATGCACACTTCTATTATTTTTTTTTTTTTTTTCGTATAACCTTGGTTGCATTGAGTTAAGGAAAAGGAGAGCGTTCCCAATAAGATATTAAGGAACTGGAAAGAATACATAAAGACCAATAAATTATCAAAATGATTGGATATGTCTGCTCATTATTACGAGGAGAAATTCCTATAATTTCACTTAGAATAAGAGAGACACAGAAGTTCATTCTTAAGAGGAAAAGGAAATAAAGACTCTGCAAGATGTTATAATAAATTTTATTTGGAAAGTGCGATAACTTAATTGTTTGTTTTTAATTATTACATTTAACTTCAACAACGGTGTACTCATTAGACGAAAAGTGCAAATATACATTGTGGGGAAATTACCAAGTGAAAGAGGAAAACTGAACTCATTTTAAATTTTGCTCTCCAAAATACCATACTTTTTTTTTTAAAAGGGGGCGATTTTAGAAACCAATATTTTTATATAATTAGACAAAAGGAACTAATAATTTGTCTCTATCTCGCCTGAATTTTATAGTGCATGCTGAAAGTGATGCCGGTTTTCGTTTGAAGAACTGGTTTTATTTTCAAGGCCTCAATAGTTAATCCTGTGGATGTTTTGTTTGTTTTACATCTATCATGCGACTTTAATAATGATGTGGACTCCATAAACGTGATGAACAAACTTGTCATAAGACTTTATAAAAGCTAGGTCTCAACAACAAACACTCTTTAATCAGCTGTGTTCCAAGTATAACCTCGCGTTTATCTACTGATATTTTACTATAAACAGCGCATCAAATATTGCTTTTTTTTTTTCTTTTTTTTTCCCCCTTATATTGCTGAGGACTGTCCCGGAAGAGAGGCACTGAAGCATGGAACGCTATCTGGAAAATACAAAGTTTCTTCAAGAGGCATGAAATATCAAACGCGATAAAGTAGTTAAGACACATACCATTCTTTGCTTCTATGTTTATTCGTAGTTTGAAAGGCAGTTAAAAAAAAAAAGGCGACCGAACGAGGCACACCTGCGAAAAGCTAAGTAACACCGCAGTAATTCATGTCTCTGAAACGTTCAGAAAATCTGTACAATAGTATAGTGCATTATTGCTACTTTCAATGACATCCGTTCCATTATCAGCTCTTAAATATGCGTTCATTTCAATTGAATTACCTTTAGTCTCGATAAACAAGCTATTAGTGTATTAAAATTAAAAAAAAATCAAACTAAGTCTAGAGGTTAGATCACTTTTTTCATAGTTGGAAGGTGAAAGTGTTCTTGCCATATATCACTCTCTCCGAGCCCCTAAGCACTGCGTTTTCCTTTATCAATAAATATAGCACCATGGCAAAGTGCAGCTTCTCCTCTGATTCGCGTTCCTGATATATGACCAGTTCCTATCCCCTAGCAGGTGCTTCCGCTTACACTTAATCTTCGCTGGGCGCGGCTATTCTGGGATCTGCTTCTGCAGTTTCCTGGTCCTTAAAACTTCAGTTGGGGGGGGGGGGACCTATTCAAGTTTCCAGCATTAAGGAGTGTTCATATATTCTTTATGTTTGTTAACAAAGAAAAAAAGTCTTCTCAATACATTTGCAAATTAAAAATTTCATTCGTTCACTTGTTCGATGTTTATTAAATACGTGCACTCAAACAGAATTCATTTTACAGCAACTTAATTGGCTTAGGCGTTACGCTTGAGACTCGCATTCGGGAGGTCCCGGGTTTAAATCTCTTTGGGCTAGTATCATATCCATTTTTTTCCCCTCCAGGTTTTCCCTGGTCACTTAGGCGAATGTTGGGATGGATCTTTGCTTTCCACAAATTTTCCGCTCTACCCATTTCATCTCAATTCATACCGTTGGTTTCGTTATAGGTTCGAAAGTGCCAAGCAAGGTGGGCTGATGCCTTGTGCGGTGTGACGGTAGTTCGTGTTTGGAAAGGTTTCTACCAGTGTCTTCTATGGAGCGAGGCTTCTGAGGGGCTCGAACACCTTGGAGAGAGGGATCCCCTGGCATTCGGGGTGTTCTGTTTGGAAACATTGTGAGGGACCCCGTCTATGTCGTGCCTCATTGCCTCGAATCCGGTCGCCTAGTGTCTCCCTAGTTCATCCCTTCCTTCCGAAGGTGTCCTTATTGGGGGCGTAGGCACAAACGACCAGGCTGAAATATCCTGCATTCCGTTCATAGAGAAATCGAGGGGAGGGGATGTATATACGGGGTCCTGGCCGCTGGATTCATATATGAACCAACTAAACTGAAACTCAACAAATCTAGACACCAGTTTCAGAAAGAAATTAAATAAAACAATAGACAACTTCCCTTACACCGAGAACAAAATGATGGGGAATTTGTAGTTTTTCCTTATCACATGTTCCACAAACTCTTCATTTTCACGCTAGTTTCTTCTATCAAGAACAGTGAAGTCCAACATTGTGGGTGCAATTATATGTATAACAATTGGTAAAAGCGGTAAAAATGGCTAAATAACTTACTATACAGCTTGAATAGGGCAATAATGGAAGCAGAAGATTGCCGATCTTTGAGTATCGGCACTTTTCTGACTTTTTAATGCATTGGCTGAATTTGGAACTATAGCCTTCCATAAGCAACGGAAGAGCGTGAAGTACAGACACACACATTCTCTCTACCCGCAGTTCTCTGCGATCTGTATTTGCAACACGATGAGGTAACAATACTACAAAGACCCCTTCCAAGCAATTATTTCATAGTTTCTGCTATTTTTTTCCTGCCTAGTATCTAGGTAAGTCCACGCTTGTACCGTTGTTTTAAATGTGGACAGAAAGATAAAATGTGAATTAACGTTCAATAGCCTTAGCCTAAGCTTAGCAGAACCGTAGAGTGACAGACAGGATTACAAAGTAATGTAATGTGATTAGCGCTAAGCTGTTCGTGTCCTCTTTACAACATAGGATAACGCAACGTTAATCCATATAAATGCATTAAAATTTACACGCAGTGAACAATGCAGTGCAACTGACGTTTTATGTCGACTTTGGTGGTACATTTACGGCTGAGACATTAGACGCTTCACATTCTCACATTTCAGGTGTCGGTATTATTGAAACTTCTGACCATATAATTCATTGTTTATAAACAGAGAACGCTTTATCGCTCAGGACAAAAATGCGCAGATCCATACAGTTCAGTCAAAATAAATTGTCCTATAGCGCTCTTCAGAATGGCTATGAAAATGGCTATATTATTTCTATTGGAAATAAGGGATGGGCAGCAGCCTTGAGTCAAATTAAGAGGTTTGCAAACCCGAAACGCTTCATTTCTAAGTGGCGGAGAGCAATTTAGGGTTTACATAACACCCCGCCATCGATAGATTAAAATACTGGAATCCTTCTCTGCTGTACTTGGAGACCTTACTGATTTTCTCGGCGTGCCCACTCCTTTTGTAAATAAATTATATTGCAAATTATGTCTGCCATATTGAGTCGTATTTGTCAAAAGACAGTAAATACAAATAAATATAGGTGTTTTCTTAATATATTTGGACATCAATCATAATTACAGCAGGAGTCTCTCAAGCGGTCCTGGTGGTGTAGTGGTAACCATACTTGCCTTCTAAACCGAAGATCGCGGGTTCAAACCCGGCCAGGACCGATGGATTTTTTCGGCGTAAAAATCCTAAGTATGGCTTCGTTCGGAAGGGAAGTAAAGCCGTGGGTCCCATGTCGTACATTTACGGTAAAGAACCTCAAGCCTGAAAGAAGAGGCCTCTGAGTGGAACTTATCGGCCGTTTCACGCCCTGAATTGAATGGGACTTTGATGACTTGAGATGTTAAAGAGCGTCCATAAATAAAAAAAAAAAAAAAAAAAAAAAAGAAAAGAAAAGAAAGAATAGAAAAGAACAGGAGTCTCCATCTAACATAACATTTTGTCATATGAGACAATCACTGCAAATATAGCACTTAGCAAACTGTTAGATATGAAAATCAAAAGTGATTTTTTTAAACTAGAAAATCACAAAATATGGTGTCAATTGAGACTACTGGGGTGAGTGTTCATAAACAGTAAATTCTTTCATACAAAGTGATAATGTGATGAAAAATTCTACTGTATGTCATTTTCAAGGTCATGAAATTCTTATAGCTATTAGATGTGCAGCATATCAAATTACTGACAAATTGTTGATGAAGCATCCTGCACGTCAAGCAGTAACGCAATGAAAAAAAGATACACAAAACTGGTACATATCACTTGTCTAGCCCAAGACTCCCATGGGATTGCACAGCAAGTTAGAGACCAATTTCGAGCAATCGACAGGCTGGTTACGAGTATAAATAATTAATAAAAAAAAAAGATATTTGTAAAAGCTCCAGCTCAAGTTACATTACTCAGGAATGAGCATCATACCGCGTCTTTTCCTTCATTTCCCGTTTTACCGCGGTGGGAATATTGGTTGCAAACTTGCAAATATTTGTTTGATAAAATTTATCAAGCGTTAAAAAGGAGATCCACAGATTTGACAGCAATGGTGTAGCTTCTATACGTAACACCCAAGCAGTGACCCAAATATTCAAAGACCTTCTAATTTTGTGTTTATTCCTTCTTCTGAACGTTTAGAAAAGGCTGGAGTAAAAAATAGTGAATTAGTGTAACTAACGTTGCATTGGATAACAAATATACTTTGAACAAGATAAAGAAACTAATTTGCAATATTTTACATGCAATGTTATCTGCCGATTAATTTGAAATTAAGCGTTGAAATTACTGAAAAAAAAAGAAAAAGATGAAGAAAAAAAACATACACGATTATTGTTCTCTCTCTTCTGCAGACCGTACGTCCGACAGGTAGAGTTCGTCGTCCTTCGCTCTAATGCGTATTCTGTTTGTAAACATTGGAACATGTAAATATTAAGTTATCGACTCCAGTGTATCAATCCTAATGATAACAAAGCATGGGCGATTATTGCATAGCATGGGTTCAGGGATCAGAAGGACCATTCCTTCTTAAGACCAATGGAGGGAAGCCAGGCGATTGATGCAAGCAATGCTTTCGTAGCTACTTAGCAGACACTGGAATAAGTCGATTACATTTTGATGAGACAAAAAGCTTTTTTGAAAAACGCCTGGGCCTTCTGAGAAGAAAAAATAGTACACAAATGTGTAAATTAATACGAACTAGAAATAAAATTAGTTCTTTGCAGACAAGATTTGACAAAATGATGTGCCTATGTGATTATTCCATACAACTGCTTTAGAGTCTCCACAATAACCGAACTTGAATCGAAATATTGAGAAGAGTTTGATAGCACAGACTGCTTTTCGCAGAAAAATCTAAAAAGACTACTTTTGGAAAAATAGTCTAATAGTTATCTTGGTGCACTTCAGGAACATCACAAAACACAAAGGAAGCGCAAAGAAATTGTGTTAGGTAAATGTACTACGTTCCCAACTTTCTGACTCAAAAGGAGTTGTACTGATTATGAAGTATTTATGCATTTTATTAAAATAAAGATTTAAGTTTTGAGTGTAATTAAAATATTGTTAATTTATAAACTATAACTATTACAACCACTGATTTAATAGTTTAGCTGTGCCAACAGTTTTTGGTTCGCTGCACACTTGCTGGCGTCATGTTTTAAGCTTATTACATAAATCAGCTTCTTCGTTACGTTTCGACAGGTCCGGCACAGCTATGCCGATCAATCAGGTGCAGACAGATAACTTTACCGTTAGTGCAGTTGACAAGAAAGCATGCGAAGCGAGATGAGCGGCGGGGTCGGGATCATGTTTTAGCCCGATGATGTACGAGAGATAGCCGAAATAAGTTTCCCTCTCCCAATCCCTGAAAACTCGTTGAAATGATGAACTGGCAATGTTGTGGTACACAGGTATAATTTGTTATTGCACAGGCGGAGCTGGGGCAGTGCTTTGCTAAGGAAAGGAAAACGTAAAGTGAGTGCTCGGCAAGCATGGAGAGCAGCCGGGCTTTTGTTCGATAAGCATGGGCACGTGGACCTCTAGTACCGAAATTCATAGCTGTGTAGTGGAAGTGTTTGGTCCTGACATAACGTCGAAGCAAATGATGCTAACAGTTCCAAGACGGACTTGAAAGTGTTTGGGATAAGGTGAGACCCGGATGGCCAGCAACAGCTACTAGAGATAAAACATAACTAGACGAGATGATGGACTGATTCACGGATTGACATTTACGGTATTGCAAGATGTCATGGATGATTTTTTGGGCTGACGTAAGGCTGATATACACTTCAGTGGCGACTCATCCATAGCCATATACCTCTCTCCTTGAATCAGTTCAACTAGTCCGGAAATTTTCTCGTCTTCAGTAGAAGTTGCTGATCACCCGGAGCTCGCATAATCCAAAAGTATTTCGCGCACATATTGGAACTACCTACTGGTACCATCCCCGCACCATTTGCTTTGATGTTACGTCAGGACCACATACTTCCTCTAGACGGTACCAGAAGTCCCACATGCCCATTCTATCAAACAGCAGCCCTAACTTCTCCCTTTTTACGTTTGCAATACATTTTCCATGTCCGTTTTCCATTCTTTAATAAAGCATTGCATCAGCTTCGCTTATAAGACGAGGATCGTATGTCGCAAAACAAAAGAGGAATGATGGCTGTGTAACCTCAACACAATCCCAAAATGTCATTAAACGAGTTCTCATATGTCAGGCATTAGTACCAATTATTATAATGCGTTAGAAATGCTATGTATTCTTCTTTGTCGCTTGTTTAACGCGCTGAACGAGACAACAATAGTAATAAAGGGCTTGCTTCAATGAATTAATTTTTTGGCATTGACTCTAGTTATTGAGTACTACACCGGTAAAGTACACTGAAACGTGTATTTTGTAATATACGTTTTAGTACACAAAATGTATATACAATTATAAAATCCATAATTAAACATAAGTTCATTAAGACAACGCACAATACAAGCTGATGAATCCAAGGCCAGCAATTCAAACATATTGAACTACAAACAGCTGGAGTAGTTGTTGAATCCCATGTCATGTGTGTGTAGGCAACCAGAATACCTTAGCTGTATCGAGGGCATAGTGTCCTTAGGCGGTTAGTGTAATTCTAATCTAATCCATGGAAATTACGGTAAAAAAGAACAAACTTACATGACAAGTCAATATATGCTTGTATTTAATTGCCTCTGTGAGGAATTTATCTCCAATTTGACTAATTGGATTCCATCCCTAAAAAGGGTATGCGTGTTATGCTTGTTCGGCAAAGTCCCGCACCACGTGTATTGTTATTCCAAAAGGACATTTTTCATTAAATAAAATTGTATGACGTTATACATTCATCATACTTTCTTTGGCAACGTAAAGTATGAAGCACGCTGCTCAAATCGTCGAAAATTAATGTGCGTCGCTTAGCAACGTCATCGTTGAAAATAACGCAAGTCTGTATGCGAGTGTAAAAGAGCAAGATACGGCTTCATGGCATTTAACAATATTTATCTTCCCTCGCTCGTCGTGCGTACACGTGATAACGTCACTCCGTCTCTACGGAAACAGGACAATGGGGAGATAAGATGTTACACAGAACAATACCTACACAACTTGCCACGCTGTCAGACAGTGACCCAAGTTCTGCGCACGTGTTCACCCATAAGGCTGAGTCATATTTTTGTTTCAGTCGAAGTTAACACTTTATAATGATATGGGACAAGCCGGACTTTCATTAAAAGTCACATAAGCATATATATTGCTGAATGATGTGAAATGAAACATGCATGCCTCATGTAGCATTTTCAAACTAAGATATGTACATTACTTGAGGACAATGTTCCTCTGCACTGCTTCCCCCCCCCCCCTCGAGTTCAATCATTATGGCGTTTCATATTTTGGTGAAAGAGGTCATATATAGAGTTTCTATTTCGTTTAACACGCTACCTGTTAATATTACTTGTGGCCTGCCTATTATAAAGAGGAGTGCCTTCCTTTAAAAGTAAACCAGATTTTTTTCCAAGAATAAAGTGAGAAACATACAGGCAGATTCCTGAGATTCAATAGTTTGTCACAATATGTTAACGTAAACCAATTTTTTAAAAACCACTGCATAGTTATCAAATGTTAACAAAATGAGCGATGATGGGACCACCGAAGTAAGTAATGCAATGAATATCAGCAGGCAAAAAATAGGGGGGGGGGGCGGAGAATAGGAACTGCCTGGATTAAAAAGTATTGACCGCATAACGAGAGAGTGAAAAATTCCTACGCATGCGGAATAAGTATCCGAGTGTCAATAATACACAAGGATGTTATAAACATTATTTATCTTTATTAAACTTGTTAAACATTTTAGTAAAATCAGTAGAAAGTCACTGATACACTATTTAATAGATCGCTTTAGACCTCATTTAAATCGCATGAAAACAGGCTTATTCAATTTTTGCTTTGGTTTATTTACGGATGATCTTTAACACCTCAAGTCATTAGCGTCTCATTCAATTCAGGGCGCGAAACGGCCGACAAATTTTGAACAGAGGCATCTTTTTTTCAGGCTGGAGGTTCTTTATCGTGCCGTAAATGTACGGCATGGGAACTAAGGCTTTAATTCCCTTCCGAAGAAAGCCATGCTTAGAATTTTACGCCCGAAAAAATCCATCGGTGCTGGCCGGGATCGAACCCGCGATCTTGCATTTGAGAGGCGAGTATGGTTACCATTACACCACCAGGACCGACCGCTTGTTGAAACGTATATGTAAAAGACAGCATTAAACACACTGGTCAACATTGAGAATGCTCCTGACTTGAAAATACTTATTCTATGTTGATTTCGGCATGTTTCTTTCAAAACGATAAATTAACTCTCGTTTCCCAGATATAACCCTTTATGATGTATTAGGATATGTATATGAAATGAGACGTGTGGCGCTCCGAGCAGCTAAGTAAGCTAGTACAAAAACAAACATACAAGAGAGCGGGAATGAGAAGTCACTGTAGATCTTTTGTTCGTTGATTGTTTACAGCTTACTTGGAGTGAAGGTTGTAGTGTTATTTCTTCCATTGTTTGCAGGTTCGTTTTGAGGTCACACTAAACTTAAAAAGCCAGGAATCCAAGTAAATGCTTAATAAATATAATTTCTGTTATGCATGAGTGATGCGACATTTTAGCCCACAAACGCCCAATTACTCCACTCGCCATTATTTTGGCATAAAAGTAAGGCACCTCACATTTGCTGCAATTCTTGTTTTGTGAATCTATTTGGATACCTGTAAACACAGAAGTTCAATGTCTCTTGGCATCTGAGCGATTTGGAGAGAGTCGGAAAAATCATGTGCCTAATTGCTATTTCTTCATGGTGTCTTTTAAGAAGAAAGATATGCTAAGAAAGAAGTTGAGCATAAAATGTCCATACGTCCATGCCACATGGGGACTATATGCCTGTACCTAACCTCCAAAGGATTACAGTCTGGACTCCAATGAACATACAGACAGTAAGGACTTGCGAATGATTTGTACGGAGAGCTCTCTTAACATTTACTCGCCGCCAGTGTTAGAAATTCTGCAAAACTATCTTCTTGTGAGAAAGCTTTTTTGCCCTTGAGTAACCCTCAACCTCACACAAGAACAAAAGGCAACAAGAATGGAATAATGCCAGGAAATGGTTCGTCGTTTCGACAGTGGTAGCTCCCGACCTGTCCAAGACTTCTTCACAGGTGACGAAAGCTGGATTTACCAATACGACCCGGAATTAAACAGGCTTACCAAATGGCCAAATAAATATATATCTCATAATCGTGCACTACAGAAGAACTTTCCCTATATAAATCAACAATACAGTTTTCGACAAGTACTACCTACGCTTTTAGAAAGTCTTCCTTCCTAATACCCGTTAACAATTTGCTACACATAATGCAGCAGACCAAAAGATATTTCAAATTAACGTTTACATATAATACGAAATTAAGCGATTTCATCCTTCTTCAGCATTACCGTCTCCGTGGCATAGTGATAGCGTTTGAGAGATTCTCGTACAATTTCCAGTCAGGTTCAGCTATCTAGGTAAGGTTTTTCCGGAGTTTTCGTCAATCTGATAGGCTGAATACCAGATAGCTTTAAGGCGTAAAGCACCCTGAGCTCATTTGTGCAATCGTTAATTCATTTCATTCATCCACAGGATTAAGGGCCCTCCTGGTGCACCACAACAATACCCTTTTCACCATCAATTCCACCGGGATAACTTAGCGGCGCCCTATAGACTTCCCAGCCATAGCAGTCCATAACAATACCGCCATGCTAGGGGGAATGCTGAAGTTCTTGATGCAATAGAATATACACACAAAAACCTACTCAAATCACTGCAATGCGTTTAAAAACAAAACACATAATCCAGATAGAGCCAAAAAAAATTGCGCTGTCAAGAGTAAACGATAAGATACCCGCTTTTAGTTAATAAGTTATGAACGATTCAATTAAAATCACAACCTTGACTCGCGTCCTCCGGGTCAGCAAGATTGCTCTCACCAAAAAAATTAGCTGGTGATGTCAAAGAAGGAGAAAAAACTTTGTATGTGTGTGTGTGTGTGTGTGTAAAGGACCGCAGAAACAGATGGGAAGTTAAGCTTGTCACGGTCTGTCGAGCCAAGAACATAAAACATGATGCAGTCATTAAACCTGGTTCACTGCAAAAGTGCTATTCTGGGAGTAGAGCAAGGAAACACTTTGAGTCATCACTGCCAGGAAGCTTGGCTATCGAAGAAAATGTAAACCTATAGAGATGAAACAACGCCGTCATAAGAGTTTCAGTGCTGTTATTTACTCTATTCTGGATTAACAAGCTTCAAAACGGACGATTACCCTTCAAAGAATTATTCCACAGATACCCCCCCCCCAACGCCTCCAAAGTGACATCGCACACAAATGCCTGAAAGAAAGAAAGAGAGAGAGAGAGAAAAAACGCATTTATCCCAGTTTTAGAGTTTATAACGGAAGCAGAATATTGTTAATACAATAAACTCTCAACGATAACAATGCCCGTCCTCGGCTTCACTATCTACGCAAAAGATTGATTTAACCATCCTCATGTTTGTCTCTTCCCGCATTTAAACCGGAGCACTGGAGTTGTAGCATAGGAATTCACTTTTTATTCCAGAGAACTTAGAAATGTTTTTGTACAATAAAAATTTACCTGATTGCGCAAACAGTAAACAAACGATGCAAAGTTGGTCGTGTGGGTGTTTTTTTTTTTTTTTTAACTACAGAAATTATGTCTGTACTAGTTCATTTTGCCGTTCAAGATACTCCATGAAGTTTCCAATCAACAAACAGCTATGAAGATATTCTTTTGCCCACTTCCCTATCTTTCAGTGGTTGCTTCATAGGTAAACAGGGAAGTTAATTCATTCATAAATTTGTTAATATGAAACATAACTTTGACTACATAATCCATTCCATCGTGCTCCATTTAAAAATGTTCCATTAACGCACCTTTTGCTTCTTCGACGATTCCTCTGTGCAGATGACGTGCTGTGATGGTCCCCATGTCCCCCAAGGAATTTCGTACAGAAGTTTATCCAAGTTCCCCACTCTATCGCACCCTCTTGTCATTACTTCTACCTGATATGCGTAGACTTAACTAGGTTGACAAGACATGCTACAGTCATTGTAACATATGACACTCGGTCTCGTGCGTGTTGCATGATGCTGAAATATTTAGCAGCCTGAGGTGACACCCGCCGCAGCACCACACGAGTATTAATGAAAGCTAAACCCAGCACAGCATTTAAATTTACAGATGCATTAACCGTAACTTTAGAAAGCGGGCATCATTCATGATTATGTAAATGTAGCTTAATGCAGACATATTCTTTAAACGAAGTTCTTTTTTTTTTTAAAGGACGACCTGAATAATGCCGCAATTTTAAATGATACATGAAAATTCTTCCGAAAAGGTTCGTAGTTTGAAGGTGGATATGTGATATTGTTAGTTTTTTCGTAGATAGAGTTGTGGAGGAGATATGAAAGTCAAAAAATGGATTGACAATGTTTTTTATTTATCTTGTAGGCGTTTGAAGACGCTTACAATGACTGTGTTTAGAGGATCATTCAAGACAGTTGAAGGTCAATGACTAAGAGATATAATTTACTTCAAGGAACCGATTAAATACTTGTACTGTAAGCCTGTTTCATCTCGAATCAACGATAAGTTATAAATCGAATGTAAACAAACATTATACTCATATATTTCCTTATGTATCTGTGTTAAGGAAGCGATCAGACACTTCTTCATAAGTTATTCAGATGTTCAAAATTTGAAAGCCGAGAAAGCTGATATGGTTTCAATTATGGCCAATGTCACCAGGGAGTAGCAATGCGGATATTTTGATCGTGCCATACCATCATGATCTATTATTTTTTTTTCTTTCAAATGATATTCAACGTTCAATATGGTCCATACAGCATGCTATCAATGCCAGAGGTCACCGTTTTAATCACATACTAAGTTAGTAAGATAATTACTGAAATGTTTGATATGTTCCTTGATATTAATGTTGTTTATCTTGGCCTTCAGCAACTTCGAATAATCTCAAATATATGCAAATACATGCGTCTTCTAAGGCACCATTAAAAGTTAAATAATAAAACATCAATAACAAAATAAGACTTTCTCCTCGACATGCCCCCTTACGAGAAAACGCAAAGCCTCCCTTCAAGACAAGCAGCGTATGTCTGAAGAATTATCTATCACTAAAACGGTCGTGTTATTCATGTAGCCTAGTTTAAAGTGCCTCACCTGTATACATCGTAAATATACAGCAGCAGTGTTGAAGCTGCCTCTTTAAGACAGGAAGGTAAGTCTATCTGGAAAGTATCTAATCAATTTTAATATCTCCAGAATAGCTCCAACTACCTTGAATTGAGATAACCTTACTGCACAAGCACTCAATCGGCATTTGAGTTGCGCTCTTCATTTCTATCGCTTCGGTAGTTTTGATAGAACACAGAAATGGATAGCAAACGGTCTTTTCAGAAGTAGAAACAGAGGTTCCGGAGTCATACGTTTGACACAGAGCCTTCATTTGGGCCCGTGGATGTTAACGAGTATTCGCCTCTCCTGTTTCTAACCGCTTCTGACCCCCCTCCACTTTTCCGTCTCACCGTGTGCTGACGTGCAGTCTTTGTGCTGTACAGCAGTAGAACGTTGAGAGACCATGTGTTTTCAATGATACAATGTGTTATTACTGTTATAATACCAAAAGTCCTTATACATTAGCACACAGAATCTTCACGTATGATTTCTACGTGACAACTCATGTAAAGAAGAGAGACGGCGATTTATAGACAGATTCTCTGCTGTTCGTGTGCCTCAGAGAGAAACGGTTCGTAATCTTGCGAGTAGATGTAGGGAAATGGGATCTGTTCTTGATAAGAAACCAAAAGTAAAACGCCATGCTCTTACAGAAGAAAAACTCGATGACATCGGAGAAAAGTTAGAACGAAGTCCAAAGAAATATCTGAGAAAGTTTGCACAGGAGTCAGGAATTTTGAAAATCTGGACTTAGAAAGCCACTGAACTTTTAAAATTTATACCCAATAAGCTAACTGTAGTTCGGGGATTGCATCCTCACGATGTCACTAGAGTTAATTTCTGCAATTTTATATTGATAATATTAATGTTCCCTCTATTAACCCGTATTTAAATTTTATTTTTCAAAGGATGATTTTATTTACATGGTCATGTACGGACACACAATAATACTGGAGTGCAGAAAAACCCGATCGTGTACGTGAAATGCTATATATGATCAAAAAAATTATGTTTGGTGTGCTGTAGAAACCTATGCGCTTGAATTTAAGGAACTATAAATATCCGACTCCGCCGGCAAACAGCGTGCTTTCCGGTGCCAAGCAAATCCCCTTAAGTCAGCCAAACTTCCAAACGAGGGCTCTGTAGACTGTGGGCAGCATGTGCACTCATGAAGATCATTTCGCAAATGAATAACCACGTCATTACAATATATGGATTCGCAATACTTGTGTATGGTTCCTATTTTGCCTCGATGGTCCTTGTATTAATAAATATCCATTAAAGATGACGCATGATGAAGAACGTTACTCAAACACTGATGTAGGCTAAGCAATTCGGCTTCTAGGACGTTACACTTTTCTGCTTTCTAGAAAACTCGAATATGCGATCGGTTTGAAATGTCCATTTTTTACCCATTGTTTCTGCATTCTAAGGTATTCTACAGTCGCTTTACAGCTTTTGTTGGTAGTAAGACGCCGTTAAGCGATTTCGTATACTTTTCAAGATACATAAGGATCGACCTACATTCGTACAGGAAAGGATATCATCGAGGACTGTCAGCCCCCAGGAACCTCGTTCTTGAAAGAAAAGGTTTTAGATCGTGAAACATGCGCAAGAAGAACGCGAGCAAGTATTTCAAAACTTGAAAGGCGGAAGGGACTGTGATACCAAAAGGTTTCACAAATATTAGCTGTTAAATGAGTGAACGTATTCCGGTAAGACCTATTTCTTGTTTATCTCCGACGCTGAAGATCAACAGCTGGTAGGCTGGTTTTATATGCAAATACTTACAAAAGTCTCTTTCTTGCTTTCCATTTGACGTAATCGACAAGTAGTGAAGAGACAGTAAACTGAACTGCACTAGAGCTCATGGCCAAGCATTAAGCAGCACAATTAAATTAATCAACCCCGAGTCTGGAAAACAAGGCGCTGTTTCTGTTATCTACCGAAATTCGGCGGCTCTTGGCTGGATATTGTTTTATGCTTGGGCTATCTGCTCTAGTAAGCACCCGACGCAATTCAAAACTAAGAACAGGTATGTATTAACACGATATAACTCAAACTTAATCGCTTTTCTATTTATTCTTAAGTATTCTATTTAAGTGACTAAATATACAAACTACTGGATGACGGATATAAAACTAGGGTTACTATATTCTGATATCTGAAAATATCGAAAGATCGATTCGACTATTAATTCAAACAACTACAAGTCGACTTCTGTATTCTTCATTCACGCAATGTTTTCTGTATTAAACACAGAGAGAACTCTGAATTTCGTCCTTAATGCGTATCAAACAAACATGAATAAATTAAGACTTTAATATGAAAAATGCGGACAAATTGAAAATTTCTAAAAAAAAAAAAAAAAAAAAAATACATGATTACTGTTTTATTATATAAAATTGTCCGTCTGTATGAAATGCATGCATAAGTGCTAACTTATGATAAACATATACGTGTGTATGGGCCATTTCGGACGTGGTTTCGTTTAAATGACACAGGGACTATGGAACTTTAGCTTAACGTTTTGTGAGGTACCCGAATAATACCGTCACCGCTAGGGGTGTTCGTTTTCTCTCTACTGTCAATAAGACGCCAACACGCTGGTGAAAAATTATTGGATATCGAACTCTATCGTTGCTACGCAAAAGGAATTCTAAAGAGAGCACGATGTGCACGTGTTTCCCAAGAGAGACAAGAGGCACAATAACTCCCTTTAGTAAGAAAGTTGGAAATAACAAACTTTGTTAAATGAAACTGGCATACATCGCACTGTTTGGCAAATACAGCTGAAGACATCGAGTCCCGTTTCCAGCAATATTTTCAAAAAGAATAACGCTATTTACTACTATTTCACATGTCAAAGAGCGACAAAGTTACTTAAACTAAAGTGAGGCCTCTCAGAATGACTGCCGTTTAGGAACTGCAAGAGCCAGATGAAGAGAAATGAGTTCCTTACTGTACAACGATTTGACTTTCAATGTGTGGGTACCTAACTCCAACCATTACATCTTCATATTCAAGGCCACCCACATTTCTGGATATTTCTGGACATTCCCAAAATACTTCAAATAGTCCAAATAAACTACCCTTGCGTCCAATTTGGTGTGCGTTTTCGGCAAGCTGAACACACAGTTTTTTAAATCATATATACAGTGAGGTTATTTGAATTGCGGGCCGCCTGAGTGCGGCTGCTTACTGGGGAAGTATAGCCGCTGCATCGGAAAAAGAGAGATACAGCCGCAGCGTGTAGAGCTTGTATTTTTATTTTACTGTTTATATTTTTACTCAAAACATAAAATAACACAGTATTTAAAACTGATTATAATAAGCGGTAACCTGTGTTAAAAGAGATGTTGAAAACGGCGCCCCTCGGCGACAATACATTGCCGGCATATGTGCAGGAAATTCCTGTATTTCTTCTAACTTTTCTTCCGTAAGAACACGGCGGGCGGTACGGAACACGTTCCTTGTCACTGAGAGATTCTGTCTTTCTTAGTTTTTTAACAAGTTGGCGAACAGTTTCTCTACCTGAAAGATCATTGCCAGATACACACACACACACACATACACACTCGTTGTCTTACCTCTTCTCTGCAAGAAAGAATCAGTTTTACACACATATATAATTCCTACATAATATGTAATAAATATGTATTACATAAAACTCTTCAAGACTATCTATGTAGTGGCATAACTAACGAAGAACAATTGGCACACAATTTACACAATGAAAGCAGCACAACCACTCGCTACCTGCATATGCATTTTAGGCCTTGAATAGCTTTAGCCAATACGCGCTCTATCGTCCCGTAACAAATGCCGGTAACAGGTACAAATGCATTTTCGGAGAATTTGTTGAGTGGTTGGACGACAACACCCGAATCAAGATTACTTTCAACAAGAGCGTGCAAGATGTCCCAAATCAGGCTCAGTCACTTGCCTTAATCAGAAGCTCTTTATCCCTATAATAATTTCTAAGAATCTGCGGCTACTGAACCTAATGCCATCAAAATTTCTTTCTTAAACATAAAATTTATCAAAATTGCCCACGAAAATTTGACCATTTGAAGGCCAACATCATCGATATCAAAGGTTCAACGATATTTGGTTTAGGGATACTGCAGCGAACTGCCAGAAACATGAGTAACGGGTACAGGAAGGAGGTCTTTTAAGTATAAGCAATTCTTTCAGATGTTCCGTAAGTTAAACAGCAGTTTTCTGTCCATGGCTGCTAAAACTATCCGTTTTATATCAATTACTCCGTAAAGCAATCCTTGCCACTTTAGGCATGTTGGTTAACGAGTTGGTCCAAAGACAGCTGCAAAATGCAAGGCGGAGGTTCCAAACGGCTTGGGCCAGGGAGCAGATTCGAAGCTTCTACCTGGACCAGTATCGGTTAGGTTTCGCGTTTAGGGCACTCAAGACTAATTAGTACGATAATTACTCATGCTGCTTTCCCTTTTTTTTGGGGGGGGTGGTGTTTAACGCCTGTTTTTACTACTGAGGCATCACAAGCAGTGGACACTGATGATACATGAGATGAAATGATATATTGGGAAAGGATTTTTAAGGAAGGAAACGTTGCAGGCCTGAGTTTAGGGTACTTCCCCGGTATATGCCATTTATGAGGACTGAGGAAAACCTGGAAAAAACTTCAGTCAGAGAGGACGGTCCTGATGGGATTCACTGTTTTCCTTGAAGTCAAAGTTCCTCAGCGCTGCATTTACATTGTGCTTTGGCTCATAAAACAACTTATACAACAGATTTTTAAAACGGAATATATGCTACAATGTACAGTTCCCCTTTTTAGCTAACATCGATGATTTGTAGACTACTATGAGATGTTAAACGTTATGCCGCAATGGCTCAATTAAGTGTTTACTGAACAACAAAACGCGCTATGACTCTAAAGCCCCTGAGAAACCGGTAAATATGAAGGTTCTTCCGGAGAAGTTTAAGCCTTGTCACTTGTCACTCAAGATCCCGAAGTGGCTGAAACTACGCAGATTAGAGGTTTCTGGTGATTCAATGTATTTAATACGTCAGCAACTCAATTTTGATATCTGCCTCTTTGGAAACATGTTCTTAAGATGAAGACTTACATATGACTATGAATAATTTCTGTACTATATCCCAAATAACAGTTTTGAATTATTTGCTTTTATTTTTATTTATTAATTTATAAAGCCTTACTCTCCCGCGGTCTTTGAGACGACGAAGGAAAAGAATTGGCTTCGCAAATCAACATGTGAACCTCTAGAGCGAGGGGAAAATCCAGAGGAAAAGAAAATAAATAAATAAATAACACACCTTCGTTTAAACAACTTCTTCACAGGGAACGGCTGAAAAGAATAAATTTGGAACTTCAATCAAAGCAGAGCCAATAACGTATCGCATATGTGCTTTTCACACGATTATGAAATTGACAAATGAGCAATTCTACCTGTCACATAATGTATCCGTTAACCTCTTTGCCGTTACAAGTAACAACAACTGAGGAAATTTGTCGCCTTAAACGGTCATTTCAAGAAAAGTCTTTGCTTCCGAATAGTTTTAAAAGTCGTGTAGTTAATTCTGAAATGTGCCTGATTTATGGAATCATTTCGTGCAGCATTTCCCCGCTTAGAAGTGAAAATGTGGACCCATTAAATAAGATTGCTCTTCCGATTAAACTGAAACATGATTTTTATTGAAAAATTAAAAGTTATTAGCTGATTTATAACACTAAAATGAGATCAAAAGTTAATTTAATTTTCATGCATTACATAGATTTCTAACGACATAACGTATTATTTTGCTGAAGATTCAAATTTACGTCTGGTCATCTTTTAGGAAACAAGAGAGGATATAGGTGCTATGGCAGTTGCCTAACCGGCTTATATGAGCACTGCAGATGAGCATTAGGACAAGTTGTGCTTTGCCCTTTTTACTTTATTCTTGTGTCAGGGCGATTAAAGTTAATCTTTTCGTGAAAAATTTAATGTATCCTAAATAATCAAAACGAAACCAAGTTAGGATTAATTCAAATAGCGGGAGAGTATGATAAAATTTTATTGCATTTCCTAAATTATACTAACCTAAATGTCGTTTCGCTGGGGTTCTGCTGCACAGAGCATATGTATTTTCTTTCATTGTTTTCTTTGACGCCAACTTAAAAAAGGTCTTACAACTATTTCCTTTGAGAAAATTAAGTGGAAAATGTCGACGATTTTCTCGGGTTTTGTTGACTCTAATTCCTGAAGTAAGAAATTGACTTGCAGAGAGGAAAACTTTTGAAATGTTGCATATCCAAATGATTTGTTTATTACTTTTGAAGGTAATGAAATACTTCCTTCAGTTTCTAGTAAGTTACTGGGAAGTACTGAGTGAAAATAAACTCTAGAGAAAATATAAGGACTGTTAGTGCCTGTGACTCCATTCAGAAGCTTAAAATATGTCTTAGTTTTAGCACTTAACATTTTCCAGAAAAAAAGTCACTAAAACGGAAGTGTCTTGATGCATTAACTTCAATATATATATATATATTTTTTTTTTTTCTGTGCAGCTGATTCACATTTTTTTCCTTACGGGCGATCGAAATGCTAATTTAAATACTCTTGTACATACGGTATTCTTAGCTCCAGGCGGTAAGTTCAAAGCTCTGCAGTAAACCTATTTAAAATGAACGGTCTAATGGTATCATTTACATATGAGAATGAATTAATAAACACTCGACTGCATAATACAGTTTTTCATTAGCGATCGAAGACGATAATGATGAGGAGGAAGAGAAACAGTGATGATTTGCCAACTTTATAAAATGAGATGCTGCGACCCCCAAAGGGATATATCTAAAACGAGCGGGGTGCCAAAAGTTTAAAAGTAAAAATCCTTTAACGGCAGAATATGTATTTTAGGCCAAAGCAGGCAAGAAATGTGTATTTAATAATTAATATGTTTTCATGTTTCTTGTTGTATAACAAAATATATTAGGTTTAGTTAAGGTTTCGTGATTTTTTTCCCCCCGATTGATTTAATCCGCAATATTACATCAGTCGGATGATCCCCATCATTTTCCGCGTCAACTAAAACAAGATGTCGAGTTATGTGGTGTCAGAGCACTGTCAGTGCATTATTGCGGGATATTGTTTAACTTGACGGTTGAAGAAGGAAGGCCAGAGAAGACGGGCAAGGGTAGAGAGTGCGAGGAGGTCAGAAAGACCGTTAAGGGTTAGGAAATAACATGGCTTGCCTTAATAGTAGCATCAGCGAGGAAAGTGGCGCGGTGACAGAAGGATGTTCGAGGCACATCGGCTCCGGGAAAGCTAGGGACAAAGAGCAGCACAATGAATATGTAAGCTATAGTTTTGATGTGATGTTCCTTGCTATGATGTTCTAGATTTTGTTACATTTAATTTAGAAGGGACTTCGCATCACACATCCTCCATCCAGGTTGTTACACAGTTTGCAAGATGTAAGGGAGAAAAATAGTAAAATATGGTAACTATTTATGCTAATACTGAGGCACTTCACTTAAAATAGGTAAACATGTTTAATGCCACATAATTGTTGAAAGGGGCAAGAAAAATTTTAATTCGTGACATTCTCAAAAATATAACAGCATTCGCCGCTCCTGTCTCTCTTGAGCAATCAGGAATTTTATCACAATGAGTCAATTCTTTTCTTAGTTACGATTTTAAAGTTATAAATATCATCTCCCAACTGCTAGAGTACATTCTATCAACGCTTTTTACTGGATGCACTTTGTTATTCAGTAATGCTACTACATTAGATAACAAAACGCATTTTTGCATTTACTTTGAAAGTTGTGAGTATCCAACGGAACGCCAGGCGGCGCTCGGCGGAACAAACTCCACACTTGTTGCTTAGCTTTCTTTAGGGAAACTTTGGACCACCCACCTTACAACGGGATTTTGGCACGCAGCCATTTCAGTCTCTTTGGCGCCTTAAAGCAGAAATCGCCATTGTCTTGCATGCGAGGAAATCAAATCTTTTGCCAACTCTTCTTAAGCACTGAGGAGGACAAATTTAGTGCACATTGTGAAAAATGCCCCATTCGAAATACGTGACTTTCAACAAGGTGTAACCAAAATGTTGTCAAAGAAAATTAATGCGTGACAAAGACAACAAAAGCGATATTGTTAACACATTGAACTAATAATACAAACACTTCGAGCATCGATGGCCATTAGTTAAAAGCCGGTGTTCATTTTTCGACCAAAAGAAGATGGCAATGGATTTCAGACCTTTGTGCAATAACCAAAAATTTAATTGTGAACAGAACATAAAAACATGGATTTTATATCAGTGAAAGCAATAAAGTGTGTGTAAATATTGCAACGCGAGATTGGAGTGTCAAGAAAGGAGTCCCGTGACAAACATGTTCAAAGTAAAAAGCATTCATACTTGTACAAGAAGCAACCAAACAAGGTCCTAGCCCTAAAGACAGTTTGTACCAAGGACAGAAATAATATTCTGCATATGATCCTCATCGCTTGTGCTCGTTCGGCAACCAAACTAGTGTAAACGAAGGTGCAGCTTCGGTTTAGTCCCTGCAGACGTTGCCCCTTCCAAAAGTAATGTTTTATTAATATGCAAAATTCGTGTATATCCATTCTGAGCCTTGGTTTAAAAATATAAATAGCACTAAAAAGACTGTTTCCTGTTTATGGCATGTGCATCGCCCATCAATAGTCACCACGTTACCAGTATAACGTTAAAAACAATCAAGTGCTATCACTTTTTGAGTTTGCACGAATTTGCTGCGAACAGCTCTCTTATTTGAGGCTTTGGCTGCAACATTAGTAGGGACTTCATCTCAGCCGATTTCTCTTGGTTCCTCGCGACAGCAAAGTCAAACAGGTCAAACTATAACTGAAACCCTTAACAATTTAAAAATGAATTATTAAAATGCATTAGTAACCTGAAAGCTCTAATAGGAGATAATTTGCTGGTTTCGTCTGTTGGTGTTGAGTGAAAATTACTGAGTGAAATATGAAAGAAAAGTCTTAATTTCAAAACGATGTTACATTTGTTATCAAAAACATTTTCAGAAAATTTTAGAAAACCACAAGATGTCACAAAAGTCTTTTTTCAGAAAATCATACCAATATCACACGCAATTGTACCCCCACTCCTGTTCTAAAAAGGTGGTTAAGTTGGTTTAATTCTGTACAGTACTTATTTGATTATTTTATATATTCGTACAGCCTTTTCGATTAGCCTACAATAAACGTTTTATACAGGAGTATTTTGGTAATCCTAACAGCTGTAAATGTAAAAATTTAGGCTTCTTTTATAGCTTATTTTCAGGTACCTTACAACAGGATCATGTTTTCTTACATGATCCTGTAAATACCCTGTTCAGGAGAGCACATGCTTATTACCATGTTATGTAAATTGCCTTACATTTCATAACAGGACTTGGCACATACGTCCCTATCCTCTAATTCTTTCCCTCATTTGCATGAAATTATGCTACAGTGCAATAGCATCCCCACCATTTGGCATACCTATGTACAATGTGATGCATTTATACACTTCCCCCGCTGTTAAAACATTCATTTTCGGTAGTAATCGTTCCCATTAATTAAGGTTTGTATCATTAACATCCTCATTGAGTGCACGAATTGCTGTGTAATGATTAATACCAGAGAGAGAGAGAGAGAGAGAGAGAGAGAGAGAGAGAGAGAAATAGAGAGAGAAACAATACCAATATACCAGCATTAATTTTGCTTAGAGTTTTTATATCTCAAAATTTAAGGGATAAGGGAAATGGAAGTGCTCGCCTTAGTAAACATGTAGTCATCATGGTCATGAAACGCCACCGACAATGTTTCATGAAGCAGGTTTATACCTACAATTGGTTCAGAGTGTCATTTGTTTCTTTGATTGTTGTCGCTTTGACTGCATTGGTCTTTTCGAGATGTCTGTAGATTGTGAACTGAATACTGTAGATGTAGGGATGAAATACATTAATGATTGCGTTAATGAGCTCGGAGTCCTTAAGAGCCTTGAAGCTATTTGGCATTCGCCTTCTCAGGGTAGGAAAAACTTTGGAAAAAACTCGACTCAGACAGATTGACCTGAGCGGGATTTGAACCCAGGACCTTTGGGTTAGTGGCCGCGACTTCAGACACACAAAACCGGAAGGTGTCATTGTTTTATAGCTGCAGAGGAAGATTTAAAGAAAACTGGTGCACAGCAGAAGCACAGCTAAAGTGCGGAACAAACTAATAATTTCATCTCATCCTACCGATTTCCGAGGGTATAGTATTATCGCTCTCGTCTAAACAGTAACACACTGCCACAAAATACCTTGTAATTCTCCAGTGTTACTACTGGTCACTTTCGTACATTGCAAATTGAGCAGACACTGTGAATTTTTCCTGTTCTTAATATCATTAAGAATGTTTGAGGGTACCTTAATTAATATATAAAGAATGAGTACATTGTTTACTCTCACTTCCATACCCGATTCTGTTAGCACTAAACAAGTATGAAAGAGATTGCAGAGACGTGACAATGTTGTTTTACTGGGCGAACTCTACACCCTCATACCTCACGCGTATCATATCAACGTAATATAAATAAGTTGCTGGATAACTGTAAACCCAGTTTTAGAAGAGAGAAAAGAAAGGGTGGAGGGAACTTGTTCCTGACTTGACACATAAATTCAATAAATAAGAATGGGATAGAAACAATGACACAATTAAGACTGGCTTTATTCACGATCATGGCGTATAAGAGAGCAAATGTTTGTTTCACTGGTAGCTCAGTTCAAAACATTGCAATCAACATGAAACGTTGATCGAATGAACGTCGTACGTTTGCTGTTAGAAATGTTTTTCGAAAGTACTTAAAGTTGACTACGCGGCAGGAATGAACGAGAGCCAACTCGGAAGAGATCGCGTGAGGGTCAATCAGCATCGACTTTAGACAAGAAGCCACAAGGCGTAAAAGAATAGAAGCCAGAAAATAAATACTACTTTGGACAACTCTTCAGCTGGCAGTAATCCAGCTTGTGAGTGGGGGATGGGTGAGAGAGGGAGAAAGCGATCGATAAAACATAAACAAACAAGCTTAAGCGACTCAGAAAGAGCAATACGGTTAACTTTATACGTCTATAAGAAATAACCAAGATCTTTATTTTCCTCACGAAACACAAACCTTGTGTGCTTTTATTGAATTTGTTGCCAGTCTAAAAATTCAAATGATGACAAATGAAAGTTCTTGAATTATTAAAGGGGAAATGGGGGGGGGGGGAATCGATTGAGAAATGTAAAATACGAGGAAACACTGTCGTCTAAAATATCACCATATAGAAAAAGAATTCATTTTAGACAAAATAATTTTGTATGTGCCGCGAAACTAGAATTGACATAAACTTAGAAGAGATCTAATTAGGAAAGAAAACCTATCCTATGACGATTAAGAGTTATTGTTAATGTAAAATGTATTATAGGTTTACTTCTAACAAGAAATTAAACATCAGAATACGTACACTCATACAAGAGCTGTTCAATATAGAAAGATCACTATTTTATTTTACATTCATAATTTCTTACGTCAAAACTTAACTCTGCAATATTTTGTCCGCTTAATGCGTAATGTGCACGTGATATTACTTTCATTGTTGACACTTCGGGTTCCCCCCTGTGACAGGTGTGCATGTGGAGGCAGGTTCAGCCCCGCCTACAGCTAAATAGAGGTGACGTGCGACGAACAATATTCTATTCTGAAAAATTACTTTGGCCTCAGCAGGGGCCTATGCAATATTACAGGAGGCTTACGGAAAGTTTAATCTTCCTTATAGCATAGCTCTAAAATGGTTTTAAACCATTAAAGAAGGGAGGCAATTAATTTCAAAGGAAGGTGCACCCGTCGCTACAGTTTCTGCTCTTAATGGGAGAAAATATAACAGCGCTGCTGCCATTGTAAGAGAGGATCATCATATTGCATTAATCTGTCAGAAATTCTGAAATTTTTATTGGGTGGCACCCACAAGTTGGTTAACTGCACATGAGAAGTGCACGACGGGTTCTTAGATTGCTGATTTCCGAACGAAAAGATGTTTGCGTGCGGAACATAAGAGTTTTTTTTTTTTTCAAAGGTAATTACTTAATTACCAAAAAAAGCAAAAGTGGTTTTGCTTCTGCTGGGAAAGTTTTGGCCATCTCGTTGTGCTACATTCAAGGGATGGTTTACCAGCATGTCGTACCTGCGCACACAACTATATCTAACTGGGCAATACTATAGAGGTGTCCTGATAACTCTACAAGGCCATAACACATGCAAAAAGCCACATTTCCGTGCAACAAGTTAGATGCTTCCACCGCGATAACGCAGGGCCACACAAAGCAAAGTTTGTTGCTGAATATCACACAAAATACAAGAGACGTGTGTCCCTCACGCTTTCTATAATCCAGATTTAACCCCTTGTGGCTTTTCTTTTCCCCAAATTGAAGAAACAACTTGTGCGAGGCATTTTCAATCATAAGAAGCGTTGGCGAATGCTACAGAGGCGATTCTGAAGCCTGTCAAAAAAAAAATGGTTTCCACCATGTCTTTGAAGACTGGTAGAAACGCTGGGAGAGATGCATTGCATTCAACGGGTACTGCTTTGAAAAAGATATGAGGATGAGTGAAGGTATATTGTCGAAAAAATATGATAATGCTTTGTTGAGCAGTGCTCGTATACACATAAAATCAACAAGAGATCCACCAACTATCTTGATCCGGGGTCCCGTTCCGTTTCTTCGAAAATTACAAGACAAGAATCTCGCAAATATCGAGGTCTCAATCTTGAGCCTTGCCTTACTCTTGTCGGACGTAGTTTTTTCAAACCCTCCTTTCCTTGCTCTTGGAATCGGGCAAGCCAGACCAGTCAACATAATGTTGGGAACAGAACGGTCGCATTCTCACATGTTCTTTCGTTATACCCGGCTTTCAACTGCTCTTTTCAATGGTTTATAGTAATACAAAATGTAATAGTGTTTAATTTTGATATTATTTCAAGTGGATTGTTGTATCTGCCCTGACTACACGGTATAGTTCACTCTCTCCGCAAATATGTACTCTTAATGGATGCCACTCCAAATGTGTGTCTGAAAATTAAATGACTGATTAACTAGCCAAGGAAGGCTGCAACGCTACTATCTCTGACTGTGTTGTGCTAGTTTACTTAACAAACAAGACACTGGCATATATACACCCCAACTCACTCTTTAAGTATAAAGGACACCCTGGAGTAGCCCTTGCATTAAAGATAAAGAAGAATAAAAGACAGACATAATAGGGCTCAAAAGCGGTCATGCTGTAGAAAATCATGAGCTCGTTAAAACAATGTTACAGCGCAGAAACTTCATCAGCACATCCTTCCCTGCATATGCAGTACAATATATTGATTATATAAAGCTTTAGAGGTAGTCATTAACAATTTAAAAAAAATTAATCTCTTGATATAAACAATAAAACCATGCTTGGTGCTGTTAAGCTTTATCTGGATCTGGATCTCCCCTTCATCATCATCACCACCACCATCATCATCATATCATACTAAAACACATAAGAGCTATATTTATTCATTAAATTGTTTCTACTAATTCCTAATTGCTAGGATAATTTTTTCTTCGCGGGATGAAAATCGCAGGGCGTTTAATCGGGGAATTAATGGGACCTTATGTTGTTAGTGGTGATTCTTTCATCGAATATTTCATGAATGGAGACATGGGATGTGTGTGAAATTGCGGAGTTCTGCTGGAAAGTCGCGAGCCTTTGTTCCCTCACAATGAATTACCGGAAAAGGTTTGCAAAATATTCTGCACACATTATTTCTTACAAAAAACAGGAACTACTGTTCTCTCGCCGCTAATGAAACAGCGCACTATCTTTTGATCATGCAGGAGTTCCGTGGTTTGGTTTTTGTAAATTTCCAGTATCGGTTATTTTGTTAATTAACATACCCACTTAGGTGAAACCAAGATTCGTCCGCAAAGAAAATTAGATTAGGGCCAATTTCGCATTCATGCACACAATTCAAAATCCATTCACAAAATCTATTTCTTGATGCAGGGTCACCCGTTCTAAGTTCTTGCACTGCAATAACTTACAGAGTTTTATTTTAGTAGTTTTGTAATCGTTCGAACAGAGACAATTGCTCAGAAAAACGTCGAGGGATTTTTAGGGGAATGTTCCAGGGTATGCCCAATGTTATCTAACGTTTCTGTGAGTATACTGTATGTGGCTGTGTACAATTTTTATCAAGAATACTTCACGTTTTACAAAATGTATTTACCAATCTGAATTTCGACATGGAAGTTGAATGTCAGGGAATGTTTCTTGATACAATCTCCATACATTACAAGCCGATTCTGTACGCATGTATTAATAATAAATAAATACTAATTGTGGAATACTTAGAATATCTGAATTGAGTCATATTAATGTAATTTAATACATTGTCACACAAAACACAAGGACATGTCCATACTTTTCTAGAATTAAGCTCGTACTGGCCACCACTCCAGCTCACCGGCCGGCTTTCAAGTGTGGGAACGAAACAAGAACTGAAGACCTCGGTCATCTGTGGCCAACTGCACGCGGAGCGCTCCCAAGAAGGAAAAATCGCCCAGTTTATCGCATTTACGTTCGAGCATTTTGGCGCTTAAGTAAGGGGCCCACGTTAAGGGGAAGCTGGATTATAACTTTTTGCGTACTGCATGTTAAAGAGAGAGGAGCTATACAGCACTATGAAGGAGTTTAAAATGTCCCACAAACTCAGCAGAATGGTTTAACATGGTCGTGAGTAAAATGCAAAATGTAGTAAAATACAACCTAAACTCAGATCACCTTTCTTTACGAATAATGGAGTGCGTAAGCAGACGCGCTGGCATGTCTTTTGTTCAACATTGGATTAAAAGTGCAAATGAGATGCGCATGATATTATAAATCTATACTGATAAAGTCATTCTTAGTAGAACACAACAGCATTAAAACAGGCGCAAAGAGAGAGAAATATGGGACTAATAGTTAATGAAATGAAACATGGTAACTATAGTAAATACAGAGGAAAAAAAACTTAGTTAAATAATTTTAAAAGGCGACATAGCTGTTCGAAATTCGTTATATCAAGTAATTCATCCTTATTAGTAAATAAAACAGTATAATATTTTCACCAGTTATTCATTAGAATTTCAACAATTCAGTATTTCAGTATTTTAAAACGTAAGGGAGAAGTCACTCAACATTCCAGTGTACCTATCTGAAAGTATGTCACTAAACTTAACTCATTCTGCATCTACTTATGTAGCTTTGGAGTTTAGTTAGATTTCCCGATTTAGACAGTGGGATAGACAAAAAACACAAAAGGCTGTTCCGTTAAGTATCTCCCGCTACCCATAAAATGTCGCCTTTACTTCAGATTTAGATGCAAAAGGTTATCTAGACTATACAATGAGTTGGATATTAAGAAACATACAAAGTGAAAGAAACGGCCTAGTATCAAACAAGCGCCACGCATAAAGAAAGGGAAACGCTGACGACCTTCAAAAAAAAGTTCCCTCCTACCTTTCTTTGTCCTTGATTATTTTTCACGCTAATACATTGCTGTAGAAAACTTCCGGCAGCGTTTGGCTTAGCCTTCTACCTTCCAGGTTCCCAAAATACCAGCCATCCCTCAACAACGCGTGAACTCCAGTTGGCCAGCGTTTTTGGCAGAACACAGCGTACTGCAAATTACAGGCTTCTGACAAAAGCGCACGTGAAGCGCATTTCGACAGATTCCTTCGTTAACGACCCTTTATGTAAGAGTACCTTGTGCCATTTTGGACTGAACGTGTCCAAGAACTTGCTTGAACGTAGGAGTGCTTGTCGTCCGTTTATTTTATTTACTCCCTTTTATTTTATTCCTTCTCTACGATGTATGCTTGATAATTTAGATAATTTAGAGGAACGATAATTATTTTCACGATAAACAAAATCAGATTTAAAGGTTCTGAGTTTGGAATTCGAATTGCAAGAAATTTTATTTTTCATTTTATTAAAGTTACATTTCATTTTACATTCACCGCCATTGGATTATACTGCTGGTTTAATAAATATTCACCTCAAATCCATTTTCCTTGCATCTCGGCATGTGCGCTTCGAAACGGGTTACCAAACACTCCAACTAGAACGAATTTCACCCTCTCCTTTAGCGTTAACTGTGTATCTGTGCTCTGGACCCTCAAGTCTTGTATCTGAGACTTAAAATATTTAAGCGAGCCATTTCTCCTTCTCCTTCTCCTTCTCATCCTCCTCCTCCTCCTCCCCTGAAACTACACCTTAAAACCCTTAATGCCTGGGTATGTCTAAATCTACATCGGTACAGCGCCTTGTTCACTCATGAAAAATACCAACCGTTGCGTTTTATTGTTTCATCACCAAGCATTTTGCGTGCATTATTAAGTTTCTCAGCAGTATCATAGAGACCATAGGCTCGAGAACACTAAACTTTCCTCAACCGCACGCTAAACGACTAATGCTACATAAGCTTTGATGCGTGCCTGTGCGTGTCGTTCAAGAGCTTCGCCGTAAATGTAAAAATGTAGTGAGTTTGCCTTATTATGAATCCAGCTTTACTGAGGCTCTCGCGGTTGAAGTAACTCTGAAGGCGGAATACGTTTTTTGTTGAGTGGTACATTACATTTTGCGCCTTCTTTCGCACTATATTGCGAATCCAAAATCCACGATAACTTTCTTATTAAACACCGAAATAGAAATGGCTAGACTTTTGATATTACGTTACATACGCCGCAACTCTTTCAATACGGCATTTATACATGCGTAAGCATTCTGGCATTGGAACGCCAGTGTTTCTCCAAATCACTGTATAGTATTCTTCCAAATGACCTAAATATCCTGGCAATCTGCCTCGAAGGTTATCTCAAGCAAAGCAATTTAGACTCTGGAGCAGCGCAGGACGTTCGAACAATTTACGCTCAGGTTTCTAGTTAATTATTCAACTTATAAACTGAAGATCGTCAGAGCAGTGGCGCTGCATATTGTGATTCAATTGTTTTCTAAGTAGTACAGGTTTTAATATATATACAATTTCAAATTGCCGTTAATTAATCACTAAATATTTAACACCTCTTTTTCACTCCCGCACGTGAGTCCTTTAGACCACCTCCTTTCTTTTCCTTCCCCTTGCTTATTTATGTATTTATTTTGTTTATTCACGGACGTTCTTTAAAATCTCAGGTTATCAGCTTCCCATTTAATTCAGGGCGCGAAACGACTGGCAAATTTTCTCAGAGGCTTCTTCTTTCAGGCTTGAGGTTCTTTACGTGCCGTAAATCTACGACACGGAATCCACGCTTTACTTCCCTTGCGAAGGAAGCCATACTTACGAAAAAATGCATCGCCCTGGCCGGGATTGAACCCGCGATCTTGGGTCTAAGAGGCAAGTATGGTTACCACTAGACCACCAGGACCGACCTTCCTCTTGCTCTTCAGTGCTTCAGGATCGTGAATTAAATTCTTAATGGGCCTATTTCCTTTAATTTTATTATCTGTCCTAAATTTTCTCCAAGTATTATTACCTATGATATTGCTAGCATAAATGGAAAAGTTGCTTTATTATTGCGCTTCTTTCGTTAATCTCAAACGCTTTCACGAATGAACGCTTTCTTTCCAAACATCTTAGCATTTTTGTAAGCATAAAAACACAATTCGATGCTCTAACAATTCAAAGGTTTTGTTACCTGCTTTTGATTTTCGTCCAGGAAATTAAAAATAGCCACAAGCACATATTTTAGTCAAAGTATTTTAACTTTAATAAAAATTCTTTAAGCTCCCTTGCTAAACATTTGTTAACGTTTCGCGTTATGTGTGTATAATTTTATAAATCATTTTCCTAGGCCAGAGCGTTTGTGTTAACTTGAAACATGTTTTAATAACATAGACTAAAAATTTGTAATGCTTGTAACTTGTGTGAAAACTCTAGGACAATTAAAAGTAGACATGATATGCAGAAGCCATCATTAGGTTAGTACCGTAGACATCAAAGTAGTCTTAAGCCAGTGAAATCTATTAAGTCAAACACTTACCACTTCTCCCCAACCTCTTTATAAATTATAAACGACCATAAATGATATGTACATGGTATATTTTTGCCAAAACATTTGCGTTGTCTGGGCTTAGAAAAGAAGAGCAGAAAAGGAGTTATTTAGAACATTGCTTGTTTTGACGTATAAATCACCACAAAGGTGGGCTTATGCCTTTCGCAGGCTTTGGTACCTGCTAGGGATGGAATGAATAATACTAAAGATTGTATTTGCCGATAGTTCCTTCTATAAATGGAGACTGCTGGCAATTATCTTAGTAAACTTGTGAAAACCAATTTGCGATTGTTTATAAGAGCAGAACATTCAGCAGCGTGATGGATTAATCTTCCAAGAGACCATTAGGGACGTTTGATAGTATTCCGAAGGCGGCGCCTGCTACAGACTTCTGAACAACATTAATAGCCTACTTCCCATCTGTAATTCATACGTTCATTAAAATAGGCCATGCTCTTACAATAATGTAGCATCAAGGAAATAAGTTCATGCTTTTTTGTGATCTGTAAGCACGTCTAAAGTGCAAAGTAATTGACCAACTTTCATTATATTATGTTAACTTTCAAAATTTACCTAGATTTTAGTTTTTAAGGTACCTACACAATTTTTGCGAATTAAGCGCTTCTCCGTTTTCAAGTAATTTTAATTTGCATTCAGAGGTCCCTCCATGTCCATTAATAGAGATCTTTTTGAATATACAATTATGTGAACATTAACTTTAACTTTATTTAATGTCTACTTTATGCCAGATTACTGATCCTTACTGGTTTTTTCCCCCCTCCCGCAAGTGTCAAACCTGAACTAGAGGAAAGATAATTAATTTTAATGAACTGCTGATACTACCTCAAACAATGCAAATTAACAGGTGGGCTGATATAGAAGTATGTATTTACAACTTCCGCTGGCATGACGTCTTCTGTTAACCATTGACATAGTACTGATTGGAATGCTAGAAGTTATGAAGTTGCTATTCATACCTCATCCTTTAATAAAATGTTCAGCAGTCAAAAATCAAATATTAATAGTTTAAAAAAGGTGTATGTTCAGATTACAAAAGTATATGGATGTATGGAAACAAAAAAGGAGATAATTTGCATCAATTGAATAGCATTAAAATTATTTGAACAAATAATAATCGGAAACTTCGAATTGTGTAAACAGTGATTCAAGCGTTTGATCAATTACTTGAACTAGTAATAAAGCTATGAAGAGGGTTGAACGGCACTCAAATTTAGTTCAACTATGTTTCCCATCTTTCGGATGTCACTAGTCTGAAATTTCGGAGTATTGTGTACCTGGCTGCTCAAGATTGTTCCAACTTGGGATTAAATTTTCCAATTATGTAATTGTCTGGGATGATACGAGTATTCAGTTTGAGAATAAAGAGTGCAGATACAATATAATGGTAGATATGAACATAGACCAATTCTGTACTTGTAGTCCAACACGTAATTTTCAACTTCATTCCGGCTGATGGAGTACACTCCACAAAAGTTTGTCATTATTCAAGTTTGTAGCATCAACCTCAAACAAGGCTTTTCCTTCAATTTGAGCGTTCTTTATAGTTGTTCTCTAGTTCACAGTCTCCTCTTAGCTGTGCTTCAATCATATTCTACAACAATTTAACGCTTTGCACAGTGCATACATCTCTGTTGTATTCATTGATGTCGCTTGCATAGACTTATTGGGGGAGGGGGGGAAAGTGCAAATAACTATTTGGATGTTCTTCGGTAATATCATGAGTGCTGATAATTTTTCGGTCATTTAATTGAGGTTAACGAACGTTTGTTGTCATGACAAGAAGCTAGAACTTAAATACTCAAATTACTTAAGAAAAAGTATAAGCAAGAAGAGGATTCGTGAAGATAATTGCAATGCGAGAACAATGCCTTATTTTTATTATTTTTGTATACTTTTACCATAATCATTGAAATGATTTGGCTTACCTGTTTGATCTTTCTGAAAGCATACACTAATGTTATTCGCTTTTATTCCAAGCAGAGCCGCGAGGAGATCTAAGTTAAATAAAATACAACTGAACACTATTATAATTACCATGCAATACTATTTTTGTATCAATTATGTCATATTTCATGTTGCGATGAAACTTCTTTTGGCAGACAGTGAGATAATCGAAGCAGAGAAGATAGAATGCACTGTTATTAGTGTGTGTGTGTGTGTGTGTGTGTGTGTGTGTGTGTGTGTGTGTGAGCGCGCGCGCGCGCGCGAACCACCAATAGTGAACAGAAAATTGCATGAGAATAGGCTTCCTAGATTCCAGTCGAATCGAAGCAGACATAAGAATAAAAAAATGGAGTAGGAGGGAAAAAAAACCTATCAGTTATTAGTTTTTTTGAGCACCATGCTTTAAAACGACCGATTAAGTTCCATTCTGATTGGTGAATAAGGTATGAATGAGATCGTACATTGACTGAACAGCGCTTATACCCAATTACCACAAGGAAAGCTCAGACCCTTAAGTAATATTTATTAGGACTGTTTCACGAATAAAATAAGAATTTAAATATAATTCCTCTAAACTTGACTTACAAAATTATAATAATTGTATATTTGTACTTAACCTTTTCAAGCAATCTAGAGACCAAAGAATGCCGATTGTCAGTAACGCCAATACAGAAGAGCAAAATGCGGGTTATATATATATACTATTCAGAAACCGTTGAAATGCACAAAAGTAGACTATTACACTCGCTACCGTTCGATTTTCTAATACCAACTGAGGAAAAAAAAAAGGATAACATAAGGTGTCCCCCCCCCCCTTTGAATCAATTTGTACATTTGACGCATCATCAAAACGCTTTGAAGAACCCTCCATTTTGCGTTATGATTGTCGCTTGTCCTTGCTTTTGTTGCTATCAATACCTCACCACCGTCTCTAGCAAAAGTGGTCAGTGATGCGTGTTCAAGAATTATATAGTGGAGGTACAGAGTTGGCTACACTGACAAGACAAATGCACGAATGATAAAACAGCTTTTTTTTTTTTTTTTTTAATGGTCAAAATTGAAAAGTTTGTTTCGTTTTATTGCTCGATTTTAAGATTGTGTGTGTGAGTATATGTATATTCTTATATGTAATTTAATGTTGATTTATTCTCTTCCTTTGCTTACATCCACAATTACCAAGTTTATTTTATACTGCAAAGACCATGATAAAGGTTTAATTCAGTGCTTCTTTTCTTTAACTATTGCTGAATTTCTCAACGCTGATGTTTATTCAGTCGATTTTATTTACAGAACTGTCATATTTACTCCACCTTTAGCAGTTACCATCTTTGGTTAGTGATAATCCTAAAATATAAGATATTTACCCATTTGCTTATTTATGAAGAAAAGGCACAGAATAAACTGAATGAATTGTTTAACCCTATCATTTATGTAATAAATTGCGAAAGGGACAGTATCCAACTAATTGTGCTTAAAATAAAACGGAAACCGAAATCTGCATAACATTCAAGGCTTGATTTTATCTTACTCAGCAGTTTAGTGCTCAGAATACCTTGTATGTGCTCACTCATTGATGTCAATCGCTTCTTTTACAGCCTGCGTGTGCTAATCTTCGGTAAATTGGAGCGCAATATTCCTTTGACGACACTCTGTAATAGTTTCACTTCAGGAATCTTAATGAAAACCTAGCACCTTCATATGAAATATTTTACCGTATAGTAAATGCTTTTAGGAACAGTAATGGAATGAACAGAAGATGGCACTCAGACTAGAGCCCGCAAGTGACACAGATCAATGTCAGGTGAAACGAGCACATCAATCCTTGAGTGCTCACGCAGCATTTCATTCACTAGCCCCTTCCCAAGTCCTGAAGCTGGAATATCTGAGTCGAGTGTGCGCTGTAATTTTGTCGAGCATTTTATTGAATCAGCCTTTTGATTTATAGGAAACTATTTTTATTGCCATTGAATAAAACATACTTTCCTTAAAATTTATTGTCTTTTTCAACTGAAAAAATCGAGAATATATACTTGGTTGAACGAGTTTCCAGATCCTCCCCCCCCCTTATCAAATAGGTGTTTTGCCGATTCCAGGAAAATATCACCTTCCATAGTATCCATATTCAACAAAAAGATGTTCGCACATAATCAAATTCTTAAGTTCGAGGCCAGGAAAAATTTACTAGAAGCTTCATCTAGAAATTGGATAGAGGAATCAATTTAAAGCCCAATTCGTGCACTTTTTATCGTTTTCATTGTCGATTATGTGGTTAAATAACTTTTGGGGCGTCAATCTTGGCAGTATTTTCCCCTTAAAATCGCCTTTTTAACAGTATAATAACGCTGCATGATAAGCTCCTGTTATTGTTTTGCTCTTTTACAAGTGGTTTTCCAGGATTACTTTAGAGCTGCAGAACAAACCATATTTGTCTCGTAGACCCAAGATCACGGGTTCATTCCGGTCAGGTTGGAGAATTTTTTTCTGGCGAAAAAATACTAAGTATTCCTTCGGAAGGAAAGTGAATCCGTGGGTCCCGTGTCGTAGATTTACGACACGTAAAATAACCTCAATCCTATAAGAAGAGGTCTCAGTGCAAAATGTATCAATCCTGAATTGAATAGAAAGCTGATGACCTCAATGTTAAAGAGCGCCCATAAATAAACAAATTCAACAATTGCTGGGAGCAAGGCAAAAGTATGGGATATATTTTTATATGTATCATTCTTTTCAATTTTAAAAATAAAGCATAATTTACAATTCAAAATATGCTGAATTTCATTTCATTTATATCAGTGTAAACAATTTTTCAACGTTTATACGTAAGGCAGGTAGTAGTATTAATAATTCATGGTCACGTATCAGTAATGTGACATAACTTTTGTTGCAAAACAGTTAAGAGATTCTTAGGCAGATAAACACATTGTTTCCATGGCACAATGCCTTATCGTTATCCAGTTATTATGAAAATAATATATTAATTGTTTTGGTTTTTATTTATTTGTTTGTATTTTTCCTTTCATTTTATATGAAATAGTCTAGTTTTTTTTCCCCCTCCGCGATTTACTTTTCCATCTATTTTTATGTAAATTCAGCACGATTTCTTCATTTAAGCTCATCTTTCTTCACGGTTAATTTTCTTTCACTCTATACAGATGTCAACTCAGTTAATAAGAATTTGTTTATTCAGTTACTTTTTCTGTTAAATTAATAATTTAAACAGTAGACCGACTTCTTAAAGCATTTTCTTAGACTTCCGGATTCATCGAGATTCTTCGGCAGAATTTGCAAATTGTTTTCAATCGTCGTTTCTTTCACACCAAGTTCGCTCTGTCTCTTGTCGAAAAGGAATCCCTGGTTCTTTAGGGCTTTAACTAGCGCTTATCTTATTCAGGTTACGATTCCATCCTTCAACAGCATTATGTAGCATTTGCTACGATTTTTTGAAATGGTGGGATTATTATGCAAATACTTCTCAAAGTAGACGTACGAATAAGATCGCCATAGTGCGGAGAGTTTTCATGAACAGTCATTGTCAATTTTGTGAAGCAGTAAGTGGGCTCCGTACTAAAGTCAAGCTTCCCCACTCGCCACTTTTAATTCCGCATTACAGTGTCCAAAAGCTACCTGGATCCCTCCGTACAACTTGAAATTCCGCATTTCTATGAGTCCAAATGCTGGCAATTCTTCCTTGGGAGTTCCTCCCTCTTCTTCTGCAAAAACAGCGGCTATCAGCCGACAAAGCGGCATCTTCGACGTAATTGCGCGTGCTCATTGTTTATCCTGCTGATTCTCAGGTGTGTATTGGTGGATCACAGTTTTGTTTATGATTACGAATCAATCAAGCAGATTACTGTGCTGCCCATTTGCGTGCGTTTATGTTCTACAGTCAACAATCTCGGGACCTAACTACCCGCAGCTTGTTCACGTGTACTGTTTTCTTTTTCTTTTTAAATATGATATACTTCATCGGGATCTTGGGCGTCCGAAGCGTTTCATCTTCTGAGCTTATACAGTCACGTTTAAACTCACTTCCTCCAGAAAGAACTTGTCTTCAACGAATGTATTTCACTCAACTCGGTTTTAATCTGCATGCCGTCCGAGAAATAAGCACTTTAATTACTGCACTCAACCCTCCTCCTCCATTTGTATGAGTGAATGCAAAAACGCTCGATTCAGATATCTTTCAACGTTAACTACGCCTCGCATCTGGCTGACACTTTAAACTTGATCATCACAAGCAGGCGACATTTAATGAAAATTTACGGAAATTTTCAAACGACTCTGTTCCAAACTTTTTGAAATGGCATAATAATTGTCTGTGCTATTATTTCTAAACAAGCATCTAGGCGTCGAAAGCTGTTGCAAGCAGGGTGTTCACAAATGCAGTTATTAAAATGTAAATGCCTAACAAAAACTGCCCAGTTTTCCACGAGGAACGTCAACTTGCCTATATCTGGAAGTTTCAAAGCATATAACTACGTACGACATCGTGGCATTAAGACTTACCTCTCAAAGCAGCGGTCCACATTGTCAGACATGAGCAGAAGCATGCAGAGCTGCTCAAGAGCAATGAGCTGCATGTCCCTCTCATCCCCCTGCCCCATGTTCAACCATTCCAGCAATGTTTCCGGATCTACCTCCGCCATCTGCAAAAAGAAAACAACATTAAAATTCTTATTTAAAGTTAGATGAGACTGTCAGAGGGGCAGAAAACTTCGGTTCTTCATCCTTGTTCAAAGGCTGGCCGTTTCTCCCAATGGGGGCACTTCTGGGAGGAAGGGATAAAGTGAGGAAGACACCGTTGGGTTTCCAAATATTGTTTCCAAAAAGAACAAACCGATGATGTTGCAGCCTTCCTCCAAGGAAGTCGAGCCCCTTGGAAGTTCCGCAACCATTTCCAATTTGCAAGTCACTGCCACTCCGCACCAATCCACCTCGCCAGGCACTTTCGACCCCGTAATAGATCCAAAGAAATGAAATAACATGAAATGGGAGAGCGAAAAATTAGCGGAAAGTAACGATCCATCCCAGCATTCGCCTAAGTGACCAGGGGAAACCACGAATAAACCTAAGGTCTGGGGATGTGAACTCGAAACCTCACGAATGCCAGTCCTAGGCGTTACTGCCTGCTCGGTTTACATTACAGTTGGTGAAAATGTGTCCACACACAGATGCGCGCGAGAAATTCTTTACTTGATAGAATTTCTAAAAACAAGCCCTTGATAATTTTTAATTAACTTTATGCGAACAGAAACATAAAAAATAAGATAATGAGAACGGAAGAGAAAGGAAAAACGGAAAGAAGACGGCAGAGCGGAAGAATAGAGGAAAAGAGAATATTGAATTGGAAAAGAGGGAGAGGAAAATTGAACAGTAGAGCAGTACTACAAGTCTGAAGGTTGAAAACAAAAGATTACAACTATTTAATTTTTCACCAATCCCTCATGCCAACATACCGACAAGGGTGGTCTAAAGGGGTGGACTTGTAAGCGGGAGGTCTTACATTCGATTCCTGCCAAGACCGCCCACCCCGATTGAGGTCCCCTCCCCCCTGCAGGTTTTCCGCAATCCTCATAAATGCCAAATGTCGGCTAGGCACCCTAAAAATACTTTCTTAATTTATCATTTCATCTACATATAATGTGCATGTGTCATCCGCCTGTAATACCTCAGCTGTAAAAACGTACGTTAAACACTGTTTAAAAAAACATTAAAAACTGTCACAGCTTGTGAAAGAGTGCCAGGGATGGTTTGATAGAATGAATTTCCTTTCTTACAAATTCCTCAAAGTCTGATGAACAAACTGTTTCCAATGTACTTCGTGACTTTTCCCTGCTTTTTCTATCCAAATTAATGCCTGTCATTTTAAAATCACGTTTACTGATTTTCTAAAAACGACATAACTTCCGCTTTCTTTTTCCCACCGTTCCTTATATCGCATCTTTTATCAGCGGCAATTCTTTAAATGTTAATATTATTACCCCATGCCAAATTTTCCAAAACCGTATTACGCCCAAGTATGAGTCTTGCCATAACTTATTACATTTTGTCATTCGCATGTCTCGAAGTTTTGCACTCTTGCTTCAGATAAAGTTTCAGAGTTCTATAAAACTGTTTACGACTCTCCGCATTTGATATCAGCTCAGTCAAGCTTTCTGCTACTAAAAATGGAATACCCATAAAAGACGCTGGAATTTATGGACCATTTATCGGAAGAAAAGAACTGTGTTGGAGCACGACGACAGTAAAAAAGGGGGTGGAATGAAAAAACATATCACATGAGTAAGGAAGATACTAAAAAAGTTTAAATTATGTATGTTACAGACATGCGCACAAATTCGGGAAATTCTAAATCGCAAAAACAGTCATGCGTTATGTTATACTGTTCTGCATGTCAAAAAACTACATGTATAGAATGCATAAGAATAATCATTATTTACACCTTTTAGTTATCAAAACTGTCAAATACTACCTCATCAAAAAAAAAAAAAAAAATGAATGGTAGCCACTGTATGTGTTTACATTTCTCCGTCAAGAGAAAAGGTTGGTGCAATTTCAGGTTAGGTCGATGACGCTCGGAAAGCCTGGATTGACAGTAGGACGAATTGGTTTCTGTTCGCTACGTTTCAAGTGAATGTAGTAGCGCGCACGCGCACACGCATACACTAGCAAGCATCATAGCAATTACATGACTAGAGATGAACAAAGTGACCTCACTGTCCTGCCTTATGAAGTAACACAGAGCCGACACTATAAGGACAGCATGTTGCATTAGAACCCGGCCGGCCTGGTATGAGCGAATTTTGCCAGGACCACAAGAGCCCGTCAATGAAGTCCTAATGGCCCGCTAAGAGGAAATTTTGCCGTAAGTCAAACATGTGTTACTACCTTCTTCCACACAAATGCAAACTTTTCTATATTTTCTGGTAAACTGCACATGACAATGAAACAAATACGTATAGGTTATTCAAAATAAATATGAGCGAAAAATAAGTAAATAATCATTGTATGCAACCAAAGTAAGTAACCATTATGTAAAATTATAAGTTTTCTTGTAGTTCCCCATCTCAATAATAATAATAATAATAATAATAATAATAATAATAATAATAATAATAATAATAATAATAATAGCAAGATAAGTCGTAAGAAAGTAGATGTATAGGAAGATATTGAATATCAAACTAGTCGCAAATCAACAAAATCAACCATAAAGACAAACTCCTATAGACAAACATTTACATAGAAATTAATGTTAAAATAAGCTGTTGACCAAACAATTTCTAATGAAGTTAGATTATCTTTCATTTCATAATCTTTTAGTTTGGTTTACATTAAAGGTGTAACTTTTGAAAAGCTTTAAGCTATATCACAATAACTGCATGAACGCAGCGCATTAGGTCGGCTTCCTTCTAGTTTCAGTAGCTCAGACACTTGGACGACTGCATGTGTTACGGAAGGAAGCGTATATATTTGCATATATATTTGCGAGCCCTATATTTGCATTTTATTCAGGTTACATTTCTGTGACCAACATTCGATTTTGCTGCATTATTACTAACAGTAAATCGATTTTCCTCGTATTTTGCATGCGTGTTTCGGAACAAGTTACCACAGCACTGTATGAATTTCAATACCTCGGTTAGTGTCCTCTTTTGTGTTTGTGTTATGGGCCTGCAAGCATTTGCAGCGTCTCCTATGTGGGACTTTACCTATTCAAGCGGGCTTTTTTTTTCTTCTTTTTTTCTGGAACTGTACTTGTTCGTAGAAGACCGTCAATCTATAGGATCCCAGAAAACCGAAAACAACTTATTTGCTGGTGGAGAAATACGGCATTTCCATTGTTTTGGCAGCATTTTGTTTCTGAATGTTTTACATTTGTCTTTTGTCAAAACACAAAATCTGTTAGATTGCTCTGGAAACGTTATAAAAGCTTGGTTGAAAGTTTGCATTTTGATGCGCTCTTTATCAGGTGTCAGTAATATCATTACCCACTCTCGCAGTGGGCAGCCCAAATGTGGTGTAACACTCGAAGTTGCCGAATAAAGGTGACTGAAACTACTGAAGCGTTAGGCATTTGTGTGAGAGGATATATCGCATGTTGGAGGAGGAAATACAATGAATGAAAAGTTCCTTTTCCCCTCCGCGACGTCGTTAAACCTCGATGTCCACTTCGAAACTTCCCACTTTCTTCTTAGCGAAGGGCTTAATTGCTGCCACAATACTGTTTTTTTTTTTTTCTTCTCTTTCCCGTTTTCCATCGTTTGCAAGTTTTTATTGTTCCTAGGGATGATGACAGTATTTAATGCACAAGTTTAAACTACCACTCCCCACTGTACGTCATTCAGAGAACTTCATGCATTCACAAAGATGCCGTGATCAATTGAACATATTTTTTACTAAAGAAGTATTCTTCATATGAAGAAGAGTAAGAATGAAGATTAATATTTCATTTAGCACAAGGGCTTTGTTATTATGAACCACTTTTGTACTCCATGATGTCAGTGATCAGATTGACTGAAATTATCCTAAGTTTATCTTCTGGGCCGGAAAATAATAAATTTGGATTACAAACTCGCTCAAGCAGCATAAACTGCGCCTTCCGCTTTTGTAGTTACGCCTTACCAGCTGTATCGCGGAGCTGCAGCAATGTACGGAAAAAGACAAAAGAGAGCTGAGGGAAGATATGAAGAGGACGAGGAGAAAGCTTCAGTTCCACGCCACTGCTTGTAGCTCATTAAAGCTATAGCTGGACAACGATTCTGCGACACAGCCACTGCACGAATCGTAAACGCTTACTGCCCTATGCAACCCTGTGAAGGGGAGGGAACGAGACACGGTTAACAAAGGAAGCGGAGCGTGTAAAGCGGCCTCTTCGTACTAACCCAATGACACTGGGCTTACTGCAGCATTCAAAAAATAAAACTCCGGCACTCGGCAATATTATCGAGATACCACAAAGAAGCCAGAGTTAAAATGTTTAGTAACATTATAGTCTTCTAATGACGTCCTTTTCATCTGTGACGTCAATATCGTCCCTCTCAAAGGTTTTTAGCCCCCATACAACGGTGGCACGTTTTCATCTTCCTATAGACTGTCACGGGTGGCCGAGGTCGTTAAGCCGCGGACTCTGAGCGGAAGGTCTGGGATTCGGTTCCCACCAGTACCGTCCTGCCTTACTAAGGTTTCTTTTTCAGGTTTTCCTCAGTCCTCATAAATGGCAAATGACAGGCCTGGAACGTTTCCTTCCTTTAAAAAAAGCCTTTCTCAGTTTATCATTTTATCTCCTGTATCATCAGCGCCCACCGGCTGTGGTGCCTCAGCAATAAAAATGGACATTAAACACTATTCAAAAAAAAATCCTACTGAAAAGTTAGAAATGATTTACTTACGGAAGTAACCTTATGATACAGAAAATGGCTTTCCCCCATGTCGAAGCTCTTTACCACAGGTTCCTTCAACAACGCCATATGGTGATTTTACTCCCCCCCCCCCCCGAGGAATTACAAGTAGAGCCACAGCTGCCTTTTAAAATGAATAATAAAAAATCCACAGTGCGGGCACGTAGAAGCGTAGTCTGAAAACAGCCGCAACCCTTTCGCATGTTATAGGATACCTCTGTACTACTCTGTTCAGAGTTTAATACGAATAAGTGGACACACCACGCGGCCGAAACTTTGTTCGGCTTCCTACCTTCCAGGTCAATTACCTTCCACACAAAATGAGTGCTCTTTACGTGAAGAGAATAATATGACTAATATCGCTTTACTATGACTAGTAGATTTTGTAAGATTTCCCCTGTTCTTAGTGATTAAGACCTTTCGGAAGTTAAGACAAATGCAATACATTCTCGCAATATACTCTCTTATTATAAATGTTAAAATTCAAATTGCAAAAGCGGTTTTCACACACAGCAGAACAGCAGTTATATATAACGGCCTCGCTAAAAGTTCACAAAGTACCTCAAATAATAAATACAAAACTTTAAAATGCAGTATCCAAAATAAGAGATATCTAAGAGAAAATATCAGATCAGAGGTATAAGAGAACTAGAAGGGGAGAAATGGAACAACGATTTCAATGTGTTAAAGAGAACTGGGAAGTATATGAAAAATGAAGTAACTGACACTCTAGCAAAAAACGGCAGCACACAGAAAGCAATTACGAAAAAGTTGCAGGGAGAAAGGAAATACACAATGAAGCGACAGGGCATAAAATATTTATTTCCCAGTACTACAGAAAGAAAATTAAGAATATTTCAAAGCAGCTGCACTTCGAGGGTACAACTATTATCGCAAAAGGCACATGGTCCTGGGTCCTTTATGCTTATGCAAAATAGGACACAATACACCTAACCAAGGTCATTAATTAGGAACTCCTCAGTTCTCATAAATGGCAAATGCCGGAGGGGTACCCTAAACTTAGGCTGGAACGCTTCCTTCCTTAAAAAAAAAAATCTTTTCCCAATATATCATTTCATTTCATTTCATGTATCATCGGTGTCCACCGCCTGTGGTGCCTCAGTAGTAAAAACGGGCGTTAAACACTAATCAAAAAAAATAATAATAATAATAATAATAAGAACTGAAAAATAATGAAAAGAAAACCACAATCTTTTTAAAAATTAATATTTCAATATCGAAATACACATATATTAGTTTGTTACCCACATTTATCCTAAGCTCTATACATTTTAAATAATTACCTGAGGACACGGCTAAGTTATCCTGGTTGCCGAAATACCCCTGCAACGTAGTGTTCAGTTATGTTATCGATAATGGATGTTTGTGAACGATTGGCTGCTGTACACTGTGATAACTAGCATTGTTCTTAACTAGTAATGATAAAGTTAGGGAGGTGTTAAGTAATTATAACTTGAGTAACACTTTTTCTTCTTTAATGTTAATTTTATTTGATACGATTTTTTCTTCCAAATTTTAATTTTTCTCTTTATTTTAGTACGTTGTTGAGGTTGCTGATGATAGCGGTATAAAATTCATGAAGTAATGTATTTGACCCTCTATAGATTCATATACCTCTCCTTTCCTCGATTTTCCTTTGGTTGTAGAAAATCTAAACGCCCCCGAGTTTCTGCCTTTTTTCACTATTTTTTTTTTACGAAACTTTTTGACCAACCAGTAGCTATGCTAGCTGAATCGGCAGCATTATATGACAGCTCCCACCCCCCTTTGTTCATATCTATTAAACACTGTAACATTATACACAATTTCACAATCCTGACTACTGCCACGGGTGGCCGAGGTCGTTAAGCCGCGAACTCGTGAGCGGAAGGTCTGAGGTTCGAATTACGCCAGGACCGTCCTGCCTGACTGAGGTTTTCTCAGGTTTTCCTCAGTCCTCATAAATGGCAAATGCCGGGGAAGTACCCTAAATTTAGGTCTGGAACGTTTCCTTCCTTAAAAAATCCTTTCCCAATATATCATACATCTCATGTATCACCACCTGTGGCGCCTCAGTAGTAAAAACGAGCGTTAAACACTATTCAAAAAAAATCCTAAGTATGTTGAGGACGAGTCAGTGGCGCAATGGATTTCCATGGAGTAATTTCTTTAGGCAATGGCCACTGAAAAAAAAAAAAAAAATCAATGGTAAACGCAAAATGCACAGTGGCAGAATTTCATTTCATTTTTCCCCCCTCCCCAGTATCTTGTTCTGGATAATGTTAACAATCTGTGCTCTGTTCTTGTCGCTCAGGCCGCAGGTCAGCTACAAGGGTTAACTGATATTCTAAGAAACAGTCCAAGAGGACAAACTTACATGTTTCGGAAAGCGCAATCTCAGAATATTTATTTTATACGATTCTGTGTTTCTTTTCATGGTGAATTAGGAGTTTCGAAATTATTAAAATTAAATAAACGAAACATTATATACGCGCTAATTATAATTCCACTTCTGAACAAGCAGCACTTTCTAATTTCCAGTTTCAGCGAATCATATTATAGGGCTGATCTAGGCTGGTCGTAGCCACGGCCAGAACAGGACAAATTTTTTAATATAAAGAGTGGGTTCGTCGATTTCACAAATTAGCCGCCAGATGTCAGCTAACATTCGTGAGGTAGAAAGCAGCAATGCAATTTTATTTTTTTATTAGTACATTTCGTGAATATGGTGCATTGCTATGTACCACAATGTACATTAGAACCTGTTGAGAGGGTAGAAGATATTATTTTTCACATTTTTCCTCTAGAAGCATTTCTAAGAGAAAAATGGAGGATTACAATTTCGAGACAGACTGAGACTCTGGCCGCAAGGTCTGTAGTTTACATTTTCAAGAAGGTGATTTCAGTATAAGCACAAAAATGAACCTATCATTACCATAAAAAGTACTTTCAGTATTCCGAGACTTTTCGAGTCATAAACAGAGAGACGGGAGTTGCAGTAAAACACCACTCCTATTCCTAATACACCACAGCCTAAAACGATAAAAGTAAAACACAATAGCTATTAATGATACTGAAATATGAATACCGGCACCAATAAACTAGGAATACGAGGGTAGGTCCATAAATTTCCAGCCTTGAGGACTATCGCCTTCACAAAACTCTGGTGTCATACCTTATTTGTTAAGTAAATAATTGCAGCTATAATTTCCGCTCCGCTGTGTTCAGTTGTTCAGATATAGTTGCATAAAGAAGGCTCTATGTAGAAGATTATGGCATGTTCAAAATGGAGCATCGAGCTGTTATTAAGTTCTTCACAAAAGACTTACTCCAAATGAAATTAAACAGCGATTGGACGGTGTATACTGGGGAATCATCCACCTCATATTCCATCGTAAAAGAACGTGTCAATTTTTTTCGAATGAGTCGAGAAAGCATTGAAGGCGAAGAGCGCACGTCGGCCCTTGGAGGTGCTCACTCCTGAAAACATTGCTCTTGTGAAAGAAGAAATTATGGAAGACCGGCGGCTCAAAGTTATAGAAATAGCAGCAAGTCTATTTGACTTGCCTTTCTAAAACAACAGTCCTTCGAATTATTCATGAATAGTTAAACATGAATAAGTATAGTGCAAGATGGGCGCCTATACTTCTTTCCTCAGTCCAAAAGCAGCAAAAAGTTATGTGTTGTCAGGCATTTTCGGAGCTCTGCCATGGCAACGAGAGAGAAGTTCTGTAAACCATTATTACAGGAAATGAAACTATGGTCCTCTATCTACTATGATCCCTTGTCCTAAAGAGAATCAATGGCGTGGCGTAAACCTAGCGAAGTATCGCCTCTAAAGGCCAAGGTCACTCAGTCAACCCAGAAGATCATGGCCACAATCTTTTGGGACTGTGAAGGAATACTGTTCATTGTAAAATGTAATTTCTCTATTGTGAATATTTTAAAACAAGGCTTATGTGCAAGAAAACTATCACATGCGAGTTGATATTTTGTATGTTTCTCATTTAAACTAATCGGAATCACATTTCAGTTAAGAGCACTCTCGCGGATTTGGAAAGAAATATGTTACCAGTTAGAAGTAGCTCCTTTCCAGGCAGTGTAATCTGGTAGGCTACGTACGATCTGGGCCAGTTGTTTGGTAGTTCAATGCGTGATTGTGACGGAACTTTGATGTATCAGCTTCGGTTTTACAATACTGCAGAATTTCCTTGTGTTTAAATTAAGGAATGCATAACTATATGTTGCCGGTAACAGTGGTGTACATTATATAAAATAAAGTATGTTTATTAAAATGTACACAATACTGTGACAAATCGTATTCTATCATAGCTGAGCTAGGGGTATCAGTGTTTTCATGCGATTTTAGTCAAGCTAGTGGTCGAAGTGTATTACTCGTTTCAGGTAACTTTGATATGTCAAATTCATTAATTGCCAACTTTATTCATTACAGTCGCTGAAGAAACATCGATTCACTGAAGCAAGTTATATTTCTTTCTGGCGTTAAACAATCGACAAAAATATTAAATATAATTCCTAACTTATTTATAACGTTCGGTGTCAATGCCCTAACTATGCAAATGTTATTTTCGTAATACTGTTCGGTCTAAACACTTTTTTCAAAACTGCGATGCAACTATACCATGATTTTGATCCTGCCACTCGTTTCGCTTTCCGTCAACACTTACGTTTTCCTACCAACAACTACACTAGCGCAACTAAGCTAAAACAGGTAATATGAAGAAGCCTACGAACTCATATCACAGTCCTACATTTTTATGTATTTCTCTTATTTATTGGCATTATAAGCTATATACTACATTTTGCAATATTATTGAAATTTAATTACAAAATTGTATTTAATATGCATTCATAGTAGTATATAAATGGGTATACTGTGAAATAAAAACAAAATGTTATGCAAATGTGTCAATGGTAAAAAAGTGAACTACTTGTAACCCTTTAGAATACTGCAATCAAACTGCCGCATGTATCTAAGCAGAGAAGTTAAAAACCAGCTCCAATCTAAGACGCATTGAAATTACTGCCTGTTACACTAAATAACAAGCCTAAACTTGCCTTACCTTCACAATATGTTCTCAGAGTACGAGAATGACACAATATTTCAAAATTGTATGTTTAATACGCTGTTTTTCAACAATATGTGCAACCCCATATACCAACAAAGCTACCTTTGAAGATGCAATTTATCGATTCCAGCTCAACTTCAAGAGCTTCTCAACTGAACAATGTCTGGGGTTGGAACCCTTCTGCAGACATTCAATTTTCCCTCACTGAGAACACAATTTCAGAACCTGGAGTAGATTAGGCAATTTAAGCATTACCTGTAAACCCCGCAATAGGACAGGAATCATTAAGTTGCTCTGTGCAAACAGTCAATTTTGAAATTTCTACCCCTCATACACTTTAAACTACTACATTGCCCGAAAGAATGACGAGTGGCATATGTTCTCCATTGCCAGGAAATCGTGCATGTTAAATTAAAATGCATTTTTGCGCTGCTTATGGACATGCTCTTGTTCAAGCTTATTTTAAGCTAAGCTATGGCTATCTCTAGTTTGTAGCAATCCTAATAAAGATCTAAAGTGCATCAGCTGGTAATTATTTTACCACAAAAAATCAACCTGAGATGACACTATTAATAAAGCAAGTGTGCACAAAATATGACAAACAATTGAAAAGTTTGCGATCTAAAATAACACAGGCCAAATATGTCAAACATTCTGTAAAACCTTTTTATAATAAACAGCATAATGTAATGCGCTAACTTTTTTTTAACGACACACTAGAGAAAGAAATATTTTGACTAAGATAACCCGACCTTTATGATGGGGGTTTATGCAGTAGCCTAGCTCTCAACTTAATCTTTTTTTTTTTTTTTGATTGATTTATTTAAGGACGCTCTTTAACAGCTCAGGTCATCAGCGTCCCATTCAACTCAGGGCGTGAAACGGCCGACAAATTTTGCTCAGAGGCCTCTCTTTTAGGCTTGAGGTTCTTTTTCGTGCCGCAAATGTACGACACGGGACCCACGGCTTTACTTCCCTTCCGAAGGAAGCCATACTTAGGATTTTTACGCCCGAAAAAATCCATCGGTCCTGGCCGGGTTCGAACCCGCGTTTTGGGTATAGGAGGCAAGTATGGTAACCACTACACTACCAGGACCGACCAACTTAATCTGATAGGCCACATCTCACAAGAGTCGGTCGATTGTGCGCAAGCTAGTTTGCAGCGAATGCATTCGCACGGGCAACAGAGAATTGGGAATGTTGACCATGGAAGTTACACAAACAAGTGAAGATGAAGATGAGTTGACTTTTTCCTGCGGTGAAGGTTCACAGATGCAGTCTGAGAAAAACCCTCGGATTCACTTTCAAAATCCAAGGTATTTTCCTTCCCCTGTACACGCACTGTAACAGGGGCCATGTTACAGCTTTTAACTGAGACCATAGCTGATGCGTGATAGTGTAAATTTCATCTATAAACAAAATTGTGCTCCCCCCTCACGTTCTGAAATTTCTGAATCGTCGATTACTAAACGAATTAATCGTGCGAGAAACAGCGAGATCAGCTCTTGTCCTGGTCTCCGCATTCCCTGCAGGTCTGCCTGTACACTGTTTTCGCCATTACATATCTTTAGGTTTGTCACACTGCTTTCTAGAGTTGGTATTACTATGGCCACGTGACCTTCATCGCGTCATTTTCGTTGCTGTTGTGACAGTGTAAACATAGCCGTTCAGCTAGCAGTGTGCACCAAAGAGGAACAAAGAGCAGTGATCCGATTTCTCAAATCGGAAGATGAGTTCAAGGGCTGAAATTCATCGGAGGCGTTACACACAATAAGGGGACAGTGCGCTACCGCGTAGAAATGTGTATGATTGAATAGAATAAGAGTGAAGCACGAAGACAAATCAGGATGTTCATCAACCTCCACTACTTACGAGAAGATTCAGCAAGCTTGCGAGAGATCATACTGACCAACCGGCAATTTCCCTGCAGATTAGTCATGGCCTATCAAATCATCCACGACAAGCTCGGTTTTCGTTAAATCTTTGCGAGATGAGTGCCAAGAAAGCTTACCACAGAGCACAAGCGCAAATACGTTGATGTGCCAACACTTACTCGACCGCTACAACTTTGCAGACACAGGAAATGAAACGTAGGCCAAACACTAGGAGCGAGCATCATAACGCCATAGTATGATGTGGAAACATCCACGATCACCAACAAAGAAGAAACTCAAGACCCATTCTTCCACGAAAAAGGTGATGCTAACCATTTTTAAACTCAAAAAAGCTTATACTGCAAGATTACCTGGAAAAGGGGTGTACGATCAACAATCTGAAGCCCAGTTATTCGCACCAAACCTATTGTTGAATACAGTGATACTGTTGCATTAACTATTTGGGTTTGAGGTGCTGGAACATCCTACTTACAGCTCAGATCTCGCCCCTTCCGACTGTCATCCCTTTGGATAGTTCATACGAGGGCAGGTCCATAAGTTTCCGGCCTCGCCGATAAGGATTTTCACCTTCACAAAAGCCCTATCTGGTGTCAAATCTTATCTGTTAAGTAAATAATTGCAGCTATAACTTCCGCTCCACTGTGTTCAGTTGTTCAGATATAGTTGCATAAAGAAGGCTATATGCAGAAGATTGTGACATGTTCAAAATGCAATTTCGAGCTGTTATTAAGTTCTTCATAAAAGAAGGACTTACTCCAAATGAAATTATAAACAGCGATTGGACAATGTATATGGGGAAGCATCCCGCTCATATTCTACAGTAAAGGAATGGACCATACATTTTCGTTGAAGACGAAGAGCGTGCAGGTCGGCCCTTGGAAGTGCTCATTCCTGAAAACATCGCTCTTGTGGAAGGAGAAATTATGGAAGACCGGCGGCTCAAAGCTACAGAAAGATTGGGCCTTTCTAAAACAACAGTCCTTTGAATTATTCATCAACATTTAAACATGAATAAAGTTAGTGCAAGATGGGTGCCTACACTTTTTTCCTCAGTTCAAAAGCAGCGAGTCATCTGTTGTCAGGCATTTTTGGAGTTCTACCATACCAACGAGAGAGAAGTTCTGTAAACTGTTGTTACAGGAGACGAAACTATGGTGCTCTACTATGATCTCTTGTCCAAAAGAGAATAAATGGAGTAGCGTAACCCTGGCGAATTAACGCCTCTAAAGACTAAGGTCACTCAGTCAACCAAGAAGATCATGGCCACAATTTTTTGGTACTGTGAAGGAATAGTCTTCATAGACTTCAAGGATAGGAACACCACAGTAAATGGAGAGTACTATGCTGGCCTACTTCACAGACTACGTGCTTCCAACAATGAGAAAAAGCGAGGAACGCTGAGTGGTGGTGTGTGTCTTCGCGACAACGCGCCTGTGCACATGTCTCTTGTTGCAAAGGAAGCTGTTAGGAAATGTGGCATCAAGGAGATTGACCCTCCACCCCACAGCCCAGATCTAGCTCCCAGTGACTATTTCCTCTTCTCATAACTGAAGGACCTTCGACGAAGTAAATTTAATTGTGATGAAGAAGTGGTAGATGCTTTGTTCATGCCCATTTTGCAAATAAGACTTCTGACTATTTGGGGGGGGGGGAGATAGAAAAGTTGATTCAAAAATGTGTGAAGTGTATTGCAATAAAAGGTAACTATACTGAAAAGTGAAATATGGTTTTTGTATTACATCTAGAAAATGGTTAGGCCGGAAACTTGTAGATCTAACCTCGTAGAAGCTTTACGAGGTCGTCATTTTCTACAAATGAAGAAGTGAGGGAAGCGGTGCATAAATGGTTGCAATCGAAAATCATCTTCTTGGGAATAAGCAAGCTTGTGACCGCTGGACTAAGTGCGTCGAAAAAGAAATGTATAAAAATGACGTACTTGCTACGACCCTACTTTTGTGAAAATAAATTGGGAAAACAAAAGAGCGGATACTTTTCCTTATTACTAGTATCTAAACAAACGTAATGTTGATACTCAATTTTAATGAAATGGTGCATTTGTCTTTGCTTAAATGGGCGTCCAGTGTTATCAATTATAGTAATGTTGGTTGTTAAGCAGACAGAACAACTAAATTGAAACATTTCGATTTATCTGTGTACGTATAAGCGTTATGAATTGAAATTGAAATGCTTGAAGAAAAGCATATGTTGACTGTTTAAAGATTTTTATTTTATGCAAGAGATTCTGTATCTTCGTTTCTGATCTCTGTATATATATACACACAGATTAATTTTAAGGCATTTTTTTCTCTTTCTCTTTCCTTTTAAAAGAGAATTAAAATGCTTAACCTATGAATTAATAAAATGTTAATCCACTGCTTAGAAAAATCCTTTGTTTAGGTTGCTAAGGAAAATGAAATAAAGATAGTTTAGATACCAGTAATGGAAAAAAAGTAAACTCTTGATACCCAATGTTATTCCTTCAGATAAGTCAATGGCAAGAGTAAATGACCAGTTTGACAACTTTAAGCATCGGATTTCATAGATGGCACGAAATCATTGGTGTTTTGCTGATAAAAGTGCTTAGAACTTCGGGGTAGACTAGATGGAAAAAAATAGATTATTGTTTTCCATTGTGAGATCTGGAACTTTTCACAGGTCTCTCACATCGGGAGGGGTGGAAATTAAAGTGTGCAGTCCTTCTTCTGTAATGTGCAGCTGATTATTTTACAGTGGAATTCCTAAAGGTTTTTACCACTATCGCTTTTTTCTATCTTAACCTCTCTTCCCTTTATCTTAAGGCTTTAGGATCATATTGTACGTTCAAAAATTTGGATAATAATCCCCAAATCTCCAAAAGCTTTTCGGGGTGGGATTGGGGGCAAGAACCAGTTTCCTCATAAGTTGCTCCATATCTTGAGAGAAATTTTACATTCATTTGAGTATATTATCACCAAGAGATGCATTGCGACATACTATGCATAAGTTGCACTTTTTACTTACGATCTGGCAACATCGAGAGGAAAGGACAATTGTTTGTTTCCTATCTTCAGGCTGCTCGCAAATGTCTGAATGCCATCAGTGAAATCTAAGGCAGTGATACGTTTAATTATATACTTTTGTGGCTTGTCTGCTTACAAAAGGAAGATGCACATAAAGATGGCGCAAAAAATGTGATTTTCAACCATTCTGTTTGTAGTTTTATGTCTCAAGGAACGTGAGTTTTATGAATAAGCGCATCATAGAAACCCGGGCACGATTATGGGGGGTTGCAGGCTATTAACATGTCTACCACTGTATAGAGAGAGTTTCCTAAAGTACATGAAGATTAGCGAGATGTAAAAGTTTTACTGAATAATGCGCTTATATGCAAAAGGTTAAGTAGAAATGCTTGTTTGCTTAAACATCCAGCTCAACTAAACATATTTAGGTCTTTATTACGCCGCCAGTGCACGGTAAAGTGTAATGAATAACGATTAGTGTATCAGAATGATCTTCCTTTCAGTCATACACAAAACCGGCAGATTTTATGGGCAAATGATGGTAGATTATTTATGTTTAATTCCATTCCAGTTTTAGTTCCAACCGATTCAATTTTTTTTTGGGGGGGGGGGGCAGTAGGAGCCATTCACACTTGCAAATTGTTCGGTCGTGAGAAATGACAGTGGATTATTGCCTCATAATTAGACTGGTAGTAAGCGAAATCACAAAATAACAGAGCAACGTGCTTCCAAGCTGAAGCTAGCAAAAAGCATAACCGCTGCGTCAGCGGGAAATTCACACGTCTTTCCTTTGTTTGTTGCTGCTGCTAAGGTTGTTCGAAATTGCTGTTAAAACCTTGTCCTTTTCCACGTTGGCATCAATCCAAATGTTCCTCGTCTCGGGCGTTTACTTGTTGCAAAAGGCTTCTTAGAACCGCAGTCCGGAGGAAATTTATGAGCAATTTTTAGACCACACATTTGAGATATATATACTTCCCCCCTCCAGAAAACACAAGCAACATTGTTATATTTCATACTTCCTGATCATGAGCTGCACGTCAACCCTGGAGATTTAAAAAACATACATTCCAAAAATAAAACCAAAGCTGCTGATCATGTTTTATTCATTCATTTTGTTTCTCTTCCCTATAATCAGATATTGATTTACAGTTAACAAGTAATGGACTTTTCCGAAAGGGATAATTTGAAATGGTACATTGGCTGATTAAGCTTATTACTATTATTATTACCATTATTATTATCATTAATGTAAATTGTCATTTACATTCTGAAGAAAATCTGCGGAAGAATCCAATGCACAGGAAGTCAGCAAAAATCACATTAAAGGAAGAGGGTGGGTATTTACTGGATGAACTCTTACAGTCATTGGTGGAGTTCAAAGTCAAGAGTGTAATGCTTTATTGGAATATTGCAAAAACATGTAGAGAACCAGATATAACCCGTCCCGGTTTATTTGTCCTAATCAAAATACAAGATGTTCTATTTATTATGGTTTCTTCGGCAATCAGGTAAAGATTTCTATGCCATTATTGTTCAGGACATTCTTGTCATTTCTCCAACGGTAGAAGTCGTTGTTTCATGGAGAAGGTGAAAAGTTATTACACACCCCAGCCAAAGGAAATGCATGTATTATCATTTATTATGAAGGCATACAGCTTCCATGTATGGTAGGAGATTTTTTTTTTTTTTTTTTTTTTTTGTGTCCCAATGGTGTTTTTACTACTAAGGCACTGGGAAGAGTTGATTTCGTGTTTTATCATTAAGCTTTCTCAAACATATAACTGATTCCTTATAATATTTAGTAAAAATCCGTTAAATATTATTCAGGTGTTCATTTTTTAACAATACTTTTCGTCAATCCTACTGCACATTCCTACCATGTCACCTCCACCCTACCTACTTTTTTACATGCTCAGGATAGAGTCCTTATCGCAACGTCTTCGCACCCCTTTTAGAAGAAACAATACAGGGTTCTTATCCACGCTGTTCTTTCTCTCCCCCCTATCACAATGCAGCACTTACTCCTCCCCACTACATTTTGTCTTACCTTTTTATAACGGTGAACGTTTTATCCAGCACCTCTCAGACTTCCTACTCTAAATGCTTCAGTACAGTCACCCAAATATATATAAATGTTATCATTCTCGTACCCCCATCACCCTGCATGTACCTTCTTTCTTTATTTGACTTTAGTTTTCCTGGTCATATTGAAAATCCAGAGGATTGGAACAGATTTGCAGGTATATCATTAACCCAAAGAACTCCGTTATGTAACTATTTTTCTTTCCATGTTCTGTTCACCACTACTAATTTCACTTTTCTCTATTTTCCATCCAATTCTGTCTTAAGTGCTATGATATATATATAATATATATATAATATATATAATATATATATATTAATGAAAAATAAAAATAAAGAAATACTATTAACAATGTAACAAATTAACACTAATAATAAAAGTAGATAAAGATAAAACACTGAGAGTCACACTTGAAATTGCTATATTTCGAACTACTGCGAGTTCTTCAATGGCAAGAAGCTAGCTAGATAATTTATTATTTTATACTTAAATTCTTTGACAATACACCCTATATTGAGCTTTGCTACAGCATTAGCAGCAACAGTTCTTTGATGAAACTATTGTGTTTGGCATTTACCCCATACGGATTTATGCCGTTAATCTCGTTTGGGGTTGCATCATTTGCAAGATCAGAGGAGTTTAATACACAGATATATCTGTCTCTGAAATATTCACTTTCATTTTCCTACAACTCTGTGGCGTTTTCCCTTCGGCAACGTTTCAGTTTGACAAAAGCAGCATGAGACGGTGCCTGGGGCACTTACCATGTTTTTAAATCCTGCTCTATATCTTTAAATGCAATAAAACTGGAAAAATTCTTCTCATTTATTGTATAGGAGTCCCTGGTATCGTTATACAAGTTGGAGGGTGCAATAACTTTCCTCAATCTGAGAAAGATTGTGTTGTTCCTTTAATTTTTTTTAAAGACAAAGTTTGCCAAAGCATTCCCGAGATAATCATTTTTATGCAAGATATTGTAACACAGAAATGCAGCAAAACGGTGTTAATTTATCTTCTGCATCCGCCATAGCAACGAAAGAAAGTTCGTTAACTAATTCTCCCAGGGTATTATAAACTTCAAGGAAGTATTCACAAGCAACGGAATGTAAACAAAGAGCATGTTAGATTGTTTAATGGAACTATTCACAATTATTTATAGAGATGAATAAACGTACCAAGATATGGCGCTCCTCTGTTTGGGAATCTTTCTCGATAGATTTGTGATGCTGCAGTCTCGTTACGATGCGTTTCATGATTAAGAGTAGCATTTAAGATCCTAATATCCGTTCTGCCGATTTTGGTGGGAGTTCCTATTGGCGTCTTCCTCACTACTTTTGCATGACACTAGTGCAGCCGTATAGTAATGCTAACTGAAGGCACAGACACAGAAATAATGATGACATGCTACATTGTTAATAGACATAAACAAAATAGACCTGTGTCATTTAAAGCTCGGGTTAAGCACCTTCCGTAAGCACTCTGTAGCACTCGGTTCAATACAACGATGATTCCTTCCTTTGCCATCGGCAAACGTAAAATAGCAAGTAATATGCATTGTTGAATTCTGTCATCTTACAAGCTGGTGTGTTTGTTTCACATTCAAAGATATGCAGTTCAAATTAAAAGCATAAGCAGCAAAACAGCTGTTGAAGATAGCATGTACCCCTCCCCATAGAGTATTTTCATGTTGTAACGCTACAGCTGACGAAAAGGCTTATAATTAGAAGACTGCAATATAAGTGACTGTGATTGACGTCTCATTTCGTATCATACACACTTCCAAATGTCATAGTTAAACGTAAAATACACGTTTAGAAAAATAACATACTACCAAATTCCCAAAAACTGTTTTTAAAAGAGGAAAAGTACATTGAACGTTTTTTATTTTCATCACAAAGAATGATATAGGGAAAAAGCATAAGTACCCTTCCATCCTGTCTGCGCATTTTCAAGTTTTGAAAACACGTGGGCATTTTAGCATATTATATCTAAAACTTTTATTTTGACATTCTTTTTTCACCACATAAATGTTACGATAGTTTTGGCTATTGAAAGAAACGGGGGAAAGGTCTGAAACTGTTTGATATTTTACAAACCCTTTATAATGTTCGCAATTTGGAAACATAAAATCACCAACCCTTCCTATTTATTAGGTCGATGAAGGAAGATTGAAGTGGAGTGCATTTCAGCCAGTGCTTTGCAGAACTGCAATTCTCTACATCAAAATGCCCTCAAAGCGGATTTCAGATGGAGGCAGTGTTGTGCTGAATATGTTTGATGATGACGAGATCTCAAGAGAGAAGTTTGTCACTTGGAACTGTTTCAAGTTTGCACGTCCCTTCTGCTGTCACAACGATTCCAGTTAACATTATTCCTCTGATAATTCTCTAAGGACGTAAGCCCGTTGGGCCACCTTGCAGTGATCAATCTATTAGTAGTTATGTAAATGCAAAGGTAAAATTGAAACAAAAAATAAATTTGCAATGTTGCAGGAAACTATCTTTAATGTGGCTGACTGTTACTAACAGTTTTAGTAATTTTATCTTCCTAAATGGTTACAGCAGATATTACTTAGAGCTTTATTTATTTGAATTTTAAATTTATTTATATATACATATTTGTATAAAATTTTCCAGATTGAAAATAGACTAAATAGAACGTCAGGACAGCAAACCACTTTTCTTGTCCTCTTTTTTTATCTGTATTCCCAGAGTTTTAAGTCGAAACCGCAGAACAGATTTTAAGAAGGATAGTAGTTGCACAGAGAGTATAAGAAATAATGGTAATGTTTCACTCGCAGATTACAATAAAAATATTAATGAAGCATCAAGTCTAGCACTGTGGAAGCGACACCAAATTAGTTAGAAAAACTGGCCACTGACAGCCGTAACTTAATGCATATATAAACTAAATAATAAATAACATTATAAATAACGTAAACTAAGCGGGTCATTAAATTGGAAGATGCTCGTATAAAACTAAAGCAAGAACAGACGATTACAAAAACTAAAAGTTGAGTTACAGAAAATGATGCGTCGCTTGTAAATAGTTGATATGTTTCATTTACAGACACTCTTTAACATCTCAGGTCATCAGCGTCCCATTCAATTCAGGGCGTGAAACGGCCGATAAATTTTGTTCAGAGGCCTCTTCTTTCAGGATTGAGGTTCTTTATCGTGCCGTAAATCTACGACATAGAACCCACGGCTTTGCTTTACTTCCCTTCCAAAAGAAGCCATCTGTATATATTGAAAAGGAATTCCACATTTCAGTAAAAATTCGAAAGTAGTGGCATTCATAGACCTATATCTAGTCCTTTCCAAAAGTATTTCAAAAATATATTTTGGAACAAATGCCACAGTTTAGCTCTATCCCTCAACCTTTGATACTATCTTTTTCCTGTTAAATATTTTGTCTATTCTATTTCTATGCTAGGGCGCCAATTTTTGTTTTGTCCTCTTACTTTTTATTTAAGAATTGCCGAATGTATCGTAACACTTCAGCTATGGACCTTAAGGAACACATTTCCACAAAGCGCTGAGAATCTAAAACCAACAAATGGCGGCTAATCGTCTTGGTTCCTGCACGAACATTGTTCTAAGGTAGCGCCACACTGACACAGAGGTAATTAAAACCGAAGCAATAACGTGCATATCACAATGGCCAATATGACATGTACAAAGCTTGTAAATTACTCTGCATGCGTGCTCTTTTCAAATATTACAAAAATTTTCTCTTGTATTTATTTTTGTCTTAAAATTACTATACGCTATATATTAATAAAATACGCAGCTAATGTTCATAATTTTAATGGTTTGTATTTAATAATTTGTCATATCTATCTGTACTTAAAAACATGTAATGCACGTAGGTACATTGCATACTAAAACCTGTTTTGTGTGTAATTCACTTACTCATAAAAGCAACCCCTGAGCAAATGAATACGAATGAATGAATGAATGAATGAATGAATAGTGTTTAACGCCCGTTTTTACTACTACGGCACCACAGGCGATGGCCACTGATGATACATGAAATGAAATGATATATTGGGAAAGGATTTATTATTTTCTTTTAAGGAAGGAATCGTTCCAGGGCTAAGTTTAGGGTACCTCCCCAGCATTTGCCATTTATGAGGACTGAGGAGAACTTGGAAAAAACCTCAGTCAGGGAGGACGGTCCTGGTGGTATTCGAACCCAGACCTCCCGCTCACGAGTCCGTGCCTTAACGACCTCGGCCACCCGTAGCGGTGAATAAGAATGAAACACCACATTTTCCGGAAGTGGGGCTTTGAAGAAAAACGATATATCATCAAGATCTCAAATAATATTGCCGTCTGCGACCCAAGTTGCTAACTGCTCAATAAAGTACGTTTGAAAAGAGCGGTCAGCGGAATAAAAAGAAATGTAAGTTAACATGGCGGTTACTGGTGTTTTCACTAAGACCCAATAATGCAAACGAACCCAAAATAAAGTGCGTAAACGTAAAATTAACATCGATAAATCAAAGGATGGGAAAGGGTAATCGCAAGCATCATAGGAATGAATAAAACGAAGGTGCACATAAAGATACTCGACAACCATGAAATGAAGTAGGTGGAATTAAGGTGTACGAGGGGAGGTCCACAAGTATCCGGCCTAACCATTTTCTAGGTATGACGACAAAAAATCTATTTCACTTTTCACCTTGCTGCTATTTCTGTAACTTTGAATCGCGGTCCCCCATAATTTCTCCTTCCAAAAGAGCCATGGTTTCAGGAGTGAGCACGCCTCCTAGGGCCGACGTGTAACGCGCTTCGTCTTCAATGTTTTCTCGACCCATCCGAAAAAGTTTGGCCCATTCTTTTACGTTGGAATATGAGGTGGGTGCTTTCCCATATACATCGTCCAATCGCTGTTTAATTTCGTTTGGAGTAAGTGGTTCTTTTGTGAAGAACTTAATAACAGGTCGGTACCCCATTTTGAACATGTCACAATCTTCTACACAGATCCCTCTTTATGCAACTATATCTGAGCAACTGAACACAGCGAAGCGAACGTTATAGCTGCAATGATTTACTTAATAGATAAGGTATGACACCAGATAAGGGTTTTGTAAAGACGATAATCTTTATTGCGAGACCGGAAACATATGGACCTAACCTCACAACACCTGTTTTGTGCAAATTACTATCTTACATCTAAATGTTCGTACTTATATCTAACTATAAACTTATTTTTGTAATATCTAATGTTCTTATAAATATGATATTTATTTTTTCTTTCGTTGGCATGTGTAAAGTGCGGCAGAAATGCCTAAAACTGCCTATGCAGTGGACCGAAATTCCAGCCTTGCAACAGACATTTTGCATAAATTGGGAGGGAGTGTTAACATTTATATTCCATTTCAAGGTTGGACCAATGCAAGATCAATCTACATGTTCCATGTTACCTACATGCAATTTAAAAAAAAAAAAACACTTAACCAGTTGAATAAAAGTTTCACTCCTGGAAAAGAATTTAAAATAACAGGAATTGTTGCTTAAATGTTCAAAAATGGTTTTTTTTTTCTGTTCATGCCAATCACATGGGACCCTACAGACAAGAGTTGTGTGTGCATTTGTCAAGAAGTGATGTAGAAGGAATATCATACATGCTACTATTTCACCAGTTATTGAAGCCTTTGTATGAAGGGTCTTTACCCATTATAAAAGAGCAGATAGGTCCGACGTCATTTTGTGTATACAGCCAGTTCTATCGAGCTTCTAGAATATGTCCTCACCGCTTGCATGGAGTTTCGCGTCCGGGCCAAAGCCTACTTTACTTCCCCACTCTTGGCCGCCTGCCCTCGAGCTTCCAAGCAGCCACCAGTTTACATTTACTAGCGAAGAATTTTAAGCAACGCATTTTGATGTGTAAATGTTATTCTAAACACGAATAAACTTGTCCCCTTCGTGAAGAATTTGTTCGGCAGTTCCCTGGGCAATTGCCTCTTTAAAACTGCAATTCGCGATCTCGTGAATAAATTTATTACAATAAGTTCAATGTAAAACAAGAAAAACACGTGAAGACAAGAGTTTTAACAGAAGACAAATTAGACGAAATTGGCGCAAATCTTCAACGTTCGCCAACGAAGTTAGCACATCGAGTTTTAGTGTCTTCTGCAAATATGCACAAATTTGTTAAAACTCAAATCTTACAAGGGTATAAGTGCCCATTGTCTACAAAGTGATTCCAGAGTACATGTGCGATATTAAGGGTGGTTTCTTGCTTCAGTGGCTGAAGGAATAATCGATCCAGTTCTTTTCAAGCGAGCTATGGTTCCACTAAAAAGATCGTGTCGTTGCGGTCGGCTGTGTTACTAGTTATGTCCTGCTGCCAGGACGCAAACTCCCGTGCGAGCGAGCGATAAGGGCATATTTTGGGAGCCTGGATTTGTTAGCTTCAAATTGAAAGTGTATGAGAAATGGTTTTATATTATGTGTGTACTTTGTTCACCTTTTCATATATATATTACAAAAATTATTCTGAAGTCAGAAACACTATTAATGTATTTAATTTGCGTTCATTTGTAATAAGCTCGATATCCTAATAACCGAATGATATTAATTTTTGCCTCCTTCCCCCCGTTAAATGTTGTTTTCAGTTGATAATACTTGTCGCACTATAATATGGAAGAAGTGCATTTTGAAAATGTAAATATTCTAAAATAAAGATATTACCTTGTGCCATTATTCGATAATCCCCAACAGTGGCAGTAATGGCAGCTATGATGTTATATGGTCAAATAAATGTATGTTATATATATATATATATATATATATATATATATATATATATTTTAACCCTGTGAAATTTGTATGTTGGGTTATTCTCGATTCAATGGACGTCTTCAAAATTATGTATTTAATGTCTCAATGTTTTTAATGCATTTAAAGAGAGTTATTACGTAAAATATGCTTTAAATAGTTTGTAATCTCAACTGAATTCCGTCACTTTTAAAATCTCTCTTAATTTATTATGTAAAGCCAATGCTGCTCTGAAAAAATGCTACTATCCAGCATTCTATTTAGTATATTTTAATTCCTCCATTTTTAATTCTTTTATTGCAGAATCTGCCTGCTTTATTTTAATGTCCTTCTAAAGTTTCTATTTTATATTTAAATGCGTTCGTTTTTCTATTATATACACACACATTCTGGCATATGAAAATAAAAATCATAAAAGCTGACATACAACATGATCACTGAAATGAAAAAAAAAATTAAGTAGCTAATGCCTCATAACCAGACATAGGATAATTCAACCGTTGCTTGCAATATATACTATGGGAAGTATACATTCCTAGCTCTTAGTACCGCCACGGGAGGTCGAGGTTGTTAAGGTGCGGACTCGTGAGCGGGAGATCTGGGGTTCGAATCCCGCCAGGATCGTCCTCTCTGACTGAGGTTTTCCAAGTTTTTTCTCAGTCCTCATAAATGGCAAATGCCGGGGAGGTACCCTAAACTTAGGCCTGGAACGTTTCCTTCCTTAAAAAAAAAATCCTTTACCAATATATAATTTCATTTCATGTATCATCAGTGTCCATCGCCTGTGGTGCCTCTGTAGCAAAAACGGGCGTTAAAGACTATTTATTCATTCATTCATTCGTCATAAACCCAAAGGTTAAACCATAAAATGAGAGTATTATTCCACTCTTTTAAAGGAATTAGGTAAACAAATTAGTGAGAAAACACCCGGTTTGAGGAAGAAAAATATTACTTTTCATCAAGACAATAAACCTGCTCACGCTGGAACATTGCTGTATTAAATGTATTGTACCTGTGGATTATTATGTTGAAAAATAAACAGTACATTCACATTTAAAAGTCGTTTCTTCGTTTTCAGGCCGAGAACTTTTCAGACATCTACAGATCACACAGAAAAATCTGACAAGTTGTTTAAACTTTGTGGATCGACGAATTTTCTATTTTGTGTTCAAATGTGGGTGTGAACATTATGAAAGACATCTAATTGTGTGGACAGCTTATGCAATTTCTTTTACAGAATTTCGACATAATAATGACACAACTTCTTTTGTCATGTGGAAACTTGGGTTGCCAGAATGCAAGCACAGCACTACCTCACTCAAGGATTGCCGAGGTTGTTAAAGCACGGACTTGTGAGTGTGAGATCTGGGATTCGATTCCCGCCCGGACCCTCCTCCTCTCTGAATGGGGAATGGCCGCCAGATTCCTCAGGGAGATGCCCTAAACTTAGGCATGGAATGTTTCCTTCCTTTAAAAAAATCCTTTTTTAATTTATCATTTCTCCAGTGTATCACCAGTGTCGCCTGCAATGCCTCAGCAGTAAAAATTGGTGTTTAAAAAAAAGTGATTTAAAATTCGTTCCCGCTCGCAGTGACATGCACAGCTACTGTTTCAACGCCTTGCCAAACGAGTGCGCTGAACGATTGGATGCTTTTCTTATGACGTGCTTGTGTTTGTAAATAGAACTGCTGCCTAGGAGAGGTCCTGTTGCCTCCTCTCCCCTCCGCACAGCTGATTTCAACAGACAGCGTGAGGACCAAGGTCAAAGTTGGCTGGCTTGACAGCCAAGCTCGTGATTAACCTGTTTCTTTGCATTTTGATTTCTTTCCCAACCCTTTTCCAATCCGAAACTTCCACTCCAGTCATTCGTCCAATATAGCATTCCAATGAATGCTCTTACATCCCTCTTTATAATCTCTAGCAATAATAATAATAATAATAATAATAATAATAATAATAATAGATTTCAGTCTGTTAAAAGTATAGTAATTGCTCCTGCTAAAACTGGAAGGGAGAGAAGAAGAAGAAGAAGAAGGGCTGCTTAATTTATAGTTTTTGTATATCGCTGTAGAAAATATTATAAGCTTATTTACTTAATATATAATAGGAATTTAAATCAAGGTGCCTACCATCACCACCACCACCACTACTACTATATGCCGAAAAGTATCGTCTTTGCGAATTTATAAGTACAATAAAATCTCGCTAACAAAAAAGTGTCCAACCTAATGACATATCCAAGATAAAAGGCAATGATCGCTTTCGAAATAGCTCCAACCGTTGCTGGCTGGAAACGTGGTTATGTTTAATTTTTTATCAATTTCTTTGTTTGTTTATTTGTTTTTTTGCAGTAGCGGCGCACTGACTGGAATATTCTTGTCCCGACAAAGCTTTTTTTTTTTTTTTTTTTTTTACTTTATCGATTATTATTGTTTTTACGCACACTCTGCACTTTGTTTTGTTTCGATGCATGTATAATTTAAGTACTGTTGGCATTTATGTTGGAATCTGTTGATTTAAAAATTTCAAACGCCTTTGCAATTTCCCTAAAGAACACGGCGTTAGACAGGTGATCATAGATAGCTTCTTTAATTCCATTAATTTATGCTTGCTCATATTGATCACACAAATTAAATGTTACACTTCACTCTTCAACAAAACTGAACACAACCATATAGAATGAGAAACAAAACGAAGGTAAAGGGTAGCTATGTGCTAACCAATTATCTTGTAAAGATATATTGCATAAAGCCCCAAATTCAACAGCATTCAGTCTTAAACGGGTAGCAGAGCTGTAGACAATGTCCAGGTTACATGCTATAAGGAATGTCAAATATCCAGAATAGAAGAATATCCAACATGAGAGAGCTTGTTAAAATATAGGAATGAGCTGGTTCCATCCGTAAGTATCAATATAAAGAGTCCATGATTGAGGGAAGCATAAATAGAGAGTTTACTGCATTTATTTGACTTCCTTTAATACTAACAACATATTACAAATAATATAAAAAAATTCCTGAAATTGTTTGTAAGGAGGATGCGTTACATTACTTATAGCACTGTCATCTTAATTGGCATCAACTCCTTGGGCATTATTCTTAGATTCATTTCAATCTAATTTCGTACCCAAAACGGGGAAAAAAAGACAATAACACCGCAAATGTATATATGAATAATTCTATTGTTAACACCGACCTTTCTGAAACCACAAATCTACAATAAAAACGCTTAGAAGTGCCATGAACAGTCCGGAACTTCAGTTTTTTTCACCCAGAGAGTGAGTCAGCATAGAGTATTGCAGATACATTGAAAAGAGGTGGGCAAGAGGAGAATTTCTGGCAATGCACAATAAACTCACATCTCCATTAAGGTAACAGGCTAAAATAAAAAATGCAAATACAGTATTTAAAATCGACGTTGCTAAATAAATGTATTGTATTAAGCCAGACGGGTAAATATTCTACTTAATGTAAAAGCACCTTTATTTGTGCAATGAGTGCTAGATTTGCACATTTAATGGATTGTAAGCAAAACAGTCAAATTGAATAAATACGTAACATTTAAAAGTTAAAATAACAACATTTAATTATTCATTAATGCACTATAAATGCTACACATTTGTGTATTGGTTTCAATTTTATTCTCAACCTATATAAACCGCCAAGGGTGGCCGAGGTTGTTAAGGCGCGGACTCGTGATCTGGAGGTCTGGGGTTCGAATCCCGCCAGGTTCGTCCTCCCTGACTGAGTTTTTTTTTTTTTTCAGGTGTTCCTCAGTTCTCATAACTGGCAAATGTCGGGGAGGTACCTTAAACCTAGGCCTGGAACGTTTTCTTCCTTAAAAATAATTTTTTCCCAATATATCATTTCATCTCATGTATCATTAGTGTCCATAGCCTGTGGTGCCTCTGTAGCAAAAACGGGCGTTAAACACCATTCATTTCATTTCAACCTATATAAAATCATTTTTTATAAAGATAACGGTATTTTTATATTAACTAGGAAAGTATACAGGTCGGCATTTGAAGCAGATAATTTTAAAATCAATTCAAGACGTGTTGCCAGAAAACAAAAAATGCAATATTGAAAGCATTCCCGGAAAGACACGGGATCTTGTGAGGAAAGATTCAATGCCAGCTTTTGACATGATCACGATACCTTCACAGGTGACGAAAGCTGCATTTGCCATTACGATTCGAAATTAAAGAATCTGGATCTTCACAAATGACCGGAAGACGGTTGCCATTTCTTCTCAGCAAGTGGCTATATTGCAATTCTGCACTCCAGAAATAAAAAAAACCTCAACAATTTATGTGTAAAAAAAAAAAACAGTAGCTGCCAACTGGTACGCCACATTTGCCTCCCCAGGGTCTTCAGAGCATTACTGAAGGAAGATGAAGTTTGGGTTGCGAGGAGTGCTGCTTCACCAAGATAGTGCCTCTCTGCGCCACTCTGAAAAACAATGGTTTTTCTGCAAGATTGAGCGATACTGGTGAAACATCAACCATACAATCTAGATCTGGGTCCCTGAGACTTTTTCCTGATTCCAAATGTAAAATAAAAAATGCGGGTCCACCAGATTGGGAGTCCGGGAGAAGCTATTGCGTTCCTGCGAAGAGGTTGATGTCATCTCAAAAGAAACATGGCGTGGCTACTTCCAGAGGATGCAACATTGTATTGAGAGTGGAGGGGTCTGCTTCGAAAATAAATAGGCAACCTAAACGAAGATATAAAAACAATTTCTTTTGTTTGTTGAAATAAAGTTGTCCGAAGTATACAAAGAAGTGCTTTTATTTATTTTTTACGTTCTGGGAATGGACTGGAAACTTCCCGTCGAAATCAAAGAAAATCGCCACATAGGGGTAAAAGCAGATAAAATTCATATCTTTTAATAAGCACAATAAAATACTTTTACTCCCATTCTAAATGTTAACTTTAAGTTAGTAAGGTCTACTTTACATAAAGAAATAATACTTTGTCATTACTACCGTGCAATCAATTTTGTTTTCCCCCGCAGTGTTTTGCCTATAGGCGAGCACACAGTTCGTGAGCCGGTTAGCTGGCCACAGGGTCTGGGTGGTTTGCGAGAGGATAAAACAATAAAACAAACCAACCATAATTTACATAAACCAAGGCTCATTATTTACCAAATTATCAAATGAGGTGTCGAAACTGACCGCCTTCATTCTCCACTCATTTTTGCATTCTCTTTGGGAAATTATTCATAACTCGCTGTAATTCGTTTTAAGAAATACGGAGAATTTCCTGACGATTACCTGAGTTCTTGTATGGTATGCCGGCTCTTCTTGTGTACAGCATTTTAATTTATCTCAGAGATAATAATCACAGTCTGTTAAATCGGGGGACAGAGGGGGCCACAAATCCCCACTAGTAACTTTGTCTTGTGGAAACATATGAACTGCTCTCATGGAATTATTCGCAGTGTGAGCAGTGCAGAAAATGCATGATCACACTCCCTGTCGGTTAATTCTATGAATAATGCATGGTATTCACATAAGTAACAGAATCAACTATATGCTAAAAACAATTGTTCCCACGATTCTTTCACCACTGCATTAATACACATGAATCGTACATAAAGACCGTTGTAAACACACGAGGCATAATGCACTTTTGTATACAATCTAATTAGAAACTAACACCACACACATCCGGGAACAGCTGCGTTACGACTGTAAGGAAACAAGTAAGCGAGCAGGCTTGCTATCCCCTCCACGGCGTGGCAAGCGATGGGGGGCTCGCTCGAAAAACCCTCGCCACGAAGGAAAGCATCACTGATCGCAATGTGTTTAATAACTTCAGTATAAATTATGGCGGGAAATGATTCGAATCACCCTCTTACAGTGAGTGAACAGGATTGGTATTGCACACGAATTGGATTGAAAAGAGAATTAGTGTCACCTAAAATATACTCTATTAATTAATAAAATTATCAAACTATATTCATCCTCAAGTTATATTTATATATCCCTGAAGTACTTTTTTGCAAACAGTGTATAGACCACCAAACTGCTTTGATGCTCTATGTAAGCCATGTTATGTTCAACAGTTTTACGTCTATACCACATCTTTTTTTTTTCCCCGAGTATATATACACAATACAGAGAAATATATTTTCTAATGTTGGTAGCACTGAGAATATAATAAAAGTGAAATATGGGTTATAGTACCTAAACAGTGAACATGACTACTATAATGCTTACAACTAATCCTTTCTTGAAAGTAGTTTTTTAATCGTGTTTAACGCCCGTTATAACTACCGAGGCACTACAGGCGGTGGACACTGATGATACATGAGATGAAATGATATATTGGGAAAGGAATTTTTTTAAGGAAGGAAATGTTCCAGGCCTAAGTTTAGGGTACCTCCCCGGCATTTGCCATTTATAAGGACTGAGAAAAACCTGGAAAAAATCTCAGTCAGGGAGGACGGTCCTGGCGGAATTCGAACCCAAGAACTCCCGCTCACGAGGCCGCTCCTTAACGACCTCGGCCACCAGTGGCGGTTTCTTGAAAATAAGTCTATATATTACCTAAAACCTCTCATTAGGACATCATACATATAAGCCTCGCTTAATTCATAGTGCAGTTGCCATAGAGTAGTTCAACCAATATCTCTAGCTCCGGTAGAAACCGAAACTTATCCGCATCGCCCACCTGTACGATTCATCCGCAATACCATAAACCTACAAAAAGTGGCTTGCAAAACAAAGTGAGAATAATACACACCATAGATCCAAAATCGGCCGTTATTGTTCAATGAAGCTCAATTCGTTAACTATCAACGAATAAGCGAAATTCAGGCAGCAATGACCATTGACACTGGGACAGATGGCTCTGTAGTTTAACCTTCGAAGCACTTGCACTTGTTAACTCATCCACTCCTTCCCTCTTATCAGACTGACATATGCCGAGGCCAGTCACTTTGAGGAAGTTTACGGACAAAGAAACCTCAATTTTTTTATTCATTTGCTTTGGTGTGTACCTTGACACTTAAACCACCCCCCTTTAATGCTAAATTTGTGATGTTATATCTAGAGCTTTAGTGAGGTTTAGAATATTTCCTGCAAGCTTAGGAAATATATCTCCTAGAGGACTGTATAAGAGATGTTCTTTGTCTTTACTGAATTTTACACTCTAGTAAGACTTGTTCACTTAGTTCGCTTAAACAGGATGTAGGATTTACTTGGAAACAGTGCTATTGTTGGTAATTGTTAAATTGGTTAATTTACAGACGCTCTTTAACATCTCCGTTCATCAGCGTCCAATTCAATCCAGGACGTGAAACGGCCGATAAATTTTGATCAGATGTCTCTTCCTTCAAGCTTGAGGTTCTTTATCGTGCTGTAAATCTACGACAGCCCTACGGCTGTCTTCCCTTCCCTTCCGGAGGAAGCCATACTTATGATTTTTCCGCCAGAAAAAAAAAAATCCATCTACCCTGGCTCGGATTGAACCGGCGATTTTGGGTTTAGAAGGCAAGTATGGTATCATCCATAATGACCGAGTAATCATTTCAATTGCATCCATGGTTCTATTTCTACTCAGATTTAATCAATAATGGTCTCAAAAAGCAAAACATTTAAATTACTAAGTTAGCTTTACTAGTATTGACCGTTCGTGCAACATATACTCCCATAGTCGAAGATTCAAATTAAAAAGTGTCATCTACAAAAATTCACACAAGAACACTGGAAGAACTGAACTTAAAGAGATTGCCTCCAATTCTCGGCGGAAGCCACAGTGAGTGGTGATTTGCATTTTACAGAGATTAAAAAAGTTTTTAAAGAAGGTGGTAGTCTCCCTTCCTAAAAAATATGGTAATTATCTATTATTATAATTAATTTATTTCATAAATAGTTTATTTCGGCGTGTTCGGTATCATGCGAGTAGTGAAATGCTGTTCGCTACTTTAACTAAAAACTAAAAGCAGGGAAATTAATAGTGGAAGTGTCCCAAAGTAGAGAAAATGCTACTTGGAAAGTCATGCAGCTTTTATTATTTTTAATTTTATTTACTTTGTTTTTATTTGATTATTGCCTCGGCATACTACATGATGTTCAATGTAAGTCTTGCCAGTATCCCATAGCCTATTTTCAAACAGTACTGAAAATCGCAGAAAATGCCACTCTATTGCTCTGATACTCCTACATTCATTCACTGTCTATACAACTAATATTTTCAATCGTCATCCTGTTATCCTCTACATTTATACACAGCTACCCCATTGTGTTTCTCGTCCACTAAACCTGAACTTAAATCGCGGTCACTCTTATCGTGCTTCCCTAGTATTGCTGTCAGCACCCGAATTCATTATAAATCTGCCTGATATTTCATTAAAACAGCTTTTCCCTATGCTACAAATATTTTGACATGTTTCTTACATTTCTAAAATTACATTTTTTTTTTCCTTGTATGAAAGACCAAACCAGTTTTATGATATTCGCCTTTGGGTGATATACTGGAAGTTGAATGATTGTCCCTCATTGGCTATATTTCATGCTGCTGTTACAATAATAATACTGCTGTGTCTCATATTATAATTCTTCTTTGATTCTGTTAGGCAGGTGAAACACATGCCTGAAACACTTTATGCAAAAATCAAATGCACGAAAAATCTTGGCTTGTCTCCTCTGCATAATAATAATAATAATAATAATAATAATAATAATAATAATAATAATAATAATAATAATAAATGCTATTTGGTTGGTCTTACATTAACACTGTAGAAGGGACCGTCCATGATAATTTAGGAGTGCTGGAGGGTGCAGAAAGAATTCGCTGTACTACGAGGCGTGATTAACTGAAAGCAATAAACTACAAACTGAATACAAACAGAAGCAGCAATATTTAAGGAATAAAAATTAGGATCTGTCCTAGAAATCTTCCTGGACATTCAGACACAAGTTCACTGTCTCTCCGTCCTAAAAAAGGACAGTGGTTGCCAGAAGATTGTTTCTTAAATTTCTTGCATTTGGTGAGCCGACATATTTCCTTTGCTAGACAGTTCGAAATCGTGGCACCACGTTTCGTCACCGGTCACTGCGCATAAGAAAATCGTCACATGGTGAATCAGGTCAAAATCATTCGCTGTTCCGTGTGCTCTCCGTCAGCAATCACGGAAACCATTGCGAACGGACTTTTTACACAGTTTCTTCCTCAAAATCTTCTGAACTATGCCATGTGATACACCAAACTCTATTGCAAACGAAGGTAAATTTCTCCACCTATCTTCATCTACAGCTTAGTCTATTGGTAAGGTCACCCGTTTGCTGACGTCTTGTCAGAAATATACGTGCCCTATGCTTCACTGTTGTCTTCGTACACATTGTTCATTATGCATGACATTCATGTAGCTATGAATTTCATTCGGCTGACAGCTCTCCACTGCCAAAAACATTACTCACAGCACCTTGATCCGTTTTGGGGTTTGGAATTGCCACCATATTTGCTCAACGCCCGACAGCCAAACGATGCAAGCCTGCTACCGGGATATGATATACGAGGATAGGTCCATAAGTTTCCGGCCTGACCATTTTGCAGGTATGATAAAGACAAAAACTTTATTTCACTTTTCAATATAGTTACCCTTTATTACAATACATTTCAACACCCCCCCCCCCAAATAGTCAGAAGCATTGTAAGCAAAATGAGCATAAACAGCATCCATCACTTCTTCGTCACTCTTAAATTTCCTTCCTCGAAGATACTTCTTGAGTTTTGAGAACAGGAAATAGTCACTGGGAGCTAGATCTGAGCTGTAGGGTAGATGTTCGATCACCTTGTAGCCATATTGAAGCACAGCTTCCTTTGCAACAAGAGCTGTGTGCACAGTCGCGTTGTTGTGAAGAAGACGCACACCACCATTCAGTTTTCCGCGCCTCGCCTTTTCTGTTTGATAGAAGCAAGTAGTCTGTGCAGTAGGCCAGCATGTACTCCCCACTTACTGTGGTGTTCCTCTCCTTGAAGTCAATGAAGAGTATTCCTTCACAGTCCCAAAAGAGTGTGGCCATGATCTTCTTGGTTGATTCGAGTGACCTTGGTCTTTAGAGGCGGTGATTTGCCGAGTTTGCGCAACTACATTGATTCTCTTTTGGACAAGGGATTGTAATAGAGGACCATAGTTTCATTCCCTGTAACAATGGTTTGCAGAACTTCTCTCTGGCTGTCACGGCAGAGCTCCAAAAATGCCTGACAACTGATGACTCGCTGTTGCTTTTGGAATGAGGAAAGAAGTTAAGCGCCCATTTTGCACTAACCTTATTCATGTTTAACTGTTCATGAATAATTCGAAGAACTGTTGTTTTAGAAAGGACCAACCTTGACGCTATTTCTGTAACTTTGAAGCGCCGATCTACCATAATTTCTCCTTCCTCAAGAGCGATGTTTTCAGGAGTGAGCACCTCCAAAAGCTGACCTGCATGCTATTCGTCTTCAATACTTTCTCGACTCATTCGAAAAAGTTTGACCCATTCTTTTACGGTAGAATATGAGGGGGATGCTTCCCCATATATCCGTCTAATCGCTGTTTAACTTCATCGGAGTAAGTCCTCCTTTTGTGAAGAACTTGATAACAGGTCGATACTCCATTTTGAACATGTCACAATCTTCTATACATAGGCTTCTTTATGCAACTATATCTGCAAAAATGAACACAGCGGAGCGGAAGTTACAGCTCAATCATTTACTTAACAGATAAGGTATGACACCAGATAAAGGTTTTGCGAAGGCGATAATCCTTACTGCGAGGCCGGGAACTTGTGGACCTATCCTCGTATATACTTGCCTCTTTCCCCATCCTACGTGCGTCGAATGGTAAGCACAGCTGAGTGGGCAATAGGGACCGGGAGGGTTTCAGTTGATCGTGCCGCATGCTAACAGTCTAAAAAAGGGAGGGGGCAGAAAATGTCTATACAGTACAAAAGATCATATTTTGATCGGCAACGATATCAAAGAGATCTCCTAATCAGCTTTCAGAGAAATGAACCTCACTTTTCATTTCAAAACAATTATTACACGACTATTTATAAAGTGGGAGCAGTTTAAGAGTCCCGATACTCCAGATGATTGGCAATTATACTCCGTATTGCCGCTCAAGCACTTTACCATTTTAAAGCTCAGGTGCAACATATTAAATAATTTGATATTTACTCTCCTGAAAATATTGCCCATTTTCCTGATACACAATCCACGTTTTCTTAGGAAATTATCACGGACACGCATAGCTTTTTCAATAGTTATGAACTAGCATAGTTTCGAATGCTTGTTTTAAGTTCCTCCGGTGTATGATGGTTACATTATACAACAAAGCACAAAACAAATGTTCGACTCGTGAAAATTTCACTTGCAGAAGAGAGAAATGCTCAGCACGTGGGGAATCTCATAGATTGGAGGGGCATACGTCTACCATCCGATCTAAGTTTTAAACTTTTAAACTGATCTTACTGTAATATGCTCATCAAAGGTTTTAAGTGGGTGACAACAAAAGCATTTTGCGGAAATAATTTTGATTAACCAACCAGTGTCTTTACCCCCAAATTAGGTCACGAAACTTATTAAATGAATATCATCGGTTATTTGTATCAGTTTTTTTAATATAAAGTGTGAATAAAAAGTTTGATTACATATCAGATATTTTGGCTTAAATTTCTGCTAAGAATAAAAAGGTTAAAGAATTGTAACACACATATACAATAGATGAAAGCGTGAAAATAACGAGCGGGTTTACTTGGGTTTGTATATGATGTAATTCTATAGCTAAGTAATATTTCACTTCGAAGTTATGATGAACAGAGAATAGTAATATTCCATTGGCCCAATAACTGAAGAATGAGTTCAGTTCAGTTTCTCCAAACATTTATATTTTTTACATTTTAGTTATGACAGCACAGTTTAACTTAACAATTAAATTTTCTTGAAGAGAGTTTTTTATTATTGCAATAGATTCGGAATGTAAGCCTATTTTCGAAGTTTCTTAATTTTATAAAATCTTGGCTATTCCTTGATGTTTGCCTTGACTTACATGTTAGCATTCTTAAGAGTGAATGTGTTCCCAATTACTGTAGCTAGTTCTGTATGAACTGAGCTTATCGTCCTGGTGTAGGACCTTGCACATGACAAACTCCGGATCGAAATAAAGAACCTCTTTTCTCAAATACAGTTATTTGCTATTTACATCTGAAGCTAAGTACTGAATAATTTATTGCAAAGGCTTTCTCATCATGAAAACCAATTTCTCTCTCACTTAGTGTGCGTATTACAGGCTTCAATTGCTAACAACTATGCAGCTGAGAGCCATAAACCCTTATAAAGCCTTTAGAGTTGAAGGTGGAAATCAATAAGGTCCCCTACACACGACCCACTTGTCAATATCGTCACTGTCAGTTCTTTTTTTTTTTTTTTTTAACACCACAAAGCTCTCCAAGCTGCTTTTCTGTTATCTCCAAATTACGTTGCTCTCATTCAGAATGTTTTTCATGCTGCTAAGAGAAATACGAGGAATTTGAGTTAATCTTATATGTTGCAACTAAATTGACCTATACCAACCCCTGCTTTTGGGGGGGGATAGAAAATATTAAGTAGGATAGTAGTTTCATTTTTCTGGGAATTTTCCCCTCTTTTTAAATGAACTAGTAACGGGTACTAATTTCCTTTACGGACAACTTTTGTCTACAATTTTTAAAATTAGAAAATATGAATTTTGAACCTTAAGAGCAGTCATTTTTTTTTTTTCCCCAGATTATGGTACAATTTTATATTTTGATTTTCCCGCTTATTTTAATATGTATCAAGTGGTACGGCTAAATTTTGAAAATTATGTATAAAGGTTTTTAATGCTGCTCTGAATGATTCACTCAAACATCAATAATATTATATTTTTTTCTACAAATAAGATAGTTGTTACTAATTATTCAATAAATAAGTCAAATGAAGAAAAAGGTATTAGAACTTAGAAAATGATTAGCCTGGAGGGTTAAGTTCTTCTGTTATTCTCATTTTCTCTCTCTCTTTCCCATTATTTAGAAACTTTTATGCTTAAATTTTTTAAGTATTTACCATATATTTTTTTGAAAAAAAGTAAACCCAGAAAGTTTCTGTAAAAGATGCGTAATTATATTTAAAAGCTGTAACTTTCTTATTATTCAAAGCAACTTCTTTTTTCATCAATCACATGAAAGTGCTAAAAAGTGCACTATGCAAAAATCAGCTATCTCTAACCGCTTCCGATAATGGGTAATTTGCTAAATTCAACACTGGCGTGGATTGAGCATTTTGACTGTACTTAAATGTCCTGCAGTAGTTCTCGTGAAAAAGTTCTTAGGGTGAAAAAATTCTCCGGTAAATAAAGCCAGAGCGGAGACTAATCAATGTATTCTGATAGTGGATGAATCAACCACAATTAGCAAAAATTCAACCAAAACCCGTTTAGCTGTCAAGAGCAGGCTTCACATTTAGGTACAAAACAGAACTGGGAGCAGCTATTTCAATTGAGCAGCGATCACACCTTAACCAGTCTCTTCGCTGAGCTACACTGATCGCTTATAGCAGGAGTGTGCACGCTAAGCGGAATCCGAGTTATGGTATGCCCGCACAGCACAGCAGCGAAGAATCTTAGTACATTATTCAGGGCGTTGTGACACGATTTTGGATTGCTGTCCGTTGCAGAATTGAAGCAACCCCTAGTTCCGCTCGGCGTTGTCCAACCTTGGGTGACGGGAGCAGGGAGGATTAGTGTACTTAACAGTCCTAAAACAAAAAGCTTCATCCTTGATAATTTTTTCTCAATTCCCGCCTAGGTAGGTGGCAGTCAAAATCAAATAACAGTCTGGTGCCAATATACGTTACTAGAATGCATTTCTTCATATCAGCGTTATCTGATAAAGTTTTTAATTTCGTTCAATATAATATAATATACAGTTTAAATTCTCTTGTTCTCTGCACTATGTGCTTATAAATTGGCCAGGTTTATACGTTACACAAAATGATGCTGGATGGCCGCTTTGTCCATCCGCGCCAAATAAAACAAAGTATCCCTTAATATTTGGGTTAGATGAAAATGCATTAAGAATGAAATTATGTTGATCAGCGATTTCCTTCTTTTACAGTGTTTTGAAGCTTCAGCTCTGCTAGTTTTCAATATTAATAGCAATGCCAGGTAACGCAAGGCAGTTACAAAAAAAAAAAAAAATTACCAACGGCCAGAACCATGACCGATTGGGAAAACATCAGCATTCGCTAACGCTGCGTTCACAATACACGTTTAAATGCAGCCTTCAAATTATGCATTTGTTCGTACAGCGTGCTCTGTTAGCTGAGCGGACTAGTTCTGATAAAGTTCGAATCCTCGTTATGCATGAATATTTTATTTGTTAGTTTTTGCAAGTAAAGTTAATGTTTAATATACAACAATAATAGACATTTTAATTAACTATATTTGAATTTTAAGGCATTATGTTCAAACAGAAAAACGTAAATTAATCTTAGTGTTCAAAATGTGTGGTATATTAAAGTGAAAAGATAATAAGAAAATATGAATTGTCGTTATTTAATTTAAAAATAATTATAAATTTCCCAGCAAACTTGAAAACTAAGATATGTTTATTTTTGGGAGTTAAATTAAAACATTACTTTGCAAATAGAAGCTATACCATCAATTGTTTTTAACCGTTCGATCATTGACGGACATCTGTTATAGAGAACTTGATGTGACTTGTGATGACTAGATACCGGATGTTGTTGAAATGCCAATATTTTTCTTGCCAAAACAATTTCCTGCATTGCGTAATTTGTTTTATGATAGAACAAAACAAAATAAAACAATTTAATATATAATTGTCGTAGTATTAATACCAGCCTATTATTATTTACATTCTCCCCCCCCCTTTCTGGGGTCGTTAAAAGTCACTTTCTCCCACTCTTGTTCTTTTAAGGCATTTTTTTTAATTTTTATTTTATTATCCAGCAACATCACACGCAAGTCATAGTTTGAATCTATAATCATGACTATAATCTAATATAATAAGCCCACATACCGGATAAAATGTTTAAGAAAATCCATACAAATTATATTTAGATATTTCAAAATATAATATGAAATTGGATATACAAGAATGCCCAGTCTCCTAAAACTCTGTGTTGGTAATAAAGCCTTATGGCTACTCTCATTATGAAGGAAACATTATGGACAGAAGTGTGAAAGCTACGTATTATTTCTTCCAAGGCCTAAGGAGAAACCCCGAACAGCTTGATTATATTTTTGTAGCTAATCTCGAACATCCCAGACAAGGCACAGAACTGCAATCTAGTCTTAGCATAAATGTTGTCACAAAGTTTACAGTAAAATTACACAAAATGGTCGAGATATTTTAATATCCTAATATATGTTATATGGATGTACAATAAATCAAGAGCATGCATAACTATTCAAAATGTCCAGCTCTAGCACGCATGTAGGCCTTTAATTCTTTGTAACCTTTTATCTATTGAATTACGCAACACTTCCATCGGGAAATCTACTGCTGTCTTCCGAACAGAACGTCTCAAAAGTTCAATAATTCGGATGTTTCTTCTTGCAAGACTTGGACCTCAATTTGTAGTCTAGAGGTTAAATCTGAACTTACGGAAGGCCGAAGTCAACATTGTCGGTCCTGGTGGTGTAGTGGTTACCATACTTGCCTCCTATACCCAAAACGCGGGTTCGAACCCGGCCAGGACCGATGGATTTTTTCGGGCGTAAAAATCCTAAGTATGGCTTCCTTCGGAAGGGAAGTAAAGCCGTGGGTCCCGTGTCGTACATTTGCGGCACGAAAAAGAACCTCAAGCCTGAAAGAGAGGCCTCTGAGCAAAATTTGTCGGCCTATTCACGCCCCGAGTTGAATGGGACGCTGATGACCTGAGATGTTAAAGAGCGTCCATAAATAAATTATTCAAAAAAAAAAGTCAACATTGACCTCAAGCCACTCCTTGTTGTCCAAGCCTTATGTCCTGGGACTGAATCCTGATGAAAGCTCCATTGTTGTCCATGAAAGAGAATGTTGTTGAGGTTCTTGACCAGTCTCTCTAGCACTGTCTCCTGGTAGACTTTGGCTGGTGTTTTGAGTCGTTTTTTTGCACAAACGGAGCTCCGTGATACCGTCATAAGTCATACCCCACCATACCGGATTTTTTTTCATGGTTATTAACGCCCGTTTCAGACAAATGCAGGATTATGGCCCCTCTGGACCCTTGGAGCCTTTTCAGCAGCTTCTGTAGAGCATCTGGGATATGCCTTGTCATTTTACGAATTGAACGTCTCCTCAACAATGAAAATGTATCATCAATGATTTGGTTTATTTACGGACGCTCTTTAACATCTTAGGTCATTACCGTCCCATTCAATTTAGTGCGTGAAACGGCCGACAAATTTTGCTCAGAGGTCTCTTATTTTCAGGCTTCAGATTCTTTATCGTGCCGTAAATGTACGACATGGGACCCATGACTTTACTTCCCTTCCGAAGGAAGCTGCACTTAGGATTTTACGCCCGAAAAAATTCATCTGTCCTGGTCCGGATCGAACCCGCGATCTTGGGTTTAGAAGGCAGGTATAGTGTCATCAATGAAAATCATTTGCTGGGTAACAATGAAGTAAACGGTTTATTTTGCTTCAGCTCAGTGGTGAGGTGTCCTTTTCATCGTTTTTAAGCACGGAGTTCCAGGTCGCTGCTCAAGGTGCGAGACATAGATATTTTAGAAATTCACGAGCCATTACTGACCGTCTCCGTACCAGATTTCTTCGCACACGTGCCGCCACTGCTTTCACCAATTCTGAAGTGCGCACAGACGTGATCTTCCTTGCCTATGGTGGTCTTTCCAATTCCAGTCTCAAGGAAGCGCTGGAAAGTGCCGTACACGAACCTCCTGCTTATTTTCAGTTTCTAGAGAATTTTGAAAATCTCACCTAGAGATTTGCCTACCTTGTACAAAGCTACCACAGCTACACTATTTTCGTTATCACGCTATTGCATCTTAAAAACTAAACACAAATAACTTTCCGTTTCTGCTGTTGAACTCTCAAGATTCACCACTAGCACCAGAACTCAGGAACGTGCAGTGTTAGAGGGGGGGAAGTACAATCACTCTCAAAAGTTGTGATAGTATTTATTGTAAGACTGGGTATAATCTATTCCATGTATATTGAGAGCTGAAGTAAAACATCGGTTGCAATGGACAATAACAGCCTAAAGTAACATTACAGTCACAGCTAATAAAACCAAGATCAACCTTTAACAAAGAAATGTAGTTTTTACTCATGATAGCACATTAATAAGAAATCAGTCTTAGCGTAACCAGATGTTGTCTATTTGAAGTTGTGTATCGGTTATCTGTGGATATCCAAGTCACAACCAATGAGGAGAGAATATTCCAGTAAGATTACGTTGCTATGGCATAAATACTTCTTTGTTCCCGCTTTCAACATATTTAGAATGGACATAGCGTATTTCAAGTAACTTAGTTATATTAGAGATAAAACAATAGCCAATGTACACTATACACTGTAACAATTAGTTACAGACTAAACTAAGACACTTCAGCTCATTAGGTTTCTGGCGCACTCCCCTATTTGTCTCCATTACAAACCTACAGATGCTGCTTCAAAGAGTTCCATAAAAGTTCCTATAGTTCGTGCATTCTTTACGAAAGATTATTAATCCACAACTTTCCATAGTTTCACACAAGAGATGCTGAACAACCTCTACTGGCTGCCCGCAGAGAAGGCAAGCAGGGTCTCTATCAAAGAACGTCATATCAGGAAGTGTTTTCCAAATGGTTCATATACAGTGATTAACTCAAGAGCGTTTTTACTTGTCTACGATCCCTTGAAATTAGGGCTCGAGTCGGGCGTGCTTGAAATGACTTAATTGAAGTTTTGCCCAGTTTTTGTACAGAAAAGTTTTGCAAACGATCAGTCTGTTTTCTTTCATGGCCCATTGATAGAATATTGTATTTCATCACAGATTTACTGACAAGAACAGGTTCTGGCCAAATAAAAATATGTATCCCCTCTTTTGGTCAGTTTGTCTTCTTCCTCATTGAACCCAAAAGTGTTGCACCTGATTCTGGATGCAGAGGGCGATCAGAAGAAATCCCTGCACAATTCTAGAATTGACTTGGTAGAATTTTAAGTGCCAAGAGTGCAGCCTTGCTGTCTGTGAGAACGAAAATGTATTTGCTAATATACCTTCTCTTCTTACACAAGTATTTTCAGTCAATAATACAACAAACTTCCACAATAATCTTTTACAATCACTCAGTCATACAAGAAAATACAACCATAGTCACTCTAGTAAGTTTTTACAAGTTGCAGTATAACCAAGTGGCCCGAATAGTTTCAACCTTGCGGTTACTCAACTATCAGGCAACTTAAATCTACAAAATTAACTCAATCAAAAACCAATTTAAATTATGTTTCTGCTCGATTTGGTTCCTCATTTTTTATTTATTTTCTTCAACTATTTTCTTTTAATCTTACCTAAATAATTCCCAAACTCCAAGATTTTTTGCCTTGTTTTCATATTCACAAACTTGTTTCCCCATATTTCTATTGGTAAGTTATCACACTTCTCAATCCTATGTTTTGCTCTGATTTCTTTAGTTTCACTACATTCCACAATTGCCAATAACTATCTTGCATTCCACACATTGGACATTCCTCTATATTTAAACCTCCTCTTATTCCTTTCAGATTCAATACCCCTGTTCGAGCCCCTGCGATTCCCTCCCTCGTCCACCTGTTACCCTCATCCACATAATGCTCTATATCCCACATTTCCTTTACTCCCCTATAAACCCTCAATGCGTTTTAATACTAAAACTACCTAATATCTCCTGTGTTTCCATATCATCAATTCTTTAATTTCTCTCCAAAAAAAAAAACACTTTCTTTACTTTCTCTAACATGTCACACCATACCCAAGCCAATTTTTTCCATAATTTCATCGATTCTGCTAATCCAAGTATTTCCTCCCCTCACTTTCTTTTGCGTCACAAGACAATGTTTCAAAATACAATTCTCTTCTAGATTCTTAATCCTAAACCAATATTTCAGAGTTCTTGTCAATATTTTTCCTTTACTCCCTACTCTGCCTAATTCAGCTTGTACAACCCCATTTGGTGAGCTTTTTGATAGGCCCATAATTTGTTTGCAGAAATTCCTGTGAATCAAATCTATATTTAGCTATTCCTCATCACTACCTCAACTTTCTACCCCAAACATCATTTAGCCTCTACTACTTCCGTATATGTTTTCTCCAACCTCTTTATGTGCATTTCTGATACTTTATACCTACAGGCAGTAATAGCTTTCAAAGCTAGCTTACCTTTTGCTAGAACCTCTCTTTTTTGTTTCCCTCCACCCCCCATTCTTGTTAAGCTTAATACCCAAATAGTCAAATGTATTTACTATCTCAATTTCTGCCCCCTTTCCAATACCATTTCTCACTCTTGCGTAATTTGTTTCCGTTCTTAAATGTCACGATTTTTGATCTTCGAATATTTATCCTTGGCCCCCATTTCTTACATAATTTAGCGATCACTTCCATTGATTTCGCTAGATGAATATTAATAATTGACCCCACTACCAAATTGTTCGCAAATAATAGTTCCGTAATCTCAACATTTTCAATTGTGAGCATGTGGGTATTAACTTTGCTAACTTCTTTTTAAAATATCATTAATAAATAAGTTAAACAGTATGGAACTTAAATAGGCCTATTGTGCTCATTATTTGGAGTCACCCTATCCTGGGCGATCCAGTACTCATTTTCATTGTATAACTTTTGTAATGCTTTTATAAACTTATCGATAACTCCTATCCCATTCAATTTTGTTCACAATGCCTTGCGGTTAATTGTATCAAACGCCTTTTCAAAAGCCACAAACAACATATACACCCTCCCTCTTTTTTGGCCTAGATATTTCTCTACCATACTATTAATAATGAAGACATTATTCACTGTCCTCTTATTTTTCCTGAAGCCTGCTTGGAATCCAAATAATTTATTTTCTTGTTCTGCCCAATTTTGAAGCCTTTCTGCCAGAATGCCCGTATATAGCTTACCTAAGACCGATAATAAACTAACTCCTCTATAATTAGCTGGTTTATTTATATCACCTTTTCTTTTAATATAGGTACTACAATCATGTTCTCCAGCCTTTGGGAACACACAAGTAAACACAGACCAGTGTGGTTTCTGCCTGAAAAACTGGGGAATTTTTCCTGAGATTTTTGTTAGACCTGTCTTGGGACCGATTCAATAAATATGTGAGAATAGCAGGGCTATAAAAACACGTTGTAAAGGGAACCTTCTCATGTTTCGTTTTAGCCAGAAATATCAATTTCTATTTAACGAAATATAACATTGTGCTGACATTTTCTACAAACTTAAATGGCCCCATTTACTTTTGGCGGCATGCAGCATAGCAACAAATAGCCTTCATATCGTGTGCAAACGGCACGCGGTGAATCCGAACTGAAACTGTAGAACGTAAAGAAGAGATAACGGAACTACAAGCAAAAATATAGCAAGCCCAGATTTACTGCAGCTTTGTCTGCACAACAAATGAATTATAATTACACCTACCGGCACGCAGATATATCATGTGGTCTGACGGCTTAATTAGCCCATATCTTTAAATCCATTTCCACATAGTGCCAAGTTCAACTGCAATGCTAACATATCCGCTGTCATCGCGTAACAGCCTTCACAGTCGTTTCGTTTCCTAATTTTCGATGCGGTCAATTAATTTGCAACTATAGGCCGTTGTGGATGATGGATGGAGTTATTAAAAGGCATAGCAAAACTTCTGAGGGGAGATAGGAGTCCCAAACAATTGAATTTTTCTGGTTTAATAAAGCAACAGCGGGATAGGGAATCACCTCCAAGCTGACAAATAAAATTAAGTGTTGGATTATATTAATTAAACCTTAATTGGAAGGAAAGTATGCAAACTGCATTTATTTCGCGTCATAATTCTCTGTAATATTACTGAATGATATGTCTTCCTATCTGTTTCAGATTTCCCCACATATCGCAGTATTTTACTTCGTGTAAGCTTTAAGCGACTTTCTAAATACTTAACCTTATAAAATTTGTATTCGCTAGTTAAATGTTTGTTGTTTTAATTTATATCTCAAAACATCTTTTCTGCTTAAGCACTGATTTCATGACGACGAAATCGAAGTGCGTAGTTTTTGCATTAAATGAGCTTTGTAACCAGAAGCACCTATTTTCCCTTTAGGATGAGGTAAAACCTCGAAACGCCTCAACCACACAGCTTATGAATGTAGGGTTTATGCAGCTAGAAGTTCGTTCGTATGAGCATCCTAATCGGTCACAAAGGGCACTATTTTGACCTACATCAAGCAATACTGCTCACCGACATGTAAAAGCTGCAGTGAAAACAGTGATTTGTTTGGTAAGAGACAATTGCGCCCTGGTGGGCCAGTTAGCAATTGCCAGAGTTGGACTTTTCAATGCCCATAGCATTTTATCTGTGTTTTTTGTTTGGGTATATAAAATAGTTTTAAAGTTTACGGGTACAGTTGAACTATACAGAATATCCAGTAATTGTATCCACATCTGTTTTTCTGTACCTTCTTTTATAGGGTACTTAACAGAGAATTTAATAAAATCTTTAATGCACAATGAGGAAAAGAGTGTATTTCATAACAATTATTAATAATGCCCAGAATATTTTATCTATAAATGAAATGCCAAGGTCGCCAAATACTAAAACGTTCTAGCTTCTATCAACGAAGCAATATGACTGAGGAGGTCGCTAAGACACCGACTTCAGAAGATGGAAATATCTGAGGCTTGAATCCCATCAGGACAATCTATCCTGAGCGTTTCCAGGTATGTCCCAATCCTCATTAATGGAAAATGCCGCTAAGTTACCCTAACCTTCGGCCCATAACGAGTTGTTTTTTTTTTTTTTTTTTCCCCTCCCTGCTAATACAAAATTTCTTCTGCTCTATCATTCATCATTGTCCATCTGTGATTCTACAGTACTAAGAATATTTTAAAAAATAATGTCAACGGCATGTACTCCTCTCATTTTAGGAATAAATCTGTGCTCATGTGACCTAAATAACTGATAATTTATTAGATTACAGCCATTCACATTTCCCTTAATGTTTAACATTTTCTTTTAATTATACGAAAAAAGTAGTCGAATCAATAAAAACGCAGTTTATGGCATGCGAGCTCTCATGCTGTATGCCAGAAAAAAGATATTACCATTATTTGCTAAGCTATAAGCAGATAATTTCTGAACGCTTCCTTCACATTTTTTCCAACCTAAAGTTTGCACGAGAACCTTATTGACGTTTCACAACCGGAAAAGTCATCTGCTTGAAAATCGAAGCCAGATGAGCGGTTTTGCCAGAGTTGGGAAACGCTTGCGGGGGGAGGTCGCTATTTTAAGCAGATAAGCTTTTTGCCCGCTAGAACTGATGTGCTGACGAGAATGGAATCGATCCCACGCTAAGTTCTGCAATGAAGAAACTCTGCAACCCAACTTTGAGAAAGCATTTCATTGAAAATGTTCCAGGAGAACTTCGCCATATTAAACTTCAACCGTCACTACCGCATTTCCTTCATCATATTTGGGCTTCATTAATGTTCAGTTTCTGTGCCCTTTTGTTTGTACGCTAACAAATAGCTCAATATAATCCAGAAAAATCAAAGATAATATATCTCAAAGATTGTTTTCAAAATATTTATACCTTAACTGATGTTTTAATTTAATAAGCAAAAAGGTTTATCTTGTTATTCTTCAACAAAGAAAAACATTTGAATTTAAGCCCAAAAAGGTTAAAAACTTTTGAGATTTCGTCAAATTATGCAGAAATGTTATAATATATTTCAAAGAACTCTTGGTGTTTGAAGTAGTTTCGTACACTTTTATACAATTTAACAGCAGAAAAAGACATGCAATTAATCGTTAATAACAGGAGTGCAAAATTCCTAGATCTCATGCCAAAGCGTAATTCTGAAAGAAAAATATTTAAAAAATATAAAACAAAACCCCTTTGTTCTTAGGCAAAGCCTGTCAAAAGCGCATAAAAACGACGAAAGAAGAAAAGAAGCTGAAGAAATAAAACAGTACAGTAGCTGATCTATGGAGGTGCATAAGGATATTATTTCTCTCTTTACTACCGACAACTATATCCTGCATGTTCATGAATGTATTATATTTTTGTATAATGAGTTAGAAAAGCTACAACATCCTAAGCTAACGTCGGCTTAAAAAAAATGATATTGGAACTTGAGTCAATGTGTTTCGCTAAACCCTCACCAACTGGAAAGAAACTTTGCCAATTTCAAGTTTTTACATCTATGTAAAACGATAGAATTGTTAGAGGATCACACATTAACTTCTGCAATATTAACAAACAACGATTTATGACTCAGAGTTAATAAACAGCCTCAAAAGTTTTTGTAATTTAACATATTTTAACATCTAAAAATAGGTACTTGTTCATTAATAACACATTATAAACCTTATGTTTTTTTATTTGTTTTATTTATGGATGCTCTTTAACATCGCAGATCATCAGCGTCCATTCAATTCAGTGCGTGAAACGGCCGACAAATTTTTCTAGAGGCCTCTTTTTTCAGACTTGAGGTTATTTTTCGTGCCGTAAATTTACGACACGGGATCCACGGCTTTACTTCCCTTCCGAAGGAAGCCATACTTAGGATTTTTACTCCCGAAAAAAATCCATTCTGATGTTAACCATTTTAAGTTTTCCGCAATGTATATAATTTCATATAATTCAGGGATTTATACGTAATTTACCCGTCATGTACAAAGCATTTTAAGATCACAGGCAAAGAATATTCTAAGTCACAATGAATTGGTTAGAGATATTGGCGCTTTTAACTTAAAAAACAAATTAATTGAAGTTTATTACACATGGATAGAGGGCGATTCAATAACGAATGACCTCTTTGTTTATTTTTTATTTATTTTATTTATTTTACAGGCATAATTTCTCGTGCTAAAATTTAACTTTACAATATTTTGTTAGCTTAATGCTTAATGTATACCTGGTACTAATTTCACTGTTGTAAGTTGTGGTTCCGCCCGTGAGAGGTTGCAAGTTGAGTAATGTTCAGTTCCGTTTAGAGCAAAATGGATTGACACACAATGAACAATATGCTGTTTAAAATTCTGTTTTCGTCTCAACAAATCTTCAGCTTTATGCAATGTTACAGGAGACCTATGAACAATTTGTTCTTCCCTATAGCATAGCTCGAAGATGGTTTAAAACTTTTAAACAGCAGTAGCAATCAATTTTAAAGTAAGGTGGACGCACTGCTCCAGTTTGTGCTCTAACGGAAGAAAATATTGACAGCGCTACTGTCATTGTGAGAGAAGATCGTCGAATAACATTACGAACACTCGGAAATTAGGGAAATTTCATTCAGTATTGCCCATGTTGGTAAGTTAAAAGCTGCACATGTTTATACATGATGGGTTCCAAGACTGCTGATTCCCGAACAAAAGGACGTTGCATGCAGTTGAAGAGCTCAGTTTCTTTCAAAGATAATCGCTGCTATTATAGTCATTTCATTTTTGCATACTCGCGGAATGGTGCGCCAGCATGTCGCACCTGCACACAACTGTAACTGGGAAATACTATAGAAAGCTCTACAAGGCTATATCACACGCAAAAGACTACATTCCCGTGTAACAAGCTGGATGCTGCACCACGATAATGCACGGCCGCACAACGAAAATAATGCTGAATATCATGAAAATCAATGTGAAGCGTGTCCCTCACTCTCTCTATAGTCCAAATTTATCCCCATGTGACTTCTTCCTTTGCCCGAAATTGAATAAACGCTTTTGTTGGCGGAATTTTTCTACTTCAGAAACATTGGATAAGGCTGTAGTGGCGATTCTGAAGGACCTTGTCAAAAAAAATACTTTCCAACATTCTGTCAGTTTTTTAAGATTGGCAGAAAAGCTGAGACATGTGTTGCATCCAAACTATTTTCAGAAAGATGATCAAAATAATGAGGATGAATAAAGGAATGTTGTCAAAAAATATCATTATTCTTCATTGAACAGCTTCCGTATAAATTCTATTAGAATCAAAACGTTGATAAAAATTAAGGTTTTAAAACAGTGTGTGCGTGTGTGCGTGTGCGTGTGCGTGTGCGTTTTCTAACATATTTATTTTCTCTTTCTTTTTGAACTAAAAGTCATTTTATGTTACAATTAATTGTGATGTTTGAACATTTTGTGAGGATAAGCATTTGGTTTTATTTTTTATTTTATTTTTAAAGTATTTTTTATTATTATTAAGTTACTTGCAAATAAACCGTGATTAGAACCGTGATGTTTGAACATCGCCTTATGAGTTCCATAAGTTAATGCCATGAGCAGGTTAAGTCTTTTAGCTATTGGTTCTCTTGATTACATTAACAGTAGGTGTTATTGCATATGTGGTAGATTTTTAAAGAATGTTTGAATTTTATTGCCACAAAAATTCTTTTTACCACAGTAATAAGCAAGAGATGGGTACAAACTCCTATTATGACGACTGAATGCTTAAGTTTCTCGTTGTTGTCATTTTACCTAGGTCTAAAAATGTTTTACATGGTTTACCAGCATAAAATATCTGCAACAGTAGTTTCAGCAAAGTTAACCAAGCTCTATCATTGATGAGGTAAAACATAAATGTTATCTCATTGCAAGCTACAGTTGGGTTGTTTTATCTTTCTTTGTTTGTTCCCCCCCCCCCTTCTGTGCAATGAAGATGTACACCACATTTTTCTATAATTCAATTTGTGTGACTAAAATTGGATTTTACTTCTCTAAAACTAACTTCATTAGTGATAAGAACAACTGACATACAAATTTATATATGACTTAGAGCGTTCTTTGCCTCAGTTCTCTTCCCCCCTCCCCCTCCCCCCTCTCTCTGTTTGCAGTGATGATGGAACGATACAACATACTTCAAATTGCGTGATTGAAATTTGATTTTACTACTGTAAACCTAACTTCATTAGTGAAAAAACAAATGAACTGCATATTCCTTTTGCCTCAGTTCTCTTACCCTCTTCTTCTAAACATATAAGTAATTGCACAGCATGGATAACAATGATTTATGAAAGTCTTAACATTCTGAACCACTAGCCGATTACGACTAACACAAATATGACTACTGATATTATTCATAAAAACAACAAATGGTCTGTAAACAGCAGTTATAGCAAAGATAATGCGGATGCCATGTGGACTACTTAAAAAGAGTTAACCGAGAGCAGTGAGCCGGCTATTAAATTGTCAATTGCTCCCTCATCTTCCATACCTCTTCACTCAGCTTCATTACTTTCGTCTGCGGAAAACAAGCTGGAAAGCAATTCAACCAAAAAGCGATGCAGGCATGAACCAAGTCGTGACGAAGGGCTGTTGTGAGGATGCGCAATGACGAAACGTGATGTAATATAGCCTTTAGGGTAAGACATTGATTCGCCGGTAAGAGCGCTCAGGAGAGGGAGGGGGGGGGGCTCGGATGTGGGCGTTCAATGAAAACAGCTCTGTCCTGTCTATCGCAACATCAGACATTGGGGAATGTTACTAAAACTGACGTCCCGCACAAGCTGCTGAAAGGTGCTGATGTGAGTAAATTATATTCCTATACACCTGCTTGAGGAAAAAGCAGGCAGGGTTCACCAACCTCCATGACAGAGCTGATGGTAGCGTGCGGTTCGAATTCGCTCAGCTTTCTTTCCGATGATGAACAATGGCATATATGAGATGTATCCACATGCAGAAACAGGATTTAAGATGATAGACGCCGCTTTGAGCAAATATAGGAATCACATATCACAAGTATGAACAGACTAATTCGCTCTGCCTGCTTTAATTCACGAAATCATTGCCACTTTTCAAACTTATAAATACATAGCTGTTTTAGCTCTAATACATGTTTTTGAATAATTCTATGAGTGATGCTGGTACTGTCTTCAGTTCATTCATACAGCAGATGATTCAATTTTTCTTGACTTTTTGCAGACAGTTTCATAATTTACTTCTCACTGCATCGTCACCAGTCACACCGATCGGGGCTACCACCTAGGGTTGCCACCGTTTGGAGTCAAAATATGACACCATGGCTATAATTTTGTTGAAGGAGAAAGATAAATTCATACTAATAACATTCAAAAATAAATTTATCTTAAATTGTTTTGATGCTGCTGTTGCTGCTGCAGTCTTTTGAATGTGTATTTCATTATACAGAAAATTGGCTCATACTGCATTATATCTCATTTTCTTAGGATAGAATATGGAATAAATAATCTTCCCTTTTTCATTAAACAGCAGGGTTCTCATCGGTCATCCGCTTTTTCAGATATTTAAACTGCGAGTTTCACTGTACTCTGGCATTTATGAACCTTTCTGGACTTAACTAGCAACAAATAAAATGTTCCTGCCATCAATTGAGTTGCTCAGGGACTTCTATTTGGAGTCGGTGTGTCCCTTTCAAAATTAACAAAATCGTCATTACATTCTTGTGGATGCAAATTTTATATTATAAAACAAATCCTTATAATATACTGAGAGTTTCTATAGATATTATGCTTTCATCTACACTTTAAAAATTGACCTAATGTTTTATTTATATTTTATATGCTATTATTATTATTATTATTATTATTATTATTATTATTATTATTTGCGTTCACATCTTTGGATCCTAGTAGCCACCCTTGAAACGAGAGTGTTACGTTAGCCTTTCACACTTATTCGTTCCTTTTCAATATTTTAAGTGTCTGTATTTAGTTGTTTTAGTGCATATTTCTATGCATTAATATATTTTTCGAGAACCAACTTGTAAATATTACCGTTACCGAATTTTTAATTTAAAGACTGTCTAAATTTACTGCAAGCGCTTAGAAAGTCACTGCAAAAATTAAAACTATGTGACAATATGGAAGCGTGATAAGCTTAAGTACAAAAAAATATAAGTTATGGGGTAACTAAATTTTAACATCACATTATAAAATACAATTTTGCCTTACTAGCAATCTACAACATTAGCGAATCACTCTATACTTAGTTCTCTTTAAATGCATAACAATGTGATATATTCATAATATACGTTCTCATTCCGCTATGTCGGTCCTGGTGGTATAGTAGTTCCTATACTTGCCTTCTAAACCCAAGAACGCGGGTTCAAACCTGGCCAGGGTCGATGGATTTTTTCGGGGCGTAAAATCCTAAGTATGGCTTCCTTCGGAAGGGAAGTAAAGCCGTGGGTCCCTTGTCGTACATTTACGGCACGAAAAAGAACCTCCAGCTTGAAAGAAGAGGCCTCTGAGCAAAATTTGTCGCCCGTTTCATGCCCTAAATAGAATGGGACGCTGATGACCTAAGGTGTTAAAGAGTGTTCGTAAATAAAACAAATCATCAAAAAAATCATCATCATTCCGCTATGCAGTCGAAAATTGATTTTGCCGACGGGATGTTACCGCGTAACGATCTCGCCACCTGCCGAGGGAAATCATGTTGCGCGGTCTGAATTCATGGCGCGCATGTCAGTCTCTTTCCTTATTTGATAGTAGTAAATAGTAATTAATATTATTCTCACCATCATAGTAGGTGTTCGATATGCCTGCCTACGCGAAGGCATGCTTGATTCTTTGGGGAGGATTTTGAGACATTCGTCGCAATAAACTTCCTGAACATTGCAAACTGTCTCCCGATATTCTGTTTCAGGCCTCCAGGAGTTATTTGAATGTAGAATGAAGATGCACCTGCTGAATGGCTTTATGCGCACTGTCGTTAAAAATCAACTTGCTGGACTAATAGTGTTAAAAAAACTTAAGTTTCTAATTTATAGCCTATTTCATCAAGCTCCTTCTATACGAAAACATCGCCCCCCCCCCCTTTCTCTTTGGCTTCTTGTCAAATGCCTTGGGTTCAACTTTTGTTCACCAATCTGCAAATTGCACTTGTCGATGGAGATGATACTCCTGAAAGTTAAGCACAAAATTATCTCCTACAGCACCTGCACGATTTCTTTCACATACAATAATCGCAAATAAATTTTCTTTGTTCTGACCAAATCTCACTCTCGGCATTATCCAAATATACAAATAAACAGTAGAAATCCTAACAGGAACTTCCTAGAGAAATGCAACTGAAACAGTGGCGTGCTTAACATGACTGAGCAAGATTCATTGTCTACGTCAGCGTAACTTCAACTCCAATCTTATCGAGAACAGTACGCCTAGTGGGGGTCAACCGGTTCACCGGTGCACATTCCCACTAGTTGCATTGGGGAATGAGGCCACAATATTATATTATTTATGAAAAACTAACTTTCATAAATTATAGCTACCATTCTTAATTTTCCCATTTCCACATGTCGTCTACACTGCCTAAACAAACTTATCTTTTTCTGTTATCACCCAAATATCACAGCCATATAAAAGGCCATAATTCCGTTAATTTTCATTTATTAACTCTATGCTTTCTCTTAATACTTTATTAAATGCAGGGAATTACTTGAGATAAAACAAAAGTTGTTTATTAGAACCTCACAAACTGAACTTGCAGACAGATGAAAATAGTAGCTATCAATTTAAACAAAAGAATGTAAACATATTATCACCTGCATTCAACTATAGAAGACATTGAGAACAAGTGAAATGGGGAGAGATTATGCTCTCACGAATAAAAGAAATGGATAATGAGCTTTGAAATGCCTGGCATACCAGCAAAAAATCACTGACGAAAGAAATAAAGGCAATTTTAGCAGACAAAAGAGTATCTATCAACTGGACACTTACATGCGTGTTTTCCGTAAAAGTCACTTTAATATAAATGTACGTTGTGACCGGTTTAAGCTCTCACACTTCAACGCAGTGCCGATACAGAGATGAACAATGTGTGGGTACCTCTGATGTGAGGCGAGATTCCTGAAAACATATGAGAGAAAGTTCGAAAAGTTATTCTTCTATAATATTACAGTTTGGACCCAAACGATAGCTAGTACTTGTGAAAGTTAAGTATGCGGTTCGAATTCCTCCAGATTGTCCTCGGTTCACAAAAAGTACAAAAACTTGTCTAACACTATTAAAAATAAAAGCTTTCACCTGCTGCATTTGCATCTAATGCTTGCTGGTTCTGTAATGCGCGTAGTTCTGGAATTCTTCTATCAATCAAACGAACTAAGAACGCATTATTGCCAATTTGAATGCTGTAAATAATGCATCTGTTGAGTCGTAAGCACATCGATTAACCTTGTTGAGGAAACATATTATTAATAATAAATAAATTATTAAACACAACATACAAATGTTTTCCGATATACCTTACATTAAATAAATGATATGTATGTGAACATAAGTTTACCTGCTACCTTGCGCTTTCTGAGAATCTAAGCTTTTTCCAAAGAGTTATGGGTTTTTGAAGAACATAAAATCGATCTCTCACTTACTGAGCTTTCTTCCACTTGCTTGTCTCCTACTAATAAAATCCATTGTTGTAGTTACTGCATTCTTACAATGGCAGAGCACGTGCTCAGTACCTGGCAGAGTGCCATATAAAAGTGCGTGTTGTCCAATCGTAGTTGTAATGCACAAGAAAGGTAAACACGATAAGTTCAATGTTCGAGATCTAAATAGACAGTTCTACGACACTAATAACAGAATGTTACTATAGCAAATGTGAAACGTTGATACAAAGTGAAAATTGGGAAGAACTAATTCCAAGTTCTGATACTTGGTTCTCGTATATGCTTATTGCCATTATAATAAACTGAAAACTTTTTAAATTATGCCATTTTATTAACTCTCTCCCGTGCGCACATTGAACTCTTGACTACAGTAAATTCATCGGCGGAAAAACACCTTTGGTTGCTTTATTTCCATGTCATCCTCTTCGTGGGGACGATTTTAGTACCCTTAAATAGTTTATTACCACCTACTCACCTACTGTTAAACATGTCCTTCAGCGGAAAGCTCATACGAGGGCAGTCTAATTATAACTGATCACACAAATGTTTTTTACTTTGGTAAATCAGTATTCAGTGTTTATTTTAAGCATCAAGGCAGTTTTTCAATTGATTTATTAATGCAGTTTTCTAAAGCAAACGCGTTATGGGTATTCCAAAATGCATAACATCCGAGTATTGTGCAGTGACAAAAGTTAACGACACAGGATAATCGCATCAAATTTAAGTTTAAGGGAACCTCTCTATTTTCAACGGCGCTTTTATTTTTATTTATCTATTTTTCCTGCTGAATTTAACCATGGTCTTACAAGTAAGTCTTGAAGATGAACGACATTCAAAAAGTGAAACAGTAGAATTTATTGAATAAATACATGATCAGTTATTAGATGAACCGGGAGTTAACATACGCGATATTGCTGAGGCAAAAGGCATTTCAAAGGAGCACGCAGATTATATTTTACATGAAGAATTGCATTATATTGGTGCCGCGCTTGCTAACAGCAGCTCATATTGTTTCGAGTGTTTTAATGACAACAGAATTGACTTTGTGTGTCGACATATAACTGGAGGAAATTTTAAGTATGAATTGTTGAAATATCATCCCGATTTCCATTTCCCCATATTTTGATCTCTCTGCCTTTCAACTGTTCCCAAATCTCAAACTCTTCTTCGCTGGTCAGGAGGTGATTGCAGCTGTAGAGAAGTCTTTTGCGAGGCAGGATAATGGCACTGGAATATCCCTCGCATAAATAAATTGACCTTAAGGGAGATTATGTTAAAAAAAAATAAAATTGAAGAAAATAATCCTCCTTTCATTGTTCGGCCGAGAACATTTCAGACCTGCCTCATATTAGCCAAATGATCAGATGCACTACAAACCTTTTAATAAATATTAGAGTACTAGAACTTAAAACAGTGGCGTTTATGCATCTTAAATTTGTTTAATATTTGCAGGTAGCAGATTTACCCCCTTAGAATTGTTCCATGTAATCAACAAATGAACTCTGTCACATCTTACAAGAATGTCACAATGCAATACCACAAACTTAGTCCATCCAAATATTACTTGTCAAATCACAAAACATGAGGTGGAATGGTCAAAACAGGTCGCGTTGGAGTCAATGTGCAATAAATCAATAACATACCCTTACTTTTCGTTTTTCAGTGCACAGCCACAGCTTTCTGTTACTAGCTCACAATTTTTCACTAGATTGTGCAAAAAACATCAAGCTGCATTGCACATCCTTCAACATTAATAACTTAATGCTGCTTCCATATTGGCGCCTACAAGTTTGAACGTAAACATACTCTGTGTGTTCCTTTGGATGGACCAGGTCAACAGTGTCAATGTATTAGGGCACTACGGATGTGTTACTGGGTTGACAGAAATAAGTTCTCATATTTTGTAAATCGACAAAATATGTTTTGTTCTTTCAGATGGACGAATTTTATGTTCGCCATGTGAACGTTCCTTGTTTGTCCTTGTTATTGGCTGCTTGAAGCAAACAATGTAATTTTTAAAGAATTGGAGATTTGGCAGCATTACTTTTTCCTAGTTTAAAACAAAAACACCAGAATTCTGACGCGCAGCAAAATTAAACATTCTGTCACCAGACACCCTTAAATAAAAATCACGAAAATGGCAATAAACACTCTGATTCAGAACTCTCAGACATGTGGTGGTGCCGGCAGCGGTGCAATGTACGAAATACAGCTCTAGCGTGTAGGTTATCGTACACATTTTCCTAGTAGAATAAGCTGAGTAAAATAATTAGATAATTGTGCTGGGAGTAAAAGCTGGCAGCACTGCTCACAAGTCGCGCCACTCTATCCTTTGTTGATTTGTTCTATTTACGGACGCTCTTTAACATCTCAGGTCATCAGCGTTCCATTTAATTCAGGGCGTGAAACGGCCGACAAATTTTCCTCAGAGGCTTCTTTTTTCAGTCTTCAGGTTCTTTTTCGTGCCGTAAATGTACGACATGGGATCCACGGCTTTACTTCTCTTCCGAAGGAAGCCACACTTGGGATTTTTACGCTCTAAAAAATCCACCGATCCTGGCCAGCTTTGAACCCACTCTATCCTGAATATACCACCAAATAAAGCTTTCCGTTCGTTATCTAGGTTATTAAATGCACTAAAGAGATCATTCTTATACATTTTTTCCTACACACTAGGATAAAAGTAGAACATCTGTACACCTTTCTCTTTAATTCAATGGGGAACGATGGGACGATCAATAGTCTGGTCGAGCCGAGAATGCAGTAGCCTCAGAGGATGTAATGTTATGAAATAGGTACATAGACTAATAGACAGACAGGCACAGGCTCAGGAGTAAGAAGGAGAGACAACATGATCGATCAAGACTTCCAGCAGTTTCTCGGGCATAAAAAAAGTTCACCGTCGTCCCACGGCGTTCGATCATGACATTTGACAGTGTTTGTCAAGCGATTCTTCTCTTTCACCACGCCCCAGTTACGTCAATGATTCAGTTTTCGACGTTTGACGAGAGCTACAGCGTAAACAACAGGCCAATTATTCTGTAATCATCTGAACATGAAACCTTAAAAGCTAAAACTACATCAAGTACTTCGCCCACTCCCATCGTTTATTCACTGCCTTTCTTTAACAGAGCGGCTATCCAAAATGTCATTCTCTTTCAAGTGGATAAATCTGCAGTTGTTCCTATATGATATAGTCTTCTCCTCGATTATTCTATTCAATGCGCCCTTTAGGAGTCTCACTGAGTTTCAGTTTCTTAGCTTCATTGGGTATGACATTCGATGTCACAAACGTGAACATAAATTACACAAAAATGTTATCCAGAAAGTTTCATTATGCTGGACATTTCCTAAAATGTCCAGTTGGTTAGAAATATTTTTGGACGTTGCCTAGTGGAGCAGTGCACAACCATTAACAACAAAAACATGAACAATAAAAGATTCTATAGACCTAAATAAGATTGAACCATAGTCTATGGGATGTAATGAGAGTATAGAAGACAAATAACATTGCATTTTAAGAATTTACATTTGCATGACAAACAATGCTGGGTAATTCAACAAGTGGCAAAATATTTGAATAATTATTGCTATATTTAGATTTTGAATATTATATAATATTCAGAATATCAAATGAAAGTGCGAAACATAAAAACCTGCTTTACTTCTTTCATTTTCCTAAACTTTAAACGGTTTGTTTAATAGTGTTTAACGTCCTTTTTTATTACTGCGGCGCCACAGACGTGGACACTGATGATACATAAAATGAAATGATATATTGGGCAAGGATTTTTGTTTTTAAAGGAAGGTAACATTCCAGCCCTAAATTAGGGTCTCTCCCCGGCATTTGCCATTTGTGAGGATTGTGGAAAACCTGGAAAAAAATCTCAGTCATGGAGGACGGTCCTGGTGGGATTCGAACCCCAGATCCACCGCTCACGAGTCTGAGCCTTAACAACCTCGGCCACCCGTGGCCGTCCGCTTTAAACTGAATAACTACTTTATTTGTTGTGTACTGCACTACAAAAGACTCCAAGCCTCATGTCCCTAAATAAGCAAAGAATTTGAGAGTAGGAACGAATGATCTCAAAAGCTTCAATATTGAGCTACTGACATTGATAGCGATGTATCAACGTCATAGCTACATTGTCATGTGACGTGTACACACACAGTGAAAAGTAAACCAATCATTGGTGGAGGCGCAGTCAAAGCATGCTGCACTTCAAACTAGCACCGTCATTCAGTGTATGGATCTTCGTAGAAGTGGTAAGACGCTTTGAGACTATACTAGGAAACATTTATGAACGACTACTGCATTTCAACTTTAAATTGTATACCTATTAGCATTATAATATGAACTGTACTTTGTAGTTTGAAGGAGAGATGAAGATTTCTCTGCACTTGTTTATGGTAAACTACTGTGTGTATTTTCAATTCTCTTAATCATTCATAATATTTGTAGTTTTGCAGTTAACGCCTGCAGCACAACGAAGCTCCCGGAAGTTTGTTACCTGAGGTGCGATTTTTTTATCTTCTTTCTACTCGTAAATTCTTTATGCTACACCAAATTCGGGATGCATCGAAAGTATTCGCTAGCACTGCGTTCAAAATACAAGTTTTATTGCCGCCTTCAGTTCATGTACCAGTTATGCCATAAACTGTGAATGTCATGGCACCGTATGTGCTCTGATGGCTGAACAGATAAAATCGCGTGTTTAGTAATAAGAATAGCCTAGTTTTAAATCCTTGATATACTTTCTTTGCAAGTAAAATTAATGTTTAATGTAGATGAATAATAGATATTTTAATGAACAACATACATTTGAATTTTAAAGTATTTATGCTCAAATACAAAAACGTAAAATCTTTGTTTTCAAAATAAATGCCACGCCTATATATATAAATATATATATAAATATATACTAAAGTGAAAAACTAAAATAAAATGTAATTCCCTTTGTTTAATTTAAAATAATTAATTATTTCCTATTAATTTATAAAACAAAGATTGCTTTGCTTTTTTTTTTTTTTTTTTTTTAATGCCTTAAAATTCAAATAAACCTTTGCAATTGAAGCTATATTATCATGTGTATTATAAACATTATTTTATTTGCAAAATATAAATAAAACAATTAGCTCGTGGATAGAATTTGAGCTTCGGTAGTTATCCTTTTGATATAGAGGAATTTAAGAGTTCTAGCACGTCGCGTAAGAATTTATACATTTAATGTATATACCTTATGGACAGTATAGAACACTATGGTTTTGGCGAATAGCTTTAATTAAAAATAGTATTTTCTCAGATTTTGTACAATAACTTGGAAACTATTTGAGCTGCAAATTTATAAACAAACCATTTTAGCTGTACAAAATTAACTATATGATTTTATGTAGCTGCTCAATATGAGTGGAAATCGTTTATTTTTCTGCTCAAGAAGAGTGAAAATGGTTTATTTTTCCGACCAATTTTTTATGAACATGAAAAAAAATGTTAAAAAATAAAAATGTGCTAAAGCATCAAAAGAGGGGGTGAAAGCGGATAAATAAGCAAATTTCAGGAAAAGGCGAAATTTTATCCATTTCGCTTTACTTCCTCAAACGATCGGTATGAAAACAGCTCTATTTTTGGTGCTACATCATAAAAATCCTTTCCTTACCTGATGACAGAATGAGGCTAAAACTTTCAAGATTAGCGCGCAGACACATGAGTGAACTAAGCACTGGAATAGAACTTAAGAAAATTTATAGTTTCGAGAATCTGCTGATTATTTTTTATTCCCCACCTCATGGTGTGCTTATTTTTTCCGCATCCGGATACCTACTATTGTCTAGCTCGATTTACAATCTATCAAATTTTAACCTAATGCATTTCTAAGTTAATCACGCTGCTTTAACTCTTATCTTCACAAAATGAAACGGAAGTCATTATTTCGCAGATGTCTAAAAACAACGGAGCAAACACAATTTTTCATACTCCGAAAAGAGGCCAAAATTTCTTGATAGGAAAAAATTACACATATGTGGAAGATTTATAGAATTTATAGACTATATTTTCCGCAATCATCGTTCATTGTTTATATATTCTTTCTGTGATTTCCGCAATTTAGCATTCAGAGCTAAATCTAACGTAAATGACTGTATGTGACTAATTTAAGAAACAGTACTTTAAATGTTCTGTATATATACATATATAAGAAAAATAAAAATAAAGCAACACTATTAACAATGTAACAAATTAACAGTAATTATGATAGCAGAAAAAGGTAAAACACAAAGAAAAAGTCACACTTGAGATCGCTATATTTCGACTCGTGGAGTCCTCTTATGGCAAGAAGACAAGTGACCTTTGATGAACAGCCCATTATCACACCGCGTCCTTGTTAAGTGAATGCCTAAATAATGCATTAAAATCAGTGGGAACATTCCACAGAAAACTATTCTATCCCTACCTCAATTTGAAATCAGAGCATGTCTAATTGTTAAATTTGCTTTCCGCCCAAAGCGCAGAAATGTGTGTTACATAATATTGCATAGCTGTTGGAAGGTAGGAAAATACAAAAAATAACTTCCTTATGGATTCAAAAATAGTTCATTTCGTCCGACACCAATGAAATCCTAACACAACTCGCATATGCCCGCCCACATGGCAAGTTATGGCAATCTGAAACTCGTGGAAGTAGACAAAATCAATCTCCTCATTTAACACAATTTCAAAGCAACGCGGTGTTCCGTGTAAATAGAACTGTTTGCAGATAGAACGTTTGCTCTAGCGCAGCTGTTAATTCCCCCTCCCATTCGCCAACATTTACTCTTAGTGTTCCTAGGAGGTTTGTGCCAGTTTCCGCGACTTCACTAAAAACCCTGGGAAAACGCCTCCCTCGTTAGTCAATACTAGGAGAGTGCTTTTGGATTAATAAACCCAAACTCATTTAAGAGTCACATACGTATATTGCCCCTATACTGCAGCATCTCATTAAAGTGCACTTAATCTAGCAGAGGGCATTGCATATTTATTAGGAGTAAGAACAGCATGGGCGCACGTAATAATTTTACTACGATACACTCCTAGGTTATCATAGGCTCACATTTGTAATTCTACTAGGTATTCCAACTCCCAAACCTGTATATCATCGTCCGTTTACAGGAAATAAGAGATTGAAAACATAAGCAGCTAGATAAAGGCTACAGGAGAGTGAAGGAAGACAATACATGAAGTTGAGCGATCTTTTTTCATGTTTATGGATTCATCTGGTTGTAAAGAACATTTTGTCAGATCTTTAGCAGACATGCGCCTCGGAATAGTTTCTCCAACTTCCGAAGAATTTTGACACACACTTTGGAGTTAACTGATTCACCACGAGATAATATATGGACCAAAGCAATCCTTTTTAGAGTCCAGAAGAGCATGGCCATGATTTTAACCGCTGAAAGTATATTGTTTAGACGCTGTACTTATATTATCTGGACTATGATGTCCTAAATAATGTTCGGTGAAGAACTGGCTGCTGCACACTGTGATAACTAGTTGTGCAGATGGTTGAATATTAGGGAGAATTTCAGTAATTGTCCTCTGTAGTAATATTTCTCCTATTTCATTGGAATGTGAGATATTCTATACCACATTCTAAATATTCTCTTGCTTTAAGTGCACGGTTGAGCTTGCTGATGGTCTTCTTAACGAATTCACGAATTAAACGTCTCATTTGACCATAAATTCATCTACCTCTATTCTTTTATTAATTTAACTAATTCTTCCTTTAGATGTATAAAAAGCTTGATAGTATGCCTCCCTTTTTTACATTACTTATGCTACCAAACGTTTTGCCATACCTATAGCCATGCTAGCTGTATCAGTAACATTACATGACAGTTTGTATATATTCCAGTTTCTATTAAATACTGCGTAACATTATACATAATCTCATGAGCCTGAAATCAGTTCTGCCCACTGTTTTCCGTGGAGTAATTTCTTTAGATGTACAGGAAGTGGCCATTTAAAATATTTAAACAATTCAAAAGTGCATTGATTGAGCTATACTTAGTTTCCCTTCACATGATTATAGTGAATAGATCATGACACTCGATGTACGAAACTCTAGCATCAGATAGCTCTTACTGCGTCAGTAAAGAGCGGGACAAACCTTAATAGCTTTGTCTCGTCTCGCCGAATTCCGATTGGTATTATCGCTCTCGTCTAAACAGGAACACAGCCACGAGATTCTTGGAAATTCTCCAGCGTTATCATTGATACTTTCGTACATCAAAGATTGAGCATACATTATGAATATTTTTTGTTCCTCATATTATTAAGAATATCTGAGGTTCAAGAAATTAAGAACAAATTAATAAGGAATTTACTTTTGCACCCTATCTCTTACTAAACACTCATGAAAGAGATTCCAGATACGTGACAACGTTGGTTTTCTTAGCGAACTCTGTTACGCTTCACGCGTATCGTGCAATCATGTGAACGTAACATAAATAAACAGTTGGATTTTCATCATAGTATTCATCCCTGAAATTCGAAGGAATGAACATATGCTAAGCAAGTGCTCTGGTATTAATATCGCGTACTTCTCCAGATATGCATACACACCGACATATCGGAATCGCAAATGATGTGTGAAGTGGATTGAACCAAAGACAACTTTTAAATTACAGAGAATCAAATGCTCTGATGCGCGGTGCATTCAAATAAAAGCTGGGACGGCTGATCCATCATCTATAATGTACTACACCACTCAATCAAAATCAGAATCGCAGGAAGTTTATGCCTGGTGTGACTTTCTTCTAAAGGATGCGATTTTCACTGTTAACATATTGATCAATGTATGAAATGAACTCCTGTTTATCGAAAGCTGTAATTATTAGCACAACAGATAAAATTGTACACTTATAGTCTACAGTCGTGTATTTTGGTCCAGCCTACGTAAGTCAAAAAAAAAATCGGTTTGAAACACCAATACTGTGGCTATATGCAGATTGCATTTTGTTTCTTGTATGTGCATCTTGGTGCAGGGACTGATGTTTCGATACAGTTTATATGCAAATGTCTCCGAGCAACAGCTCCGCTGCAGATGATGTGGCAATATATCTAGCGCTTTCTGAAGAAATAGAACAAGCTGTCGTTGACAAGCGTGTCTGTTTCAGGAGCTGCAGACTGCTATCAACTTGCAATCGCGCTTCACTTACATGAATATTTCCATTTCGAGATTTCACAGAACTACTAAGGCCTCGAAGTCAAAAAATTAAATTTTCTTAATATTTTGTAGATGAACGGGTAAAGATAGGTCAAGGTAAAGAACATGCATTGTGTCTCAATAATCTAAGAACGATTTTCGTTAATGTTTGCAGGCTCTCATAGCAATATAGTGGATAATTCACCATAAAATGGGGTCATCAAATGTTCCTCTACAATACAGGAGAAGAACAGTAAAAACTCACAAGGTTCAAAAGAAGGTATTTGCTAATCAACAAAAACACGTACACCCTCAATTTTAAAAAAAAATGAGTCATCCCTAGATTCTACGTATCGATTAGAGAACTTTGCAGACGCTCTTAAACGCTGTTTTCACAACGCGCATGCAAGCACTGCACACTGCAGGGGGCGTTATGCCCGTAAACGCAATGGTCATAATCACAAGTATCTGGAAATAGAATATTAGGATAGAATGGCTGTAGCCGAGCGGTTTAAAAGACATTGATTGCACCTTTGTGTAAGCTCCTGGGTTCTAATCCCAAATATTTTTGTTTAATTTTTTATTATTGGTTTTATAAGTGTATTATGTAGAACATCATATTCCCTTAATATTATATTTTAACTTATCATTTGAGTTTTATGGCATTATCCTGCGCACATGAAAACGTAATCGCTAACTAACGTATTCTTGGAAAATAATTAAATAAATACAGAAACCTTTTTTTATCTTCTAAAGTGAAACACATAGAAATATACAAAAATGAATATTGGGTGTATGAGCTCTCAGCCTGTAAAACGGCCCTCAATCTTCGGGGCATGGATTATATCACATTTCTACAGTGGTAGTGTGGACGAGAAGCTACAGCATCCCAGTCTTCTTGAATTTGTGCCCATAAGTATGTATAGGGAATGCGTGTGCAGCATATTGCATTTAGAAAGAACAAATACTGAAGGAAATATAATATTGATTATAATGTATATAATATGTTAACATTAAAGCTTGCTTTGTATGTGAATCAATGTTACGAAATTAATTTATCATATGTTACTAAGGTTTATTAAAAAAAATGTAAAAAAAAGTGCATCATGCCCGGAGGCGAACCTGCGCTCTTAACCACGGCATCGCTGCACACACTGCCACAGAGCTAATTGAACACACACTCTAGTCAACGTCTTTAGTGCATGCCATATTATAACGCAACTACTGCAGTGGCTGCACAGTTTTGCTGGATACCTTGTGAACCGCGCGCTGTAACGAGTAGGACTTAAAAGTTTGCGTTCAAGAGATAACTTTATTTTTTTTTTAATTTCCAAAGGATGTGCATAATATATGGGAAAGAAAATTAAATTCAAAAGTATTAAGCGTGAAAAGGAGCATAATAATTTAGCTTACTGTGAGGGAAATTTAAAAAAAAAAAAAAAAAAAAAAAAAAAAAAAAAAAGTAATAGCAGCAATAATGCACTGAAAATTTACAACTTTTCGGTCAACTTTATTTATTTATTTGGTTTATTTACGGACGCTCTTTAAAATTTCACGTCATCAATATTGGATCAGTTGGAGGAATCAAACTTCGTTACGAAAATTTCTATCCCATAAAAGTATATTCATATATCTGTAAGTGATGATAATCTACCTTGGAAAATAAGATTTAGTCGATAAAATTTTGTTTAGAGGTCCCTTCTTTCAGGTTTGAGGTTCTTTTACTTGCCGTAAAATTATGATACGGGACCCACGACTTTGCTTCCCTTCCGAAGGAAGCCATATTTACGGTTTTAACGCCCGAAAAAGAGCCATCGACCTCGGCAGAACTCGCAATCGCTAGTCTATAAGACAACTATGTTTACCACTAGACCACTAGGACCGAATCTTTGGCAAACGAATTACATACACTAAAAGTGATCAAAGCGTTTCATTTTAAAAGAAGTAACAGTTTAAAAGTTTCCCAAGAGTACCATGACTTTACAATATGCCCTAGCAATGCACATTTCTTGACAAAACATAAAATATGTTTTCAGCAAAACTGATGATAAAATATAACTTCACAAAAGTTATTCAAATACTTGTCATATCATAAAATAATTAACACTATAGAAACTGGCGTCGAGTCATTTCAACCTCATGTTGAATAGAATCGAAACCCGAAGATATTTTCAATGGTCGTGAGAACATGTCAACACAGGTTATCCAATAGGCCATTTGTAATCGTCCGTTTCGCGCCTACTGGATGGAATCACATCCGTTCTATAGACACAATCCATCAGTTTTGAATTTTCCGCCCATCCACAAAAATTAAATAACTTCGCTAATTGATACCTTCACCACTCACCCAGTAGCCCATTATTTCGTAAATGTTGTTCGCAATTCCATTGCATAGACTAGTGTTGCTGTGCGCCACCTAGAAGTGAGACTACACATAAGTTGCACGTATTTGCTTTAGAGTAATAAAACAGCACAACTTACTTTTTGATAATTTAAACAAAAAGTAACTTTAAGAAAAACCTCTGCATTTTCGAAAGAAAAAGAGAAGTATACAATGCAATATTGTGTATGCTCGGATGTCTATGATTTCAATACAAGGTAATTAAAATCTTGAACTGCAATTAAACCGACGAGCTGCTTACGTGAAATGTACATTATAACAAAGCACTTTCAAAGGAAAGTTTCAAATAATATTTTAATTTGATAAAAAGCCGCTGTTGTACCTCAAGTGGTAACATACGGACTTCCAACCAAAGCTATAGGACTACTCACGTCTTTTCGAGTTTTACCGGATGTTATCAAATTATGACACGTCCGCCATGCTTCGGTGGTCTGCGTGGTTCGGCAACTCGAGTGAGACAGCGCAACACGAGAATTAGGTTCTGCATACAGATTACGCCAGAGAAAAGTGGCTTATATCTTTTCCTTTATCCTAATCTAGAGCTAAAGTTGCTGCACAATGTTGATTTCGAGTACTAACATATTCTATGCCTAAGACGAGTTTTAAAAAGGTTCTATGCATTAAAGAAAGTAATAATACACCATTAGATTTATCTGTCATAGTGTTAAATGAATTACTAGAATTATACAGCAAGTGACCGTCATACAATGTGGTTTATCTCGAGTATTTTTATTTACAATCCATTCGAAAGCATACATATACATATATTCCATTGGCAATGTCCACCGATATGTATGTCTGAGATAGTCTAGGCACGAACGCGTGATCGGGAGTCTGAGATTCGATTCTCGCCAGTACTATCCCCTTTGACTGCAGTTTTCTCCATGTTTTCCTCAGTCCTCATAAATGACAAAGGCGGAGGAGGTATCCTAAAACTTAGGCCATCATTTCATTTCATATGGCATCAGTGTTCACCGCCAGTGATGCCTCAGTAGTAAGCGGCCGTTAAACACTTCAAAACAGTATAAAATGTCCCAATCATTCAATCTTGAAGGAGCCTGCCACCTCTATAAGAGCGCCATGTGAAGGATAGGGAAAAATCTTTCAGATTGGCGATAGGAGGAAAAGGAAATGTCTACCGCGGATCAACAGGTGCTGCACATGTTTGAGAAATAAACCAAAAAGACTTACCAGTCCTCTAGGTTCGGGGTTCATGCAGTACCCCAGCTCAGCAATTATTGTAACGGCGCGTAATCATAAAAAGTTAAAACATAAAAAAGCCGATACAGGTGCTAGACACTGAAGATACACCCAATGAAATGGGAAAATCGGGAAAGGATTTTTTTTAAAGGAAGCATTCCAGTTGCCATTTATTAGGACTGAGAAAAGCCTTGAAAGAACTCAGTCGGGAAGAACGGCCTGGAGGTTCGATTCCCAAACCTCCCGCGCTCACGAGTCCGCGCCTTAACGACCTCGGCCACATGATGTTGATTTATGAAATGCAAAATACCAATAAGAATAGAAATTAAATTATTTATGAAATAAGAAAATATAAAAAATGTAATAATTACAAAGGAGGAAACGGGCAGCTAAACGATGAAGATATATATATATATATATATATATATAGTTATTAATAAGGTATAAATTAATTGGTCTAAATTTTTACTAGGATCTTTTATGTTAAGCAGATGTTTCCAAAGACAGTTTAAATTTAACTCCCCTATTTTATCTGAGCCCATGACCGTTTATAACCAAAAGGGTCCATCTTTTGTTTCAATATCATCCGTCACCTCCTGTATAAACGATTTTTATTCGTTTTACATTAACGGATTTCTAATTCAATTAAGGCATAACCTCATATAAGTACACACATAAAATTATCTAAGGAACAAAGCATTTTCTTCAATTTTTAAATAATTAAAAATGGAATAGCATAAAATCTGTGTAAACAATATTTAAAGTACTTACAATAGTCCACAAAAGCAAAATGTAATGCTTTTTTAACAAAAAAGTAAAACTGGCCTTTTTCTTAATGTCCGGTAATACTTATGCCAATAATAATTAGTGCCACGATCTCTTACATCAACGAATGCAGACGTATGAATAACTGATCCAGACAGAGTCTCTGTGTTTTCTGTATCCTGTTGATGTCGATCCGATTTAGATCTGCCACTCCAGTACTGTTAACATATCTAGATCCTCACCCTGCATCACGTACTTTCACATTATCATGCAGTAATGGAAATCAGGGCCAAACAATTCCAGTAACAGAAAGAACCACATATTGAATTTACCTGTTTGCATTTATTGTGACACGGATCAAAAAGGGTTTTTTCCCATCCCTCCCAGACCATGATGATACCTCCTTTGGTTTTGTGAGTTTCTGTATGTGGCTCAATCTTTCTGGTTACCCGTGTCCAAATGCGCATTCTCCTGGAGTCTAAAAGCAGACCAAAGCATGATTCATCTGTGACAGAATACCTGTTGCCAATTGACATGCTCAATACAATGTGCCAGATTTCCACAGCAATCCTTTGAACACTTTCAATGATGACGGATTAAAGCATTCTTTCGTGCAGTCTATTTCAGACAGTTGGGTTGAAATAACTAAACAATTGTTAACATTCTGCAATTCTTAACATGGTAGCACATGTAAAGTAGACCTTTTCCTCAGAGCCTCTTAGACATACAAATCTGTCCGAAGCTGCAGCTGTAATACTTGGTTTATCTAAATGTTGTTCTAGTTACCAAATTCTTGATATCACCTCCACATCTTCGACAAATCGCGTATTTCGGTATTCGGAACCTCGGCGGCATTTGGTTGTATGCCAATATTTCAAATATTTCAACTTCATCTAAACTAAAATTATATCGTTAAGTGTTCATTTTGTTTACTAAATTATTTTAGTAATGAATGCTAATTTCAACACAGATAAATTGCTCGACTTTATAATAAAATGCAATTTATGTATTCATTAGCAAAATAACTATTTAAATAAATAAAAAAACGATAATTGACTGCTATGCAAACAGTAGGTAGAAAAATGAATAAAGCACTCATATATTAACCGTTTATATACCAATAATTTTATTTAAAATGCATGTTGTTCTTTAGCCAATTTTGGTGTGTTTATTTACAACAATGATTCTTATTTCATTAATTTATAATTTAGCCACGAATGGTAAAACAACAATATCACGTTTGTGAAAGCTTGGTAATGACATAGATATTTGAGACGATGAATGAAATGATTGACATTTAAAACACACACACTTGGTAATAACCCAGGCCCGGCAATTGAGATGCGAGTATTTTAGCGTCTTGGCCACTATAACGGACTTTGGAAGCTGTTGAAAAACAAGAGGCAATGTAGGGTGTTAATGAAAACCAAAGTCGCATAGCAAGTTGGCATTCACGAATCTTAGCGATAATAGTATCGATAGTAATATTCGAATCAGATAGAAAATTTTATTTAACATTAATGTTCGACTGCGACCAGCACCAATGCTTGCACAGCTATGATAACCTCAATGAACCACAAGGATAAACTTGGAGCTTCGTTGTCTGTGAATGTTTCAACTTCGAAATGAGCTGATAAGAGAAATATTCAAGAAGAATTTGAAACTGCCACATTCAAGTAGCTTAGAGCATGTCTACATCATCGGCATTTCGAAGAATTTTTTAATTTGGAACTGATGGCATTCTGATAGTCTTGTTATTACAAGGTTCTTATGCTAAACTGGTAAGGCAATGGCTTAAAACGTGCATTCATAACCAGGAGTAATAAATATCAGAGGAGGCTTCAGAAGAAATTCCGCGCGTTGACGCGTTCAACAGAGCTGGCTGACCAGAAAACTAATGAAAACAAGCGTAAAAGCGCGCCATATTCACTGACGTTGTTGGCATTTCAAGAATCTAATCGATACTCCCCATTCACTGTCTACCTCTGCAACGATGCCTCTCTGCCAGCTATGCTTCATTAACACGAAATGAACTGCGTCGCAGTGCAGTGCATCTCAAGCATCCTCGCAAACCAATCATTAACACAGTACTATTGATTGCATGCCACTTGTTCCTGAAATGATTTGAAAATGTGTTCAACCACCCAATTAACAAGCAGGTTGGATCTCATTTGAGAGTTTATTGGAGGAAAGGTCCTCTCTTACGTCTATGTACAGTAACGGGGGAAAAAGTCGCTGCTTTGGACGACTTTTAAAGTCAGCTGCCAGTAGTCTGTTGTGTTTATGGGTGAGCGGATGGAGGAAAAGAGCAATCCTAACGATTAGATAAGGCCAAAGTCAACCAACCTTTACGGTTCTTTCAAATGTACAATTTGTAGAGAAGTTAAGGACTTTATATAACTACAACCATTTTGAAATATCAAGACCATAATTCATATCCTGGACCATTTACTTGCATCCCGATACACATTCTATAATTTAATTTCGAGCCATAAATGTAATTTTAAAGTCTTCAGTTTTTGATTTATCATTTTCAGACTCTGTAATCCTGCAGTTTTATTGCTCTGATTCTTGACCATTGAAGTGAACCTGTTAGCACAGTAGATCTAACAATAAATGAAACAACACGATTTTCTAATTTCGGTAGGAGAAAACATCAGCAGTTTACGTGATCTCAGAGCACCATGCAGGTCAATAATAAACCTTAATTCCTTTCCTCCTACGTTGTAGAAACATTGGCAAGTTCTACGTGAATTGCACGAGGGTTTTTTTTTATTGATTTATTTATGGACGCTCTTTAACATCTCAGGTCATCAGCGTCCCATTCAACTCAGGGCGTGAAACGGCCGACAAATTTTGCTCAGAGGCCTCTCTTTCAAGCTTGAGGTTCTTTTTCGTGCCGTAAATGTACGACACGGGACCCGCGGCTTTACCTTCCTTCCGAAGGAAGCCATACTTAGGATTTCTAGGCCCGAGGGTGAGTACATATAACTCATGAAGGTCTACCCAATAAAAATCATAAACATAGTAACTCAGAGGTAAGGCTGTGATAAAAAAAGAGAGAGTAAAGCAAACTGATAAAAAGCACGTGTCTGTGATTTATTACATTTTTTTTAATATACAACGAACAAAAATATTAGCTATGTTTTCATTACAGATTCAAACTTAAAGCATAAATATACTTGGCTATTCTCCCTCCCCGGGCCCCGTATAGTACATTTACTTTACGTTAAAGAACGCCATACATGAAAACATAGGTACGTGGGCAACATTATTGACTGGTGTATGTCCTAGTAATACTTTAGTTCTCTGACAAATAGCGATCAGCCTACCACCTGTAAAATTAAATTCTCTTTGGTAATGGAAACCTCCTACAAAGTAGGCGCCTATGTTCCAGGGTGGAACGACAAGTATCATATATAGATATCTTCCTATTTCAGCTAACCAAAGCACCTACGATGTACAAATGTCTTTAAAAAATTAAGGAAATAATCGCTCTCTAAAAACTTAAATATATGCTCAGTGATAGTAAAGATTACATTCGTTTACTGAAAATGATGTGTTTTATATCAATGGAGAATATGATATGGCGGAAAAAAATAATTTAGCTGCATAAACGGTTTCCTCGAAAAAGTACTGCTACATAAACTCAAAAAAAAAAAAATTGATTAGATTCCAATCAAGAGATTCCTCTAATTATTTTTCACAGTTCATCAATGTTATTTGCAAGTTGCAATATAAGTTCTTATTTTCCAATACTGGTACTTCTTAAAAGCTTTGATAGCTATTTTTACAGATCAACATGACAGTAAAAATAAATGATCGGCAACAGTACACTCCAAATGTCACCTCTCTTTCAGAGGACTTACAATATACTATCTAAACTGTTAATAAAAGTTTAATTTTAATTATAACACCAATGCCACTTTATATCAAGCTACAATCATACTAATAATGCATATCAGTTGTTTTCGGTGCGGTCCATGAGTTTCCGGCCTGACAGAAGCCCATGAATCATTGTTGTGATATTCATGCTATGTGATACATATTTCAGGTGTGTAAACACTAAATTTCCTTTCCGGCCTCCTTGGAGAAGCTCGTTTAAGCCATACGTGTTGCATAATACAAACATTGAATACACAGCAGTGATCGGATTTGTAACTAAAGAAGAACTTTCACTTAGTGATGCTTTTGCGGTGTGTGAAAAAGCTTCCCCTTTATATTTCACTTCAAACGAGTGGCCAAAATATTTGTTTGGGCAGAGGGAGCATTGAATATAACTCACGTGAGGATAGGCCGATGGATGTGGCGAAACATGAAAATATATCCCTTATCCAGGAGGAAGTTCTGAGTGATACACGTCTGAAAACAAAAGAAGTAGCTGCAAGGCTGCGCTTTCTAAAACAATCGCGCTTCGCATCCTTCAACATTTTCGCATTAAAGTCGGTGTAAATGGGAGCCCCGAATTATTTCAGCAGTGCATATAAAAGTGCGCGTGGAATGTTGTTTGAAGTTTTTGAACTTTTGCCATGGTAAGAGAAAGCAGTATTAGAATCCATTGCCATAGGGGACGAATCTGCAATCCTCTTTCGAAACGTGAATCAATGGAGTTGCAAAAAAAAGGTCTACCAGCCCCCTACCCACAGGAAGTCAAAATCACATAGTCCAGGAAGATGTTCATGGTGACAATTTTTTGGAGACTTCAGAGATGTTTGATGATTTACTTAGAAAGGAGCACAACGATGACTGGGAAACATACTGAGCTAATGCATCAAGGAATATATAAGAAAGGATATAAGAAATGCATTGAAGCAAAGGTAAAAAGGATCTCTGTGTTTCTATTCTATCACATTACATGGTCAGGCCGGAAACTTCTGGACGCACTTCTTATTTACATAAAAGACCATTAGTGGAAAAATAATTCTATCAATATGATCAAAATCCATTGACTTATTGGATGGAAAGCTCATCACAATTTTGTTTGATTAAATTTTTACTTCACAATTCAGGAGCATTGCCATAATTATCCATGAAATGCATTATTTTCTTAACATATTTTCTGTCACGCACATATTGCCACACTATTCATGCAACCCCGGTATTTTGGGAATGCAGTACTGTTGTAGGCTCCACATGTTGTATGCTACATGTCGTGTGGTACATGTAGCATCTTTTCCCCTCCATTTTACTGAATCACAACTACGTATACATGTTGCCTCATTTAAGCCCATCGCTCAACAACCACATGTTGGATGTCTCGTTCACTGGTACCTCGCTAGTTTGTCAAACTGTTGAAAAATGGTTTGGAAAACAGCTTGCTTCTCTTGCGTGGAGTAATTCGTTAACTTATTGATCGACAGAATGTCTACTTCTATGTTGGTAGTGACGAATTCTGCGCTATAAATACTTGTGTAACTTTGCATCATGTTAAAGGAACTTAATAGAATAATAATATTAATAATAAAATTCAGCTATATCCTCTTATATTACAATAAATCATAGAATAAGTGTTCCACGTTGACTATATAAAAATATAAAACATAAATCGCATTAGTTCTATGAAATAAACCAACTGTTCATTATAAATTTAATGGAGACATAACAATTCTTAACACTTTGTCCGTTTCATTTTCATTTGAAGTTTTTTTTTTTTTTTTTCCGTTTCTACAACCTGAAAAATTACAGTCTAGGTGATTGTAGGTGAAACGGTGAGTTAAAATCTCTGTAAGGCACCGTATTCTCAAGCCCCCCCCCCCTTCTCTTCTCCTCCCCCTTCCATTGAGTGGATTGGTCCAAGTTTCTTTCATCCAGAGATGGCAAGGAGTCCCAAGTCTGCGCTCTGCTCACAATGAAAACTTTTGTCATAATAGATGGCAGAATTACAGCCTCAAGTTTAAGGCTCCGGTTCCTTTCGAAATAGCCATTATTCACTAATCACCTGGACTCTTTGCCGATTTAAAAGAATATTAACTGCTTATCATGGTTAACAGTGAAGATGATACAAAATGAAAACCCAAATTGAAAGAGTAAATTATAAAAGAAAAAAGAGTGAATGTAAAATGTTGCTGCTAAGGAAGCTTAATTTAGTTAACTGTTCAATTTAACAAAGAACATGTTATTGACTTCAATCAGTTGTATTACACCTCAGTGCTTCAGTATATTCAAACCTAATGCAAAATGATAATTTTTTCCAATAAAGTTCACAATGGTCAGAATACTTTTGCATCACAACATAATTCCACGATGTTAAATAATTACAAATTCGGTAAACGGTGCATAAATTATACTCATTCAAGCACTGATTCTTATAATACAGTGAGGTTATTTGGGTTACGGGCTGCCTGAGCGCTGCTCTGTACTGGGGAAGTGCAGTCTCCACAACCGAAAAAAGGGGAGTTAGTGCGCTTAATTTTTAATTTAGAATTTTTATTTTTACTAAAAGCATTAAACGATACTGTATTTAAAATAATAATAATAATAATAATAATAATAATAATAATAATAATGAATAACCTGTGTTAGAAAATGATGCTCTTCAGCGGCAATACATTGACAGCATCATCATATAATAAACAAAAAGCGTGTTAGAAAATGACGCTCCCCAGCGGCAATACATTGCCGGCATAGGAAACTCCTATATTTCACCTAACTTTTCTTCGGTAAGAACACGGCAGTTCGAAACACGCTTCTTGTCATTAAGAGATCCTCTCTCTTAACGTTTTAACAAGTTAGAGAATAGTTTCTCTACCTGGAACCCGATTAGGGTTGTAGCATAAATAGTCTAACGAACACACAATGAAAGCATAGAGTAAAATAAGAACGCACAGTCACTCACTAACATTGTCTCCTCAAATACAAGCTGTTACCTGCATATGCGATATACAACTTTGACGACTGGCTTCTGTCAATACGCTTCAGTGCCCTGCCGAACAGAAACTGAAATAACTTCACTGCACTTTTTGAAGATGGAGAGTATGGTAATTTATTAGTCTCTTAATAAGTGCTTTCATATATTTTTTTTTTTTTTTAATTTTGTAATAAATCCATTATCCGCAGCTGAATGTAATATTTTTATTGAAGCAGTGGCAGATTCACATATCAAGCGTATACAGGTCATTGTATAGATCTCACTGCAAATCTAGTCAAAACCTATTTCCTACCATTTTGAGAAAGCTACTTCAAAAATTGAGAATATTTACAATCCCCTCTTCCCTAAAATAACTATAAACTGTACCAATAAGTGCATTTCTGAGCTCTAGTCCTTAAGGGATTACGCAACATTATGCTTAAACTCTGTTGCAAAGGTTTCCGATCCAGCTTTCTCACGATATATTCTTCAGCAAATCAAAGGTACATATTCTGAAACATTGTGACAAATTGAGAATCTAATGAAGAGTAGTAATTTTGCATCTCTGGTACAAAGTTGGTAACACTCACGAAGGGAAATGTTACGAACTCAGCTTTCCTTCCCTTCTCTCTTTCAACATGCACAGAGAGACCGGACGTTTTTATGACGCTATTAAAAGTTTGCGTGCGTACTCTACAATTCTACCTGCGTGAGTTGCCCACATATATGGGGACGGGAAGTTCCTTAACACCATTCAGCACTTCCCTGCAGTGTTGAGTTTCCTAACTCTTATATCGGATTTTTATAATTTTCTGGAGGCACAGTACTTCTCAATCGGAGGTGGCACTAGATTCTAGTTGTTTATTTCTTGTGGTGATATTTTTACTGTTATTGGAATAAAGAAAAAAAAAAAACATTTAAATTTTAAAATTTAGAACACCAGAAAATCTTAATATTCTTTTCATAATACTCGAGACACATCTGTCTTTTCCTGAATGCTGCGCTAGTATGACCCATCCCTTAAGTGGCATATCCTTCAACTTAAGTGTTAAGTGCTATAATTAAAACTATTTCACCTATTTAAATATTTAGGAACGACTAGATTTATATATACAAATTAGTTTATCAAAATATAACAATGAAATATTTTCTTTTATTTATGACCTTAAATAATTAGCCCAACGAGCTTGAGAGGATGAACTTTCCTTGCAGGATTTATAAGGGCAGAGAGAGAGAGGGAGAGAACTTATGGTCGAAAAAGATATCACCACAAATAATGTTGCCTATGATTTTAGAGCCCCAAAATGAAGCAAAACTAGCCTCAACAAAGTATTACTTTTTTTTCTGTTGGCATTAGTGAGTAAGTAGCAGTAATCGACCTTTATCTATTTTAAAGTCACGATTTCTGAATAGGCAAGTATCATCAATGTCAATTTCAGATTTTATACAATTATTAATGTTTTTGAGCGAATTTTAAAAATATATTTGTATTCTAATTCACAAGCGGGGCGAATTATTTACCACAAGTGATATTACAATAGGGTCTGAGATTGCCGATAAATTCACGTACCTTGTGAGTGAATTTATCTGGAAAGCTCACATCCTAGAACGATATATATTAAGACTATTTCTCGAATAAAATAATAATTTCAATATAATTCCTCTAAACTTGGCTTCAATGTTTAATAATTATAAATAGGTATTATGAATACTTAACCTTTTCAATCCATCTAGCAACAGACAGACGAATCGACTCAATAATGCCAATAGAGAATAGCCCAATTTGGGTTTGGTTTTATTTCATGAATAGAAATGAAGAATGAAAGTAATATATATATATATATTTGAAATTCGAGCACAGATTATTAAACATTGCATAAAATATTATACTTAGTTATGAATACCTATCTATTTTGAAACCGTGAGAATGAAATACACAAAATTGACCAATACCAAATGAGAAAAACAAAGCAGAGAAAACATTTTACCGTTCTGAACAACGTGTTTATTAAGATTTATGGTTGCTTAGGCAGATATTGCTACACAATTTATAAAATGATTTCAGACTGTTTGGCTGAATACGCAAAAACAATTGCTTGAGTGAATACACATTAAGATGACGTCACGCAAGAGAAACAGTCAATATAATCTCAAAACATCACGTGATATAGAATTTGTTTTATACAACTGTATGCTAGAGTTGCAGCCTGACTTTTCCTGTTTACATGAATGCAATACGGTCAATTTAATAATGAACCTATCTATAAATCTTTACATGACATTTTTATTTAGACACTTTCACATAAAACCTTATTTTATTACATAATTATTATTAATTATAAACACTTAAATAATTATAAACTAATGCAAGTATTAAAAAAGTAAGAGCCCCAGATTAACCTAGGTCCAGAATTAATTCCTGGACATCAAGCTATTTTTTTAGTATAGACGATAGGGGTTCTTAAAAACCTAAAAAAATGTAAACTATTAAGCTTTGCTTCTAAATGAAATTACTTTAAACAGCATTATCTACAAGGCAAGACACATTTCAAATCTTTTATAAACATGAAACTCCCGCAAAAATGATATACTATATATTACAGTAATTTTACATCCCAAATATTTAAAAACTGTCATGCTCCACCACCCTTCTGACACCGCTCGATTTCATTGTTCTCTAATGCAACCGCCACCTGGAGGCCGTTCTTCAACCAGTGTAAACAACACAGTCAACAAAGGTGCAATCACTTAACAGATGAAGGATTTAGTCATCTTACGTAATGTATACTATAGTAGTTGAAATGAAGAACGGCACAACTGTATAGAAAGCGAAATATGTAAGTCTTCCTAAGTCGTTTCAGATTAAGTCTGTAGGCAGTAATGTGTCGATATTACTGATAAAAGTGCTAGCTTTTAAATGAACTCTGAACAATTGCATAGAAGATGTTGAAGCTCGACGTTAATCCTTAAATAAGTTGAAGAAAATACGATAAGTCATAGCAAAAGCCTGAGGTGCACAAATGTATTAATGTTACTGCCACTGCTGAATATAGATCGAGTTTCTAGAATTTTAACTACAAAGTATGTTTATACACACTTGGATGAACATAAACTACATGGGAAAGAGAGAGAATTTAATAAAAACATTATAGCATCCACTTACTAAACATAAAAAAATCATTCTCCTGGCTTTCACGACAGCAATGTTGTCTACGAGCGTTTGATTAATGTCTGGAATCTGCAGAATGAAGTCCTTCTCGTTTGCACATCTCTGTGTTTTGAAATCGGTTTGATTCAAACAAACACTTACAATTGGTCTTCTCAGTTTTTTATTCGGTTTTATCTTTTAATCTCTCTAAAGAGAAAGGCTTAGATCGTAAGAATAGTACTCATTTTCTTTACTTTCAGTCTACATAAAATAAATAAAGCAACTATTTCGCGAATTCCCAGGAAGCCTTACTAGCCTGCCATTCTGCAACAACTTATTACTAACGAAATGACTGATTATCGCTGTTGAGAGTATCACATGAAAGCTTTGTTACTTTAAATATAATCTTGTCCGATATTAATATAACTGCTACCTTTTTCATATTTAATGACTTTGTTAACATTAATATATTCTTTCACTATAATTATCCAGCAGTCTTTTAACGTATTTTATTCAACTTTGTAACAGAACAAAAGTCGTATAAACCTCGAAGCAAACTTTCCTCGGGATGTACGTGACGAGAGGCGACATTTCAGGTGGTTCTTACACACGACTCTTACGGGCAAGAGACTGCTTCTAACCCTTTCCCACACCTCACCGATGAAAAGATTGCATCACGTCTGCTAACCAAGTGTCCCCTATAGATAATAATTGTTAATATCAACATCATGAGCAAGCTAGAAGAACACTACAGACATTACTTTTATTTTTTTTAAGTATAACGTATTAAGGAAAGTTAAGGATGACAATTTTTGGGAGTAGCGCAAACCAGCATCTTCCTTGAGAAGCTGCCACTGCTAAGCTGTGTAGTTAAATGTTCGCTTGAAAATGTCACTAATACTCTGAAATCACAACAGACTAATGTTTGAAAATTAACTTTAACTGAAATTATCAGACTGTAAACAAAGATGGATCTTTGAACCAGTCAACAATGCATAATGCTTTTGCTAACCTTCAGCTAATCACTCGGGATTCGCATTCTTAGGTCTTAATTCTTTGTGCTCCTAATCACGCAACGCAAATATTTGAAGATATTTATCCCTTTTACAAACAAAAGGTTAGAAAATGTTAATTTCATTGATCTTATACAGGGCGTTCTTGTTACAAACTTCCATTGACAGTAGAATGACTTTTTATTTTAAATAAGGATCTCATATCCATAGTCGAGTAGTCAGCTGCTGAGCTCTTTGAGTGGATGCTTTTGAAGACGCTGCCCTAAAATGTTTCCAGATAAGACACATCGATGACTCTACCTACGAAGAGTTCGAGCGTCTCAAAAGGTGAAGACACATCCTTTAACACATGCAGGGACAAAAACCTTTCCAAAGTGTAAAGCAGCACCAGCCCACTTTGTTTGGCACTTTTGACCCTATGACAAAGCCTATGGAACGAAATGAGATGAAATGGGAGAGCGGAAAATTCGCGGAAATGTATCATCTGTCCAAACATTCGCCTAATCAATTGAGGGGGGAAAGCAAAGATCAGGATTGTCAGCCTCAAGGAATTTGAGCCCCGGACCTCCCGAATACCAGTCCATGTTGTTACCGCCTGAGCCACCCGCTTGGTAACATCCGAAATAACCCCATACCTGGTGTAAAGTAGGCAAAAGAAGTAGGGCTAGCTGGGTATATTTACATGTGTGGGTGTTGTTAACAATATACATTTGTTATAAATCAATAAGATGAAAATATCTTAAAAACTATTCATTAAACACAAAATAAAAATAAGTTATAGATATGATAAATATATTAATTTAAGTTGTTTAAAAAACGTATATACGATTAAAAATTAAATTTCCTTAATTTATAATCGAATATTGTATTCCCTACACATCACAAATAAATTTATTCGTCTCATTTTCAATATCTGTATGATACTCATGTGCCCACACTTTACATCTCCATCACCACTCCGCTTAGTGTCCCCAATCTTTCACTACATGAGATACAAAATGTAACATTTTCATTATTAGACTGACATGTTACTTTTGAATTGTTCTGTCCTCTGGAATCACTGCCCTTATTTTTCTCCATGGTTAGTGTCTTCCTGCAATTTTCCGTGACCTGTGCTCTTCCTCTTTCTTACATAACAGTTTTGAGCGGAAACTCGGTTATTTCTTCTTCTTATTATTCTCTCTCTCTCTCTCTCTCTCTCTCTCTCTCTCTCTCCCCTGATTTGAAACCTATTCTTTGGGTGTTGGTGAAGGAGATAAAACAGATGTGTTAATCACCATCTTATTCCCCGCATGTATTTACAGCAGTATACGAAGAGTTAGAAGGCAACGTTTCATGATCTGTGAAACAATATGATCAATCGCCAATTGCAGACATATCCTCATATGTGAATAAATAACCATGGGCGGGAAAGTGCCTCAGCACAATATGCTTTGTTTTTTCTGTGGAATTGATTATTCCAATTTGTTTCACTCCCCCAGCTGCTTCTGATTTCTTGGGTTTCTGCAAAACTGATAGACCAGTTTCATTCATATTAAATATCCTTAACTCAGAAATACTGTCTGGTTTCCGGTCTTCACTTTGCAAAATATATCGAAGAATCTCATGACCTTGTTTTGAGTATATCCAATTTTTCAAGTCATGCTTGTTCCCTATGGGAGTTCTCAGAGAGAAGTTTTTGTTTTGCTAATCTTCGTTATTCAACTGGAGGTTAGCAGCCTAGGTCGATTCATTTCTAAATGGCAGACAGCAGTTATAACATAACGCATTCTTCGCTGCTTCTTTGACTCGCAGCGGCCTACCTTACCATAGAATATTTTCTGCTAGATGGGGCTTAAATCTTCCACCGTTCTTAACACCAGGAGCAGGAAATTTCTTATTTATGCAGTACTGCAAGGTAGTTTAAGTGATGCCATGTTTCTTTCAAACTAAATTGAGGCTGGTTTATGGCTCCTTGTGAAAGCTTACCTTGATCATGCATGTCCTCTTTCGCCGATTAAGTCCTCAACGTTTTCAAAATTCTATGAAAGTATATTATTGCTGTGGAAATTCTCATTTTTATAAGTTGTTGGTCGTTAATGGAACCATTCATTGACATAACTCGGCTACTCGCCCGAAAAAAATATCTGCATAGTCACGCGAACGTCTATATATGCATAAAATCCAAATAAAATCGCCCATTCGTGATTTTCGACATAAACTTGTTCATTGATTTATGTTACAAGAACAGCTTTTAATTTCTGTTTAGTTCAAATATAACAAGAAACACGTGCTTAGTACTTAGGAAAAAATGCCTCATTTATATTTGCACAGAACCTCTTTCGAAAGCAGTAGTTCATTACTGATGAAAAGCTTTGGTTCCACTACTGAATCAACCTTTAGATTATGTTGTGATGTTCTCACTGCACCATTTCTTCCGAAGCGTGGTGTAGGATAAAGTCTGCGTTTTACCCCGTCAACAGATAAAACACGAAATTCCAACTGTATAAAGCACTGGATCTGTACTAATGATCGTCATTTTTGCCACGGCCTGTCACAAAGTACTGCAGATATAGAAGACTAAATGTTAATGTTTATTGATCACCACATGACAAAGCTATTTTCTGTGGTTTTACTGACCAGCCATTCCCGTTTTTTTTTTTTTTGGCCTATTTTCATTATACGCTAAAAGTAAACATTATACGACTAAACTACCAAATCGAAGCGTTCGCATTAAATTTGCCTATTTAATGTACATTTAGTAAACAGATCATGGAATTATCAAGCCTTTATTAGCAATAATTAAAATTTTGGAATTACTTTAAAGGTTTTCCCTTCCTTGTGGATATTTCTTGGGTATATTTTTCATCCTTTAAAAATTACCTGTATTGACATTTCAGAATATTTCAATTTTGAGTGGAACATTCTGAAATGTTTAAGATACTGTCATAAACATTGGGAAAATAAAAACGTTCTTTGTGATTAAATACTACGTACAACACTGGATACTCTACCTCCGTTTTGCGGCATCATCAGTGGAAGGTTTCTGATCAGCATGCCACCAACATGCCTTTTACTCAACCTTATAATTTTGTTGATATTTCTTAGAAGTAGGCCCCGTTAGGTGCAATGCACTTGTCCCAGCATTTCTGCTAGTCTTCACCACTGCTTCTGATCATCGAAAATGCCTCACACAAAGGAGTTTCTTCAATTATATTCTTCAATTAAAGGAAGAAGTTACACGAGGATGAATCTGAGGTGACCACTTCATATTGGTGTTTGTGGCATTCTCAACAACATTTGAATGTGCACCTGTGCATTATCCTGGTGCAGTATCCAGCTTGTTGCTGTACGGATGTGTGGCCTTGCATAGTTTTCAGGAATCTCCGTAGTATTGCCCAGTTATATGTGCAGGTACACGCTGGTAACTATCTCAGCAGAAACAACCACTTTTTAATCGATATTTTCAAACAGAGCTTTGCAGTTTGCTCTTATGTTCGAAATTATGTAGCCAATTTTGAAGGAAAGTCCGCATGCTCCTGTGACATCAACTGTATGCACATTTACATGTGAACATGCATTTATTTGGGAATCAATAGTCTTGGAACTCACCGTGCACAAACACGTCTCGTGCAGCTTTCAGTTATCAACATGTGGGCGACGACCAGTGAGATTTTCAAAAAATTTGAAAGTGCTCTTAATTTTATTGGACTATACTTTCTCACACTGACAGCAGCTGTGTTAGTTGTCAGAGCACAAATTGAAGTTCCGATCCGCCTTCCTTTTAAATTGATTTTCTCGCCATTTTAAACCATCTTCGAGTTATGCTACAAACCTCGTGCAAAATTGCATAGGACTGAGCTAAAGATTTGTAGAGACAAAAGCAGAATTTCAGAAGCATTTAGTTCGTCGCGTGTCACCTCCGCTGGCTGAAGGCGAAACTGAACTTGTCTTAACTTGCACACCTGCCACGAGCGGGAACCGGAAGTGGCAACAATGAAACTAGTACCACGTGTACATTACACATTAAGCTAAATGAACAACTCGCGTAGATCAAAAGACGCCATTTCTACCAGGCAGCTCCCCAGCTGTCCTGACGAGGGTGCTTGGACCCCGTTCCAAAGCTCCCTAACCATCCCGGGATTACTGTGAGAGAAGCCAGCAACGTTGACTACTACACCAAGGAGGCGGTTAAAGCACTTTTTCTTGTAAACGAATGTTATATGCACAATTACATAAAATTAATTATTTTTAATGTATATCTGATTCTTGGTCACAATGGAATGGTACTGCAGCCTCCAAGTTCACTAAGTGGAACACCCTGTGATCACTGACTATATGGACAAGATTTTGAACCGCGCGCACCTGATTGTTGCACCTGTGGCAAAGTGCTTTCTTTCTGTGACTAGATGGATTGTTGGTTATGAAGTAACGTAAAATGCAACACATTTCTGGTTGCAACTGCAGGACTATAGTTGCTGATTTCGAGGCAAAAAGGCGTGCGGTTGTTGTTTTTGTACTGCAACTCAATTTTTTATGCTTTTCTTTTTACTCCTCTTAATGATGAAAAAAATCTCATTTTGGCTGCTTCCTTATTTGTTTTCTACCTTTCCTGGTCTTCTTTCATCTTTCGTTTGTTGGGGAAATACAAACAATTTTCACATTACGTTCACGCAATTACGTTCATTAAGTTTACATTACAAATTTGTTACTATCATTACTTTTGCTGATATTTCATCGCGTTTTCTGCGTTAGGGGCTGTTTTCATGACCCTGGAATGACTTTTAACCTTTGTTTACTGATGTAGTGGGTTTAACCTTCCCAGTTGTAGGAGCGGAGCCTCATGGGAAATACGCGGGCCAGCGGTCTGTACAGTTTAATTAAGGACGAAAACTCTGCGAGACGTTTCGCAAGCAAAAATTTAGACATCAAAAACAATAACATTACAGCAAATGCTACTAGCTTTGCACATTCTCTCATAATTTAAAAACAAAAGTCAACAGTGCAGTTTCTAGATGTAGTAAAAAGTGAACAGGGCCGCCTCCGTGACCTGGTGCTAGCGTTTACAACTACTAATCCGGAGGTCCCGGATTCGAATTCCGGTTTTTTGCAGTTTTAGACGCCAAGGCCTCCGAGTCACCATTAATTCATTCTATTTAATTTCATTCATCCCTACGAACTTACAACTATAGTATTCAGTCCATAATTTACAGACGCTGCGAGAAGAGCAATGCAGTAAATATGACAATATATAAAGCATTAAACAGTATAATATATATATATATATATATATATATATATATTTGTTTAATTATTTACAGGTTTATTTAGTTGCTCCCCCCTTTTCTATAAATTATAAAGACCACTCCAAATTTGCTACTATTTGATTTTTGTCCACCAAAATGCTTATGTTACAAATATTATATCAGCAGGTATGCCCAGTGATACTAATCTCTCATGGACTCGCCCACTCAAGAACTCGTCTTAAATTTAAAGCAAATGTTTGTGCATTACAATTTATTTATACGTTTTAAGTTCGCTACATACTGTACCTTCATCTTTAAGGTACAAACATTTATCACTAGAGCCTGGTTGTTAGGTAAAATCTCTTTTCTATCTGGGTGGATATATTAAAGAGTAAGATAAAAATGAACAACTTACATAACTTTGGAGACGGTAGGGCCAGTTTAATTTTTCCTCTTTGGGGGGGGGGGGGTTTGCCTATTTTAAGCTCTGTTCTTGTTTATTTATTTTCATTTCTGCATTTTTCTGTAATTATTTAAGCATTTTAAAAAACACAAAGAAGTTCAGTGTATCGAAGTGAAAAGGATTATAAAAATTAAATGACATGTTCACTTCACAAAAATATCCATTGAGAATCTTGTCATACATTTATTTCTTTTCAGGCAGTCAAAAACTCTCTCCTGAACTCATTTACTTAAGCTCTTTAAATGGAAGAACTTTAGTGAAAGGAACGTAGGATTATCTCGGGAATGCGAATACTAGGAAATAGAGAGGATGAGGGAAGTACTGTAGTTCTGAATAGTCCTCCCGAATAACCTTGTATTGCTCTACGCAAGAAGCAGGTTGTCCTAGGGGAGCTGCATAAATGTAACAAACAACTGCAAGCAAGAAAGATGACAACGGTACAGCTGTACAATAAACCATCCCTATAATGTGTTATGCGGAAGAGAAATACTAGCCTGATTCCCCTATAAACGCATAAATAGAAAATGAACACAACCAGAGAACACTGCACTTTTTTACACGTTCGCCAGGACTACTCAAAAATACTTTATTGTTTTGATCAGCATTTCCATGGTGTCCTGAAATGAGAATGTTCTGTTGTAACTGGCATGATTCCTTTGGAAATACTTGTTTTAAATATGATACAATCATTTCATTGGAAGTAGAACGTTCTTTTTTCACGATGAAAAATGTTCTCTCTGACAAGCGGCTGACTAATGCATTTGATACCTTGAACAAAACATCTTGTTACTTGTAACCAAGAAAAGAAAGCTCAAGAACTTTAAAGAAATTATTAAGTATTTTATATACCTATTTTCATTAAAGATCAATTATATTGCTCTCTGTTTTCATTTATAATAAATGCTTATTTTAATTAAATATACTGTCTATTTTCAGTATTTAAGGCCTTTTTACCTGCCTATTTTTAACCAAAATACATGCCTGAACTTCCGAGCTCTATTTATGCAATTCAGGCGTTTTCGCTCTTATATTTACTAGTATATTATATTCATTTTCTTCTTCTTCTTCTTCTTCTTCTTTTCCAAGCCATGTGTTATGCTTTGGTTTGAATTCAAAGTCAATAGAAAAATGCTGAAGTCATGTCCGGGAATTAATTCACGGATCTTTGTTTACTTTGCCGATGGTCTCACCATCTGAGCTACCAGAATGCTTATGGCGCAAGCTTTATAGTAAATTACACTATTCATATTAATTTATTTTAAATGTGATTATTATACAAATAATGAGTTAGGCTATTATATTATTATAAATGAATATAATATATAATAGTATAGTTACCTGCAAGTACTGGAAGGTTTCGAGTCATCTTTTAGAAATAAAATCTCAGTAACGAGATAGCCTTGGAGGTCTCAGGATATACATATATACCAAATGGGGAAGGTTCAAAGTTGTTGCCGAACATGTTCTTGTGAACATTGGCAAAGTATATAAAATATTTTAACAATATTATGACGTTAAATAGCGAGCTTAATTAGCTTGGATAATTATTAAACGCTATATAAAATATTAATATCTAAAAAGTCATGAAATAATGCACAAAGGCTATGTGCTCGTAATACCCAAAATACAAGTGCTCATAATTTCCGTAGTGTTAAAAGTTAACATTAGTATCATTGTTTCAGCAGCCAGTCCAACATCTCAACATTCTTCCCGCCAACACAAATTCACATATACACTGAATTACGTATGTCGTTAGTCCGTAGTAGCTTATTGGATATATACGAAAATTAAGAAGAGTACAATTTTCAACGATGTATTGATATCCCCCCCCCCTTTCGATTTCTGAATTATTCTTGAGAATGTCGTTGTGCAGACCTTCCTGATTGGCAGTATGATACGCCAGGTTTACCAAAGTCCTAGTAGCAATCACGATGTCTGCACTTGTGCAAAAAGTTACGACTTTTTGCTTATTTTTGCCCGTATTTCAATAAAATACCTGGCTATGAGTAACTACGGAGCAACATGATATCCGTCAACAGCTGGCAAGGTCATTACACAGTAATTTCCCGTCGATAAAATAAGTTTTCGATTGTATAGAATTGACAGCATAGGCCGGAGAAATGCGTCAGGTAAGCGAACGGTCGCTTGCTACTAATTGCCTGAAAAACGAGGAAGGCAATTAATCTGCACTGACGCAGGACCTACAAGAGATAATGGAACTGAGAGAGAGCCAATGATTGCCTAATTTTTTGAAATCCTAAAGCATTGCAGGCACATTAGCGCGACTTCTTTGAGCGAGGCTTGGCTCGATTAAGATCGTTAGGACTAATTTTTAGGTACTTGTATATGGGAATGCTGGGCACTTGGAACGTAGATGCGACAGTTACGCGTATTCAGACCACATTTCCCTTTGACTTTTTCGTCAAGATTCGCGCGTACGTCCTTAGGCCTTTAGAGTTTTGAAATCAACACTATTAAATTCTGACGTTGTTATGAATTAACACTGTGGTAATAAATGGTAGGAATATCCGTATGTTGTTCTACGAAAACACACCCCCCAGTCTCTGAGAAAAATCCCATAATAATGATCAACATCGTGTGTGTCCCAGGTTTCACCGCACGAAAGAATCGTGAACGCGGCCTCCAGATCTGCCTTCTGGAGCAAAAATTCAACCTTCCCAGGGCTTTAGTTGGAAACATGGCATGATTACGAATAATTGTGATAATTTATATTTTTTACATTCTTAAACTGTTCAGGTATATTAAAATTAGAAAATGTTCAGTTTGTTGATAGTAATTAACCCTTCGGCAGTTTAGTTAGGGGACTAGGTATGAACAATGGTATGGCTGCAATCTCGGATTCGTTTTCCTTGTGGAGGACAAATCAGAATGTTCGTTGTTCTCTTCGGTGTGCCTACGGATGCAATTAGGTTGCTGACAGCCCTTCCGCTTCCCTTCCTGTCTGGTCTCGAAACATTGGTAAATATTCCCTCGAATCCTGAACCTGGAGAGGCTTTCGGAGAGAGGCACCGATACTTAACAGTGTGTTAAACAATACTGAAAGTTAGCTGGATGATGGGGTTTGCATATATCTCTGACGTGATCTATTTTCACATAGAGATTGTTACAAACTTCCTAGGGCACTCGATAACTGTCCTAGCTCCGCCTCAGGTTGAAAATGAATACCACCATTAGTAATTTAGCCGCCCACTGTGATGTAATGAAGACACGTATGCAAACCAGTTAAAGGGAGAATAGGCACACCAACAAAACACTGGTTATATCCCCCTGGAGCATGAGCTATATTTCTACTTGCTTGAGGATTCAACAGAATGGACGAAGGACGAATATATTCAACATGTTGATGCCAGCGGTAATGTGAGATCTTTATGTTTATTTCCTTCCCAATGGGCTAACCCAGCTATACTAGTTCGCCTATATCTGGTCGATAAAACTGACGCATTTGTTACTGCCTGCCGCCAAATGTGCAACATTCAAACACAAAATATAACTGCCTTGCCGCACATTCCCTGTGTCATCGTGCTCGGCTATGAAAGAGAATTGTTTGTTGGCGGTTGTCTGCAACAAAATAAATCGTTGCACTTTCAAGGATTTGTTTTTTTTTTTTTTTAATCGCCATCTAGTGTTTCATGCCTGCTTTTTAAGAAAGTCACGTGTACAAAATGCTCGCAATTTAGAAGTTTTATAGTTTTGTTTTTAGTAAATGAGAATGTTAGAACATGAAGTTGTTTCACTGCTGCGTTATAAGTGTATAATTATTTGTAATAACCACTTTTATTTCCAATGTCCTTGCATGCGTTTTACGTAATGCAGTTTCCTTTAATATTCTTTAAATATTTGTTCAATTCTTCCCCTCATTTATTATGGAGAAATATTTTGGAGGCATCTGTCTCTTACAACGATAAATCTGAGGCCTCAAATTCCGCAAATCTTGATACTTAAGTCATTCGAATTTTTAGAATCCCAACTTTAAAAACGCTCAAAAGTTTGGAAAGATTAGTTTTGCAACAGCAGTTCATTAATTCCAAATAAACTCAAAGAGTAAAGCAGTGCGTTGGTTTCAACGCTACTTTGGTAATATGGCGACTGTTAAGGGGCGATGTACATGATTACAAACATTTACGGAGCTTAGTCTGTGTTGTTATTACATTTGATTTCATTTGAATTTTTTAAATTTTTAAAAATGTTTTTGTTTTAGTTTGGATATAAACTTAAACAGTTTAATTTAAAATTATGATTTGTGGAATCATAGATATAGCGGTGGGAGCTATTTTCCTGCTTAATTTTGTAAACAAACGCTCAAAATGAAGAAAAATAAATAACGGCAATAACAAAACATTACTTTATGAAAAGGGCTATGCCAGCAGAAACTAAGACGAAGCAAATTTGCACCTTCGCTGAAAAGGTATATAAATGTTTTGATGAATTTAGATGTGACACTTCTGCACGTCCTGTCGAAATATGACTCCCGAAATGATTGAAAAAACCCACTACGAGGTGCTAAACAATTGGAGGCTGAAAGCGAGGAAAACGTGGCTGCGGACATTTCTGATGATCGGGTGCATACTATTTTGCACAATCATTTGCCGATGAAAAAGTTACAGAAGAGGTGAGTTCAGCGTTTGCTAACGATTGACCAAGAGAAGAAAAGGAGCTGCAACTCCCACGCAGAATTTGGAGTACTTTAAACAAAATTCAGGTGAATTTCGGAGACGATATGTGACAGTCGACGAAACCGGGTCTACCACTACTCGCCAGAAACGAATAAATTGTCAAACAGTGGGTTTCAACCGGAGAAAGCGCTCCAAAGAAGAAAAAACAGTCTCCTCAACAGGAAAGGTGACGACTGTGTTTCGGCGCTATTGTAATTCACTTTTTGGAAAAGGGTAAATCATAACTTACACTATACCAAGAAGAACGATCCTCATTTGGCAAAGAAATGGGTCACGAAAAGTCTGTGACTTTGACCCCAAATATGAGATCAGGTATGAAATGCTTCCTCAACCACCCTACTCCTCAGACTATTTCCTGTTCTCCAATATGAAGAAATGGCCAGCAGGAAAGCAATTCGCATCAAATGAAGAGGCTATTGCCTAAACAAATCCGTGTTTTGCAGAACTGCAGAAATCGCATTATATGAACGGGATAAACACACCACAAAATTGCTGCGATAAGGATATAGATTTGCAAGCACATTAAGTTGAAAAATAAAACTATTTTTTACCAAAAGAGTTGTCTTCTTTATTTTTTGCACGGACTTGCCGAACAGACTTTCTACTCCATTGACATCCAATAAAAGCATTCACACACAAACAAAAGAAAGAGACTGTTACAATACTGGAGTTACTCCATCACCAAAATTACCTTGTGGCAGACCAGACTGCCACACTGCTTTCAATACGCAATATAACGGAATTTTCCGAAACGTTCGAGTAATGAAACTGAACTTTTTCGGAAACTCTGGAAAGTAACTTTCGATAGTTCTGGGGGTTTCTACCAACTCGTGCCATGACTCAAGTTACCGGTAGAGGTACACAACGCTACTCAGTTTATTTTTAGCGTTTGTTATTTTAGCGTTTCGCTCGCACCCGCCATCAGTCTGTTATCAGTACATCTGTTATTGAGTACTCGTGTACTCAACCGCCGGCTTACTTTGAGTTGGTAACAATGGTGTGAAATTAGTGGCCACATTTTCTCAGAGACTTTGATGGTATAGCGACACGTCTGACTGCACTAATAATATTTCATCTTCGGCCAATAGCAGCCTGGGATTTAACAGCAGATAAACTGCGTGGAGTGATGTTGAATGGCAGCCTAATTCCCTACTTCTTCCTCAAAAGCCTTTGAGATCAATTGTTTAGCGTCAAAAGATTCTTTGTCTTCGCTAATATTTTAGCTTCAACAGCAGTCTAGGATTCACAACAAACATACAGCTGTAGTAGAGCTTATTAGTGTTATTGTTGGGAACCTGATTATATATACAATAAATAATGAAATGCAGAAAAAAATCTCTGAAGAGTAGCATATGTTTGTGTATGTATTAGTACAACAATGAAAAGTAAAATACCTTCTTTGAGTGTAATAACGTGGCGAACTAGGAGTTCATTGTAGAGAAATAAAACACACAAAACGACACAACTAAGAAAATAAATATTTCAAGCCTGTTAGGCTCTTCAGTAAAAGAAAAGAAAGTAAATAAAAGAGCTATAAGCTGCCTAAGTGCCTTCTTCACACTAAGAAAGAGCCCAACTGGCTTGATAATAATTACTAATCGATTATCCGGAGCAAAATCATAACCGAAGAATATTTTCAATCTTTTAAACAGACTAGATAATAAAAATTGGTTTAAAACAAAAAGTTTGCAGATTTGCAGAAGAAAAATTATATTTTTCATCAAGACAATGGACCTGAAGGGAAAATTGAGAGATTTGAAGTATGACTTTGAATTTTACCCTACAACCCAGTTTTGATTCCTTAAGACTTCCATCTGCTCCCATAGCTCAAATTATTCCTCGCTGGTTAGCGTTTAAAATCATATTGCAGCTGTAGAGGAGTAGTTTGCAGATCTACTGGAAAACCACTTAAGAGATGGAATAATGGCATTTGAGCATCACTGAAATAAATGCATTGATCTAAATGGAGTTCATGTTGAAAAATAAAAGTAACCTTCCACTTAAAAAAGTGTACATTCATTGATAAGTTAAGACTTTTCAGACCGTTCATGTATTATTGTCTGATAAGATTAGATACAACATTGCAATTACAATCATCCAATAGCACAACTTGTATCAGCTGAAATACAAAGTTTTCAACTTATCCGACGTGATAGTTCAGCTGTAATTATGGCAACAAAGAATGTTTGCGGAAACTTATAGAGCTGTACAGGGAATTATCACGAGTAAAATTCATAAAACTCTAAAAGAGTAAAACTAGAGATACAATCAGCTTGTAGTTAAAATTAAGTCTCTGGCATTAAAATTATTATTATCAACTAATGAACTTGAGAGCCGACCAGAAATTCTTACAATATTTTGACTATGCAATATGAAATTTGTTTTAAACCATTCTACCTGAGATGGGTGGTACCGGCCGGGGGACAGATACTAAAGTACCTCGATTTTTGGGTTACCTACTGCGCCAGTGTTGTCCTGACGGGGCCACACAGAGAATCCCTTTCCATCCCGCCAACTTCCGCCACAGGTGACCGAAGTCGTTAAGACAAGGACTCGTGAGCGGGAGGTCTGGGGTTCGATTCCCCCAGGACCGTCCTCCTTTTGAGTTTTTTCCAGGTTTCCGCAGTCCTCATGAATGGAAATTGCAGGGGAGATATCGTAAACTAAGCCTGAAGCGTTTCCTTCCCTTAAAAAAAATCTTTTCCCAAGTTATTAATTATTTCATATGTTCATCAGTGTCCACCGCCTGAGATGCCTCAGCAGTTAAAAACACACACACACCTTAATAGCCATGTTGCCAAACAGAATGGCACCAGTCGATCCTAGTGGTCTAGTGGTATAATCATACTTGCCTCGTAGACCCAAGATGGCCGGTTCAATCCCGGCCAGGGTCGATGGATTTTTTTCGGGTGTAAAAATCCTAAATAATAGTTCCTTTGAAGGGGAAATAAACATATATCACGTGTCGTAGATTTACGGCAAGTTAAAGAATATCAATCCTAAAAGAAGAGACCTCTGAGCAAAATTTATCGGCCATTTCACGCCCTGAATTGAAGGGACGCTGATCTAATACGTTAAAGAGCGTCTATAAATCAAACAAAGAGTGGCACCACTGCTCTTCCGTGACCTAATGAGTCCAGGGCAATGAACTCATTCTCTTCAGGCATATTTTCTCCAAAGGTTCACAGAATGGCTCATCGAATGACATTATGATGGAGGAAAAGGAGATAAATTGTTGATAAATAAAACCGGGGAGATGGGAAACCCCAAGAAACACTAAGACAGTCTAGTTTGATGCCACGAGGATCGATTCCGGCAACCTTGTGCCTTAGCCAAGTAAGTTGAAGATGAAATGGCAGGCTGAATGGTTGGGATTGCGAGTGGCCTAACCTCTCGGGGTTAACCGCTATATAACATGTAAGATGCTTGTGGTATTCCCACTTTCTAAACAATAATAGCAACACAGGCTTCAAATATCAATTTATGCGAGAACATTTAAACTCATTTTCCCCAACACATTATTGTGCTGTAAAACTGGTCGTAAACAAACTCTTGCATTATTTCTTGTTGAAACGATTGAAACGTGTCTAAATAATCTAATCAAAAAACGCCAATCTCATATTTTATGTCCTTTAAGTCAGAGAACAGGACATGTTTCGTGAACAGAGAGGCGGCGCACTTTTGAACAGTGTCTCTTTAAGCGTATCGATCAGGACCAGCCCGAAATGCAATAGTAGCTTCTCACAATTGTGTGTTACAACAAAATGTATTTAATTATCTTGCATCAACAACATGCAACATCGAAACATAAATAATTACAAATTCTGCGATTATGATAGCAAGGCCCGGATTATACTAACTACATATTTTAATGTCACGCGTTTAGGCACAATATAAAGACAAGCGTTGAGAGATTTGCAAGTATATGTTTTCCTTTCTTGTTCTCAAAACGCATCAGAATACGAAATAGTCAGTTGTTAACCACCATTCGTGTGTTCGTTATCTTCCAAATTAAAAACATTGATTTGTATTGACAGTGCTTTCATAGCAGATTGATAATGACAACGAAAAAGGTTCTTGTGAAATCTCCTTATCATGGTATAATGTTGCAAGTAGCAAGTTATAATCTGGCGATCAGAAGATGGCAAGAGGGGACTGAAGTGCGAGGGGGCTTGAACTATTTATCTGTACACGTACGAGTGAATGTGAGATACCCATGCTGCCACATGAATAAGGACCTCAAACTCATATCTTTCATGTCCACTGGACTTCTGACTATGGGCGAGTATAAGACACAGTTTATTTTCATCGGCAATGCTTTCTTCCGATCGTCAGACAATACTGGTATCTCCGTCTGCACAGTGTGTGATTACAAGCAAAGTAATCTGAACTGGGCTGTGATTTTCTACAATAAGCACTTGAAAGCTGTGAAGTCTGATGAAGAAAAGTTCTAGGAGTGAATGCTTGCTGGCACTGGGCTGTTTCGGAGTTCTCGGTTCAATTTCATACATCACATGCCATTTCCGTTGACTTCCTGACATCATAAAACTAGAGACTTCAGGCCTGTCTCTTCAAGAATTACTAATACTATTAGCTTTATTTAAGGAAACTCTTTAACTTTTGTTCCGAGGCCTCTTATTTTAGGCTTTCGATTTTTTTAAGTGCAGTAAATCTACGACACAGGTTCACCTTTACTTAGGATTACATCCAATAAAAATCTATCAATCCTAGCCAGGTTTCACCCCACGACCTTGTTTACGCACGCTCTTTAACAGCTCAGGTCATCAGCGTCCCATTCAATTCCAAGGCGTGAAATGGCCGGTAAATTTTTCTCAGAGGTCTCTTCTTTGAGGCTTGAGGTTCTTTTTCGTGCCGTAATGTATGAAACGGGACCCACAGTTTTACTTCCCTTCCTAAGGAACCCATACATAGGATTTTAGGCCCGAAAAAATCCATCGATCCTTGTCGGATTTGAACCCGCAATCTTGGGTTTAGAAGTCAAGTATGGTTACCGACACCAGGACCGACTCAAAGGTTAGTGTTGACCACGTGTTGTGGGTAGAAAAGTTGCAACTAAAATGTAGGGCTGTGCTGAAAAAGAATCCCAGATGTTTAACTTTTCTTACTTTATATCGGGTATTTAACGCTAAAACTGCAGAACCCCCGAGGATTGTTAACACAAGCGCTTTATATAAATATATATCGGTGACATCTTGCGATATCCAGCCATGTTTCTCTGTGCATAAAAATATATGTCTGACATCAAATCATTTGGAAAAGTGTTTGGTAACTAACTGTGCATCTGTAACTTGAAGAAAATAAAAAAGGACATTTCTATTCTAATACGTGAAAAAATTTAGCTTAAATAGAAAGTAAACATTTTATATTGTCTATAACTGATTCATTGCATATTTATCTACTTATTTAACAAATGTTGTCTATACATTTATGCACGCATTTCTCAATCTGATGTTATATAAATCGCGGTTCTACTGATAAGAATGGCAATTAACAAAAACACAGTTCACTCCCGTATCAAAAAAGCTGCTTAAAAAGCAGGTGTCTGAAAGATGCCGCATTTATTGCTTGACGCTATATCTAGTAATCATTTCCCTAATATTCCTTATTGTTTTTATACATTTTCTCATCATGCATATATTTTGGGTTTAGTGATAACCACACTTACTTCGTAGACCCAAGATCGCGATGGATTTTATCGGGCGTAAAAATCCTAAGTGTGACTATCTTTAGAAAGGAAGTAAAGCCGTTATGTCCAAAGTCGTAGATTTACGGCATGTAAATAAACCTCACGTCTGAAAGAAGAGACTTCTGAGCAATATTTATCGGCCGTTTAATGCCGATGGCCTAATATATTAAAGAGCATTCGTAAATAAACCAAATTAATAAGCAAGCATACGTAAGAGTGGTGAATAATGCAGTATGTAAATCTATGTTTGCTTTAACATGTAAAAATCGTACAGGGAAATTGCATTTTATAAGCAATTAGTATTCTCAGTTCCCTTCAGACTAAGCAACCTTGTTAATGAGAAAAAAAAGCATATAGAATGCTCTTATAACTACTGACCGAGGGCCATGAGCACCATTAACGCGCTTTTCTGTACTTAATAGCAATGGTGCTATATTAAATATATGCTCTTTAAAGTATAAAGTTAAAGCTTCTGTGCTTTCTTACGTACTGTGCTTACTGCAACTTTTTGTTGCTGCAATTCTTCCTTGTCTTTGAATTTAGCCTTTTGATGTTCTGCCTGCATTTTATTGAACAGATAACAAACATATTGCCAGAAGAATTTATCAGTTTATAGGAAATGAACAGTGAAGGTTATGAACAGATATTAACTTGATTTGCTTGATAAACCTACGGAATGCCATACTACAAACTACAAGCAAGCAGTTATATTCCTACATTGTGTTGATTACTGTAACTATGTATGTATCACTTTCAAGAATAATATCTACACACGTGATATGGGCAAAGTGATATCTGTGCTATGTTGTGCCAAAATTGAAACGGAAATTGATATTTCACTGACGTTCGCCGAATTCTTGCAGTTGTTACACTATATTTGAGGCGCCTTGAATCAAAAGCCGCTTCATCCATGAAGCTGAAATAATTGGCTTAGACACCCCCGTAATAAATGGTAAGGAATAAATCAATTATTGCCAAGTAATATGTACATACCAATCATAGCTGTAAGGTTAGCATAATTGTTGTCCCATGTATTATAATTGTAAGTTTATATGTTTCCCATAATATGATTGCAGTAATAATAATGGTTTTCAGGAAAATGTGTCTGAACATTATGAAAGACCCGGCTGCCTCGTTGCAAGCGAGCGACCAGAAGCAACAGGCCGTTAAGCCGACCTGAAATTGAATACAGAACCTGTTATATGTTTTGTAAACAAATCCACACTCGGATACTTCCAGGAATGGCGAGACCGTATCCTTGACAAGTGGGGTTCCTTTGTATGCTACAGAATTTGCTTGATGTAATAAACACATTATGCCGATACGGGGGTGAAGAGACAGGCCGGAAAGTGCTAACGGTGGAAGTTGTGGCGCAGACGTTCAGCAAGTCACATAGACCCTTGATCCAATAAGGCATCTAGAAGGATCTTATAAAAGTATATCCACCAAGAGAAGCCCGTATGTTGGGAAGCTATTCGAGGTGTTTCTGGAAGCTTAGGTTTAAAAGGGGAGATAGCGTGGGCAGATCGAAGAAACACATGGTTTATTTAAGCTGGTGCTTCTGCAGCCCAGCGAGAGTTCTAAGGCAAGTCAGTACTCAGATCAGTGCTCAGGGAGAGAAATCGGTATTAGCTATCAGTTGCGTCAGTGTTCAGAGCAGCTTAGTTTCCAGCGTGAGAGTTTAGAGTTAGTTTAGTATCAGTTTAGTGTCAGCGAGTTAGATGGATGATCAAGCATCCATTCCATTAATTCATCGGCGAAGTTTAAACTGTAAAGAAGTTATATAGAAAAAAGTTTTACAAAAGAATTTGCTTAGACGTCATAAGGAAATCGTAACGGTTATGCGAAAGTGGCATACACAGCATCTCAAACCCTCGAGGCAGTAAACGAGTCCCCTTTATTGTTCTTTGTTTACTTTGTTGAGAGGGGAGTTCATCACGCAATACAACAAATCTATTCACTCTATATGGTAATATCCCTTTCCCTGTTATCTAAGAACAACTACAATTCCAGCCATAGGAGTCTTGTCGGAGCAACTATAAGACAGCGGGAAACTATCACCGAGGAAGAAGAAGACTACCTTTGAGATAAGAACCACCAATCAAGCAGTCAATCACAAATATCTAACCACTCAAAATCTTCTCCTCCATAATTAATTGTTATTAAATATTATTAAAATAACTAACAATTTATCATCCAATCATTTTAATTCCCGCTGCATCTACTACAGGGGAAACAATTATATTAAATTCGCTAAGGATGTATTTTTGCATAGCGTTTTGCATAGGTTCCAAAGTTAGCAATACACATCCCAATGCCCATATATTCCATTGAAAATCCAGACGAAAAGTCGGGTTAGTTTCAAAGGCCATTACATGCAACCAAATTTTGGCCGCTGTTAGCAGCAAAAGCCAATTAGTTGTAGAATTTCGTTATCCGGCATTCCATTACCTGCCACCAGCTAGGTACAGGTCCATTAATATGTCTGCGTTGTAGCTCCAACAGTAATTTTATTACTCAGTTCTATATAAACATTAATTGCAATTAAGGATACCACATGCAAAGTTACAAGCGTGTTCGCAATGAAAAATTGGCACTTCAAACTCAGTCTATCAAAAAGATTTACTTTAATAAGACATGCAGCGTAAAATAAATACGATTTAAGCTGGAAATAGTAAATGAAACAATATTAATTCTTGCAAAAAGAGAAAGAAAAAAAGTTTATACGATTGGCAACATAATTACTGAAAACTATGGAAATGAATTTGTTCATCTCTATAAAGATACATGTGACAGTATGTGTAAAATTGTTTTACACTGAAAAGAAGGGAAAAAAAATGTCTAATATTATTCCTATATGGCCATTATAGATTTCATTTTATTTATACAAACCTTTGTCACTATGCTTAGGGGGAGTTGTGCTAAATTAGCTAAATTTGTGTTTATACTGTGGAAGAACCATTTGGGGGAACAACTTGAAATATGGACAGCTTATTTAAACACATTTTATCTACGCGCTCAAAAAGCATTAATTGTATTTAAGCATTGGAATTCCCTTATAGCTCCAACCTGGAACCTAAAGCATGCTGCATCACATAATTTGTTCATACTGTTTACTCCAAAATAGCCAACATCAAAAGCAAACGTTCCTCTAGAGAATGGTAAAAACCAGCTGGCTCAATCGGTTCGAAAGCTGTATCACTTTGGAACAGATAGGCCAAAATCCGGAGTCTTTTAAATCTATGCATATTGCATTTTCAGATATTGAAATATATATATATTAGACTACATGTCATAAAAAGCATATCACAGATTTCGGAAAAGTCGGAATTTTTTTGTAATTCATTTTTTGAAAAATGTAAAAAAATAAATAAATAAATAAATAAATAAATAAAATGCGTGCCTTAAGAAATAGATCCACACTTTATTTCTACTTTTAATTTGCTATACAGTTCATTTTCTAGCGTTTAAATTGCAAGTATATCTCTTTATCTTCGGTACATCTTTTTAATTACTTTTCTCACAATTAAAAGCCCGTACATTCAATTTGTGGATTTGAAACCATGAATGGACAATTTGACATTAAATTACAATTAGTGATAGAAAACAATATTTTTTTTCTTAAAGTCATGAACATTTTTATACAGAGGCAGGTTATTGTTTTTCCAGAACCTGGATTTGGAGTCTTAAATAAATTTATAAAAAGCTGTTGCATAAATGTTATTAAATTAAAATTATTTCATTGATTTTTCGCATTCACACTCCCACCGGGTTAAGTCAAACAATCTGTTTAATCTTCAAATGGTATCATTAGTGTGCATTAATGTGTCCAAGAGCGCGTCACTGTTAGCTTTTGAGCTTTCCAATGCTTCTATATAGGTACCTCTGTTATATAATTCAATGCTATTTTAGGTTGAAAATTATTGCACATTTCTTACATAAGTTTGCACGAACATTGTATTTGCTGCTTTCCAACTGTACTATGTAAATAATTAGGTTTTGGGAGGATATTTAGATATTTGCTGCTTTCCAACTGTACTATGTAAATAATTAGATTTTGGGAGGATATTTAGATATAATGTGTAGCCACCACCCTTTGGAAGTGACTTTGTTTATTTTTTCATTAAATATTATGGAATAAGGTCTCAAGAGATGGAATAAACTTTCGCAAAATAAGTTTTAAAAGTATCGGGTCATCCTAACATCCTATAACCACTCTGTGGCGTGATATTGTATCTGCCGATAAGCCATTACTAAAGGCCGGATTGAACGTGCCAAGGCGGGAGGGTCTGATTTACCGAACTGCTACTTTGGCCTAGAAATTCGCGCCACTCTATGAATTTTTAATGATGAAGTCTACTGCTACAGAAAATCTGCTAAGAATTCCAAACTGCAAATGCAGGTCTAATTATCCTATTCCACAGCAAGTATTCATGATTCTTCCGTAGTTTAGTGGTATCAGGAGGTTAAAGAGAAATTCCCAGGTGATCCGAGTTTTAAGTCGTAACACTATTCTACATTAGTTAACATCACATTAGTTAGCTCGCACGATCTCCTAGCATGACATTATTAGTCATTAGAATCTTTTAGACTCAGTAGTGTTTATACCATGAGCTCTTGTTTTGTCCCGCCCGTCCATCCAGATCCTAGCTTAACTTGGTTGGCCGTGAGCGATGGTTTATCAGCCGATGCAGCTCACCCGCCGCGTCAGTCATCAGATAATTGGATGATCGATAGGCGACAATCTGCTTTGTATCCAGTTGTAGCCATGTCACAGAAGCCAAATCTTCCAGGTGAATTTTCAGTTTCGCGTAGATCTGAGTTCCACATTCTCAAAGCTACAACCGAAAACCCAACAAAAGTTCATGGACACCGGCTCGGAAGTAAATTTCATAAGAATTAAGTCAAGTACAGCATAGTTTTACAAAGGTAAGTAGGTGGTGTTATGTGACGTAATGTGGCTCTGCGATCAAGTGACAAGATACTGCAGTTAGCCTGTGCAGTACCTGATGCCTACTTTTAACATTTTCTAACAGCAGGTGTGTGAACTTTAGAATCATTGTCACGAGTAACGTGTACGACAACGGCTTTGTCACGTGTTAAAAACTACAGTGAGCCCTTCATAGACTGGCGGTCATCATCGACTGGAGATTGAGGCCAAAGCAAGCGAAGCGTGTGATCGCAACGCTTTGGTGGTGGCAGTTGACAGTCCCACCTAAGAGGACAACGAAAGCAGGCCTCCGTTAAAAGTCAAAGGGAATCTACAAAGTTTACGGTTGTGTTTCTTCCACCACAATGGATAAATTGTTGATTGTCTTGCCTCTGGCATGCAGCTGGGTTTGGTTGTCCAGTGCTCCTTGCAAAAGTGTTCTTCATAATAACCCCTTGTCATGGAGTACCTTTTCAAATTTATCTGGCATACAAAAGAGACTGTTTCATGTTTGGAGTTAAAAGCAGCTTAGGGTTGCAGATTTCGATCGGATGAAAAACGCTGTTTAGAAATGCTTCGCAATTAGTAACTGGAACACCGATATCACAGTGAGATATATACTTGTGACCTGCGGACATTTGTAATTTACGTTAGTTTATCTTAGTAATAAACCCTTGTGTCGTTTTTATCTGAATGATTCTTTGTTGCTGAAACTAAAAACTGCTAATTATTCAAGTCACAAGTGAGAAAGACAGTGTGAGAGAATCATAAGGCCCATTTTACATTATTCATTTTGCCATTATTCGAAAGGAGATAGTTAAAGGGCAGAATGTTAAGTAACGTTTTATTAGCTAATTCACTAAACTTGATCTCAGGAAATGCAGTCTAAATGCAAGCAAAAGGGAGGTTGAAATGGTTCCCTTTCGTTTACTCATTCTGAACCACATATTTTAAACTTGTCCTTTTTGTTCCTGCATTTATCTAACACTAGCTGGATTACTCTGCTTTGTACAAACCCATTATGTCTTGCAAAACATATAGTCTGCTAGAAAAACCTCTGTTAATACATTCGCATTTCGCGTGCGGAAAAAATCTAGAAATATCGATTGAAACAGGACCTAATGGGACTTTTAATCCCTTTCGGTATCTCCCTGCGCACTTAGGGCATAAAACTAGATGTGCCACAGAGCTAAATTTTTCTCGTGGGTTTAAAAATAAATTATGCATTTTGGTTCAGATAGGCTCAATCGCTGAACTTTCATTTTTATGTGGCAAGGGGACGGATGAAACTGAAAAGTTGGTTTGTCCAACATTTAAAATCACCTTTATTTTAGCCTGGTTAATATCTGTCAAATATTAAAAAAGTAATCAAGGTAAGAAAAAGAATTGTTTTTGTATGGCCTCCCTTCCAAGTCATACTTAAAAACATAAAGTTGTCCCATAGATTCGTTTGCTTTTTCGTTGTTTCAACCATTTACTCCACTTGAAAACATTGCAAAATCTTCAGCACAGCCACGCATATTAACATTTATTTATTTATTTGATTTATTTACGGATTCTCTTTACCATCTCGCATCAGCGTACTATACAATTCAAGGCGTGAAACGACCGATAAATTTTGCTCAGAGGTATCTTCATTCAGGCCTTAAGTTTGTTTGTTTGTTGTTTTTTTCCATGCTGCAAATCCACGGTTTTACTTCCCTTCTGAAGAAAGCAACACTTAGGATTTTTACGCCCGAAAAAATCAAACCTGGCCGGGATTGAACCTGCGATCTTGGGTCTACGAGGCAAATACTGTTACCACTAGACCACCAGGAGAGACTGCGCAAAGAAGATGCTAACAATAAGGTTAGCATATAAACACAAGTTGGTACATTCAAGGTGACAAAAAACATGTACTGAACTATGCAACTGCTAGTCTGATTATTGGCCCCCATTTTTCAGGGGTATCACGGCAACCAGAATAACTTAGCTCTAGCAGGGTATCGTGTCTTCGGACAGTTAGTGCAGTTCGGTTTGATAAAAACAAACTGAAGTGACAAGGCAATAAATAAATAAATAATTTCTTAAGCTTCACAAACTGCCGCTGTTTTGATGAAACATTTTCGAACGTGATTGAAAGGCGCACATTCATCCAGTAAAAATCAAAAAAGCTATCCAGCACGGCTTGGCACGATTAAATATTCTCACACAGACAAAGCATTTCACCGCCCTTGAACTGTCAGTCGCTTGTTAATAGTTTGCTTTAATCCATTACTGCCACTGCGAATCTTTTAACGTGGAAACAGATAGGAAAGGTTTATTATCCTCAGAACAGAGATCTTTTGCGTCGTTACATGAAAAATGTCATAGAATAAAAAGTTGGGACAAAGTGACTAGGAAAGTGGATGGCGTAAATTCTGCAGCTGTTTTCCTATCCCCTTTGCACATTAATTGGATGTGCCACTGTTTTTGCATCCAACAATTCAACATTGCTGCATCCTTCAGCTATAGCAACACAAGCAGAAACGCTTATACACTTAGAAAGCAGTGTGCTGGCCCGCGCCTAGTTCGGGGGCCTAGTTCCATTAAATGATTTGCACATTTTAAACCATACATAAATACAGACGTTCAAGCAATTGAGTAAACGCATTTTTCTGAACATTAACATCGCATTCTCGTGTAAATATTACACACAAAGATAAACGCCAATAATTCGTTTAATGAAAATGTCTGAACCAAACAATCAGCATCTAAGTTATGGTGCACGAAGATCATGTGCAGTCAAAGTCCCTTAACTCAAATAAAAACAATGACACTTTTGCTGTCACTTCATGATGTTGCAGTGAACATTCTGTCTTTATCTCTGAACCACATTGCAGTTTTTGTTACCTACCAAACTTGTTCACCTTGAATATCCTACAAGTGAAAATATTTCCAGCAGCTGGAATTCTGACGGATACAATTTCATATGCTACTTAACAAAAGTTCTTGGCTTCAAAAGGACGGCGGAAACCCTTAGTTCGAGTTAGGAACAGAATAAAGCAGTTTACGGATTTGAGGAGGAAGCAGATACAATCTGCTAGCATTCAAAGCTCTGCATAACAATGACTTCGTTTTAAACATGTTGCCTCTGGTGCAAAACATGCCCTATTCATTTTATTGATCCTATCATTTACTTGTAAATACATTAAGAACTTCATCAGCCATTCTGTCAAACGGCTGACAATGCTAACCGTTGCTCCGAAAATTACACTCCCTTTACAAACAATGCTGCACATAGGAAAATAAAACCGAGGAACAAATACCACATACCTTGTTCATTTTCCATTAAGTTCCCATTAATTATATGCCCCTTAGCATAAATTTCGCTGTTAGTCTGAATTCATTTATATTGTCGATACAGCAACAATGTTGGAGAATCTCTTTCCTTGAAGCCTATATTTACTTGAACCGAACACATCAGGGCTCTGCGGGCGATGAGGCAAATTATCCACTCAAATGTCCTCCTGCAGATGGTGGGTTAGAATCTATGTCCACAACTGCTTATAATATCTGTGTCGTTATGCGTTAATCTTTCCAAATCACATGAACCTGTCTGTCTCTTGGTTTGACAGTGCGACTGCACTAGATTGCTGGCCCATTCATGGTTTTGTGTTTAAATTAAAGTGATAAGTACCCATACGTTATAATCGATGTAGTATTTGTGTCAAGCGATATTTGCCAACGTTATAGCACTTCATGTGACGAGTGTCAATAGAGGAATGTCTTCGAAATTCAAAAAAAAGCAATCATGTAGACACCACATATGCACACGTTTACACCAACGGAAAGAAAGGACACTTGTAGGGAGTGAACGCGAAGGTTAAACATCTCGTGTTTGACCGTCCTTGTTAAAACGCACGGAATTAATATCTGATCAAGCTGTTTTAGTCGGGTACTTCTGTTTGCTAGGATGTTTCTTTGCTTAAAAAGTTAAGTACCCTGGCCATCTATCTCAATTTACATTTGCTGATGTCATCCAGTTAATTCTACTGTGAACTTAATGTGACGCAAAATTCAAGTTTCTAGCGAATAAAGTTCCAATCGCCACATCAGCTTGGACCTGGGTATTGCAGTCTCCATGTTCGTGCCGTAATACATGTTTTCGAGAACATTTCATATGATTGTTTTTTTCAAAGTTTAAGTTTTCAATGTCCCATGCTGATTACCAAAGATGTTTTCAGAATTAGAAACGATGAAATGATAACAAAATTAGAATATACTTCGTTACCGTTTATTAGGCCTTTGCAGATTATTGAAAACTCTGTGGTGAGAAGAATGCTAGTATTTACAACATCTACGATAGCAGTTAAGAGTAACGTTAGAGTACCTAAGTAGAACTTTGTGGAATGTTAGAAACCGAAAGCAAATCAATGTGTCAAATAAACTGTGAAGGAAACAGCATTGTGTAACATTCGCCAAATTGGAAAAAGTTGGTGCGATCGGTTTCAGTATCCTCGCCCCACTAAAGGAAAAATGAGCGTCTGCCGTCTTATTTTACATTATTGTTTTATTTTTCCCGAGATTGCAAGGAACGCATATTGCGATACCAAATACTCAAGTACTAAGGGACAATTTTATTCTTTCAGTCATCCATTTCCTTCTGTAACTTTGCTCTCCTTTATTTTTCTCTACTTTAGCCCCAGGCTATTCATTTTAGACAATGTCTGCAGCTTCTTTCTGGTTCACTGAACATAACTTGACCGTCATTCGCATCCTTTGTTTTAAGCAGAAACGTCATCTCCCGTGGTTCTTGATTACACCACTGGTTATGAAAAGTTATGTTCTTGCAAAGTGAAAAGTAGCACGTGGCTTTTAATACATTGCCATGTGCCATTTTATAATTATTTATATTACAGATGTTAAAAATGGCGTTTTATTTTCTGAGCAAACCTACGGGGGGAATCACTTTTAACAAGTGTATTAGCAGTATTTATTTATACTTTTATCTATGTATAATCTACTACTTACAGATAGCATTTATTCCAGTCATTTCGAAACATTCTTTGTTTTAATTAAATAATTAATTAATAGGAGGAGCATAGAAGAAACTTTATTTGAATATCTGGACAACATTACCAATATAGCAGCGGTGGCAGTTAGTAGGTTTAAAACGTATTTTGGTGTGATAAGATAAATTTAAATTGTGTTTTTTATTTAACACATTTTATTATACTAAATTACCATTTAAATTTTTAATTTTCTCGCACTGAAAGAAGTTTTAGTATTCTCTTGGGCATGCACAATGATGGAATCAGTTGCGATTGATTTCCTACCAGCCTGACATGACTCCAGCCAGGGTTGTCAACACGGATACTTACGTCAAAAATCTTATAAATAAATTAATGTAATATTTATTAGATAACAATAAAATCACGGTCTTATTTCGTAACTGATGAATGTAAAAAAAAGCTTTAAAAAAATATATATACACATAATTGTATCCGCTTAATAAATTAATAATTATACATTCCGTATAAAACCAAAGTTCGTTAACATTTTATTGTTTAAAAAATGTTATAGCCCTGTATTTTATAAAATGCAAAAATAACTACTTTTAGAACAAGCTTATAAAAAAATTAAGCAACGTTATTTCTGATGCTTTTTGGTTGAATAATAGTCAAATAAATGTTATTCAGACAAAAAAAAAACAAAAAAAAACCAGTGAATATTTTCTAAATGTTACAATAAATGCCTATTTAAAAATCAATTAATCATATCGGGTGATCACACAAAAAAATGGATTCACAGAGATGTATTTAGATAATTTTATATACAAATCTCTGAAACATTATAATATACTTGTATAGGTTTTTTTCCGTTTTCCTTTTTTTTTTTCTTTTTCTTTCTTTCTTTTTTTTTTCTTTTTTTTTTTTTTAACGTGGCAACAGGTGTCCCAAAAGTCTCCATACATTGAGAAATACGAAAATGTTTCTTTTGTTATGGGTAAAGTGTCATTGAGGGATGAAAATTGATCTACGAAGGTAGGTCCATAAGTTTCCGGCCTAACCATTTTCTAGGTATGATAAAGACAAAAACTGTATTTCACTTATCAATACAGTTACCCTTTATTGCAATACACTTCTCACATTTTTAATTAACATTTCAATCAGCCCATCCCCCCCTCAAAAAATTAGTCAGAATCCTTAACTGCAAAATGGGCATAAACAGCATCCACCACTTCTTCGTCACACTTAAATTTCCTTCCTCAAAGGTTCTTCTCGAGTTTTGAGAAGAGAAAATAGTCACTGAGAGCTAGATCTGAGCTGTAGGATGGATGGCCAATTTCCTTGAAACCACATTTTTTCACAGCTTCCTTTGCAACAAGAGCTGTGTGCACAGGCGCGTTGTCGTGAAGAAGGCGTAAGCCACCACTTGCCTTTCCTCGCCTGGAATTTTTCTCTGATGGAAGCACGCAGTCTGTGCAGAAGGTCAGATAGTACTTCCCATTTACTGTGGTGTTCCTCTGCTTGAAATCAATGAAGAGAATTCCTTCACAGTCCCAAAAGATTGTAGTCATGATCTTCTTGGTTGACTGAGTGACCTTGACCTTTAGAGGCGGTGCTTCACCAGGTTTACGCCACTCCATTGATTCTCTTTTGGACATGGGATCATAGTAGATGATCATAGTTTCATCTTCCGTAACAATGGTTTGCAGAACTTCTCTCTCGTTGCCACGACAGAGGTTCAAAAATGTCTGACAACAGAAGATCGTTACTGCTTTTGGACTGAGGAAAGAAGTCCAGGTACACATCTTGCACTAATTTTATTCAGGTTTAAATATTCATGAATAATAAGTTGATAATGAGAAATTTGAATGTAAAAGGCTTTATGTTTTTTGTTATTCAAAAGTGTTCATTATTATTCGAAGGACGTTTTAGAAAGGCTCAATCTTTCTGCTATTACTGTAACTTTGAGCCGCCAGTCTTCCATAATTTCTCCTTCCACAACAGCGAAGCTTTCAGGAGTGAGTACCTCCAAGGGCCGATGTGCACGCTCTTCGTCTTCAATGCTTTCTAGGCCCATTCGAAAAAAAATTGGCCCATTCTTTTACGGTAGAATATGAGGGGGATGCTTCCCCATACACACCGTCCAATCGCTGTTTAATTTCATTTGGAATTAAGTCCTTCTTTTGTGAAGAACTTGATAACAGGTCGATACTCCATTTTGAACATGTCACAATCATCTACACATTGACTTCTTTATGCAACTATACCCGATACCTAAAACAATACTGAACAAAGAGGAGCGGAAGTTACAGTTGTAATTATTACTTAACAGATAAAATATGACACCAGATAAGGCTTTTGTGAAGGTGACAACCCTTATATGCAAGGCCGGAAACTTCTGGACCTACCTCGTAAATAATCCTCCCGAGTAGAAAGGGTAGATACAGATGTACGCCAGAGAAGTTCAACGGGAGATAAGGAATAACGCATATACAGTTGCTAAGCTAATAAACAATTCAGATAAACAGATCAGTGGTAGAGTTGACGAACACTCCAGATCAGGACGCCCATGCACTGCCTCAGACGAGGGAACGTCAATAGTAATACTTGCATCAGTTGTGAAAAGTTCACAGGAAAACATATGTCCCCTGTCTATAGAGCCCAGCGTCAGTGAAAGCAACATCTATTGCATACTGTCAACAAATTTCACCTATTCAAAATACATATGCTGCAAAAATTAAGTGAGAACGATTCTGACTGTCGTTGAGTTCTGTGGATGGGTACAGCACAATGAAGAGGAGGTTGACTTTGGTTGCAATATTTTGTTCTCGGATAACGCCAATTTTTACATCAGCAGAGAAGTAAACAGAATATGCGATAATGGAGTCGAACAAACCTTCACTGGATGGATGACATAAAAATGCAAAGAACTGGAAAGGTGGTGGTGTGGTGTGGCTTGTGCAAAGACAGGGTGATTGCCCTACATTCATTGAACATATTTTGGATGGGAACAAGTACCTAGAAATGTTGCAGGACGTGATAATTACCCTGGTACTCAATGAAGATGAGGGAATTGCCCGAGTATTTTCAGCAGCATGGTACGCCTGCCCATTACGTCGCTGGTAAAATGCACAGTTGGATCGGATCCATTGGATCGGAAGATGAGGACTTGTTGAATAGTCGCCACCACCTCACACTCCTTGATTTTTACCTGTGGGGACATTTAAAGCAAAAATTTACCAGGTGAAAATCAATAATAGGCTCAACTAAAAGCTTGGATGATTGAAGCTTCCACTCATGCGATGCCGAACATCTTGTGAGATGTTCGGCAAAACAGGCACGAACGCGTTCATCGGTGTCTGAACCTTAAAGGCCAACATATTGAAAAGATTCTGTAGCACAACACTATAGCCGTAAAACAACCCAGTAAAAATCTTGTTTCCATATGCATGGAAGTTTTTAGCACACCCCTTATATGAAATGCATAATTCTCTTATATTTACCTATATGGAGGCCCTTCACTCTATTCTGCGCACATCAAAAGAAATTTCTCCTCGGAAGCTAAAGAAGATGTTAATACATTTCCATTCAATATTTTGTTTATATTAATTTATCTCCGTGTCCCCCTTCTTTCTTCCACCCCTTTCCTAGTGGCTGAGTCCTTTCTACTTACCAAACGACCTATAAAATTCTGTTTCTGATCAGAGCATTTTCCTTAATTTCGCCTCACTCTGAAATCTCTGCAAGACCGAAAAGTTAGAAGTAAGAAATAGTCAAATATGGGATCTAGGAAGACGGATATACCTGGGAAAATGCGATGTTATGCCATTAAATCTTTTTACGAAGCATGAAAAATGGGCTTGGTCACTCAATATCTTCTCATTGGCAATTAAGTACCTCCACGAGAAAATTACTGCTTACGAATGTGCAGTAAAGTTTCCTCTGATTGGCTGCCTAGTTCTACCACGGCCGCGAAATTGTATATCAAGATATTCAAAATGGTCTTATAACTTCTTGACATGCATCGTGTATGTAAAATTTGCTGATTTCAATAGTCACTAACCTGGGTATCTTTACAGAAGATGCATTTTACTCAAAGTGCCACAATTTGTTCGTCAAATAATTTTAGGTTCAAATTAAAGTACCACAAATAGAATAAAGGTATACTTTAATTTTTACGTGTTTTAAGAATATTAACATTGCATTACTCAATGTTTAAGGGTAAGTCTACAAACACTGATTTTTTGTTATTATTTTTTAATCGCCAACAGCAAAGAAACATTGTTGAAACAATGTTGTATGCTGTAAACGGATCAGCCCTGAATGGTGGACAAAAACAGAAGTTCGCTAGCGCATGCGTCTGTACACAGGGCACGAACAAATTACGTCAGTTCGCCAATCGCCTACATACAAAATGTAGTTGGTTCGTGAAGAGCAATATGCGACGTTAAAGTTTTGGTTTCGTTTGCAGAAATCCGGCATGGAAACTTAAGATTGTTGCAGCAGGCATATGTGATGTTATGCCACAATCCACAGCACTTCGATGGTTCAAGGAATTTAAGAATGGCCGTGTTTCAACAACAAAGCAACGCAGCACAGATGCTCCAGCTCCAGCAACAGCAATAAACAAAATCATAATTAGCACAGCTGGAGTCATTGTTCGTGAAGACCGACAATAACAATTGACAGACTTGCAGACCTGTAATAAATTTCCCATGGCAGTACATTTTCGATTCTGTATATCACTGGAACATGAGATGCGTTTGTGAGAGGTGTCAGGAGATAAACTGACTCCTGAACAGTACATAAGACGAGTGGAAGTGTGTAGGGAACTTCGAACGTATATCTCATCCTCCTCATTCCTCAGACTTAGCCCCTCTGTATCTTTTATCTCTTTCCCTGTCTGAAAAAGGAGCTAAAGGGACGGGGGGCTTCTTGATACTTCTGAGGCCGTCATGAAAAATGCTGAGGTGGTTTTGAAGATGTCAAAAGATGGCTTCCAACACATGTACCAGGACTGGCAGACTCGTTGGGCAAAGTGCATTCATCTCAACAAAGAATACTTTGAAAAAGACACAACAATATGGACCGATGTATTTCATGCGTAAAAAAACACATTTTCAGTCTCTTTTGACTAACTCTCGTAATTTAAATGTTTAACTACACCATAGATCGTATTTTAATGAACGTCTTAACGTTGAACTCTGTGCCCGTTAAGAATGAGGAAGTAAAAAGTGGAGAAGGCAAATTAGGATTGGATATCGACAAAATAGTCTTTGAAATTCTCAATGCCTCTTTTATAGGTACTGTGAGATACTGAGATAATACTACATATTATCTCAGATGAAAACTGCAGTAACAAAGAATGCTTTATTTTTCTTGAAGCAATAATTCAAAATACAACTTAGTAGCATGAAAATATCATTCAATATCGGCGAATTGAAAGTTTACAGTAATTTCAATATTTTGAAGAACACATTGCCCCTAAACTAATTTTTATGCATAATCATTTTGAGATTTCACTGCATATCTTCAACTTTTAGACGCTTTCAATGCCCTTCCATTTATCAATCTTAAACGCCAGCATAACAAAGCTCACCTTTAATCATTACGAAGTGTAGTACATATATCGGTTATGTTCTTGTTACTGAACAGTATCTTTCTTCCATGGAGTCCAAGTCGTTTTGTAGCACTCGCGTGATAGATGACGTAGAACTGCACTGGTGAAAGCAATTCCTGCTGCTGTTATAGGAACAAGGATAATGGACTAGCCTTTTGCTTTTATACAGCTTCTACACTCCTTTTAGATTTCTCAGAAGTGTTAGCAATTCATGGTGGACCAACGGAGAAAACTTAAAGGGGGCAGTGGATGAATAAGACTGCACAACTCTTGTGTTTTATTTCTGTCACGATAAGGTACTGAATTAAATCAACTGAAGTATATAGTGAAGTACTTTTTAGTCATTGTTGCTTAAATCGTTTACAAAAATTCCTGCTCATTCTCTTTTCATACAGGCTACTGAGTGCAAATGTCATTTGCAGAGCCACGAAGACTTTTGAAATGTAAAACTTTCCAAATTTTTACACAAATTACGAAAAATTATTAAAAAGTTTACACTAAATGTCCCTTCTTTAGACTTATTAACCTGAACAACACCGTAACAAGTGAGGGGATGGGCCTACGTTTATGGCGTCGAAACAAAAGTTAATGCAAAATCTTTCATTCTCTTGATTTTGATGTTCTCTACAACAGAAACTCTCCACAATCACGGAATGTTATTTCACTTACATGCTTGCACACTGAAAGAATGATGCATTGAAAGGCACATTGCTTTTGAAAAATCCCTGTGGGTAGCGCTAGTGAGCGGAAAAGTGAGCACCAATGCACTGGGCGAGCTATTGTGGTTGTAAGCATGAAAATATTACTGAAATGTTTCTTCAAATCTCCATCGATCTACTTATTAGGCACCAAAAATGACAATGAAAAAATATTATATACTGTTAACGTTCTAGCGGCGGCATATCTTCTTCTTCTCCTCCTCCTCCCAACAAAAATCTGCATATAACGATCAAATAAAAGATTCATCGAGTCTGTTAACCACAAAAATTGGACCAATGAAGGTGGTGGTGGTGGAGCAAAATTTTAAAAATCACTCAAATGGCCGCATTTTTTTTCTCAAGGAAATTCGGTATATACCATTGTAATAAAACAAGAAAAACAGTTCCTGGAAATTAGCGAAATAAGACTATAATGAAAAAAGTATTACCTGAGGCCCAAAATTTTAAAATTGATCAAGTGACAATGTTTGATTTTTTTTGGGGGAGGGCAATAAAACTTAATATATAGGTACCATTTAAATGAAACACGAAAAATAATTTCTGACAATAAGGGAAATCGTAGCATTAGGAATGAGGCTGTATCTAAAAATCGAAATTTGAAGAGTGGGGGGTTAAAAAGTTTAAACCGAAATTTTTAAAAAAAAAAAAAAACCGCTTTAGAGGCCACACAATTTTTGTTATTTTTCCCCTTCAACAACACTCGGTATATGCCATTGAAATAAAATAAGAAAAGTAGTTTATGAAAATTAGGGAAATTGGGACTATTACTCACTTTTCACCCTTAGAAAGATGTATCACATGACGTCACTAGCATGGCTGTATACATTCAAGTACAACACAGTAGCAAATCACGCAAAGAAAAGTACTTTCATGTTAGCATCCAAATTTGACAATGGGTTCAGAAATAAATAACATAGTACAATGCAAAAAACAATTCTTATGACTTGAATTGAATTACTACTGGCTTAATGAATTGAATTTCTAAGTTGCAAATTGATGCCTTCAACTCTCAAGATGCAGCTCGTCTGATTCAGTGGCTGTTTAAACAAGGCAAGGCGCAAGCAGTTTGCGCTTGTTATTAGACTAACGCTAACGAAGCACATGCTGCTGTTCCTACGAAGACATAAAGCATAAACAAAGCAACTGGTGGTCAGAAACAATTATTTTAAAAGGTTTTCAAAGTTCTGCGAAAAGTACCCGGCATTCACAATAAAGGAGGTAGTAAAATAACCTCAGAATTTATCGGTGTCTTGTAATTACGTCACTTATACATGCCAAGTGTTTCTGACATCTAGGAAATATTCTTGGCGCGAATTGCGGATGGATTGTTGATGTTAAGATCACTTTAAGAGTGAATAGATAATAGCAGTAAAAGTATGTCTGAAAATCGAAGTTTAATGAGTCCTCTAGAGTTTAATTTTCTCTCAATTATTTAAAAGGGGGAGATACAAATTCACTCATAATTTATAATTGTTTTTATTTACAAAAGCATTGTCCTGAAGATAGCAAATATTAATCTATTACTGCCACTATCAAAAGAGGCGGCGAACTTTTGATATGACCGTTACTCGATATCCCAATAATAACGCTGATAAATTTTCCCGCAGCTGTTCATTTGTCTGCTGTTAATCTTATATTGACTGGAGCTGTTACACCACTCCACGTGGAGTTTGTTAAATACCGGACTATTATTGACTGAAGATAAAATATTATTTGGTGCGGAAAGACAGAGAATCTCTGTTTTTATGTTATCAAAGGCTCTGTAATAACGTTCACAAATTTAACTTGCTGAGGAATTCGCTTAGTTTACGCAGTTCCTGCGTGAAGACCCCGGTTCTACCTAGTCTCTACTTGCAATTATCAAAATATTTTGTTATTATATGAAACATTTCCTTTCAGTCGGTTTCCGTTCTAGCACTTTGATGCTGACTACTGGTTTTGGCAAATTTGCATTGAGAATATTTTTATAGCCCCACATCGGTTCTATCTAAAGCGTTTCATCATCAGCAGGTGCACGTTGATGTTTGCGGTAATGCTAAAAAAATTCTTTATTGCTAATGTTACGTCCAACAACCTATTATGCAATTTTTTCTAGGACTAGGGATACATTTATATAATATTCATTAAATATTTCAGAATTTCAAAATAAAATTACTTTTTATGTTTATTAACTGAAGTCTGAACTTGTCAGCCCTCTCACTAGAGTAAGGCACAAGCACTTTCGTTCTGAATGTTTACGAAACTTTATATAATTTGCATTTAAATTGTTTTATGAACTGTTCAACTTATTACTCCAGAATTATCAAGAAACATACAACCACATTGCACTGACAGTACTGGAAAAATGTTACAAATGAGGTAATTGTGTTTTATATCCAGTTTATTTCACTTTCTCATATTTTAATTTATGAACGGTTTCTAACATCATCAATGAAGAATTTGCACATTCAGAGATTATACTTATAACTAGAAAGTTATAACACTAATGCTCGCTTTCTGAGGCTAGTTTAAACACTTGTTCGTCACTGCAAAAGAGAGAGTCCAGTATTACACAGAAATCAAAATCCAGTACCAGCAATTAATACTTTTGAGAACTATAACAAAACACTATATACCGCTTTTAAACCAAATTTCTCTACGAATTACATTTTCACCTTGCAATCCTTAATATCGCCAACGTACATGGAAACACAAATTGAAAACCGTATAACGCTCTTTAAAATAATTACTCTTGTAAAGGCATAAAACGTCATACTCCTGGCAATAAAATACTAAGCCTAAGCCAATAAGTAAACAATAGAACCTTGAGGTGCAATATGACATATAAGTGGGTAGGTACGTCCAGCAAAACAGGTGCAGTGGTTAGGAAGGGAACTGGCAAGAAAGCTGCATTATACGAAGTGTACAAAGCAGTTGCTGGAAGGCTTTATAATATTGTAATGTTTAAGAATACTGCTCATTTCCATAGCTAAATTGTAAAGCTAACAATAAGCTAAACTTAACTCGATCCTGCAATTATTTTTCGGAGCACGTCATGTAGCATTCCCACCTCCAAGCTTTTTTTTTTGCGCAACAAAGTGTTTTGCTCATGTCTGATTTTTCCACTAGTACTGATTACGTCATCTGCTTGAAATGTCATTACATGTTAATGCAATCTAGAAGCAATGTGCATACTACAAGTTTGTCATTTTGTACACTTGCAACGCTAGCGATATTTATAAACCCAAACCCAAGTTATTTTTAAACTTACAAAAGTATTTTAACTACTATCACGAGGGTCTTTAGTGGATTCGCTGTCTTCCGTTCGGCGCGTTAACATAAAAGTAATACGTGTTTAAAGAAAATGAAGGCATTTAAATAAAGAATGTTCAGATCTGAAAAGAAAAATTTAATTAACGAAGCCTGATTTAAGTAGCATAAACTTCTCGCTCTCAAAATGTTAATCGAACTAATCGAAAAGAGAAGGGGGACACATGCATTCCAGGCGGCACAGTTCGTTTAAAAACGTATGAGCTGTGGCAACGACAAAACAAAAGCAGACGTGAAGTGGATTAGGGGCTAATTTAATGTACATGAATTTTAGTTTAAAAAACTGTGTCTGCATATATAAAGTGTTAAAGAGCTTCTTTTAATATTATCTAATGTATAATTTTAATGCATCTATACTTTTTCCTAATGTACCGAAAACATATAAGTTTACAAATTACTGATAATATTGTATATTTTATATCAGAGCATGGCATTTTAAGTTGGGCAGAAAATATATTTCAAAAGTGATGAAAAACTAATTTATCAAATTATCTTACCTCATTCACCTATAATAATTTCATTTTAAGCGCTTAAAAGATTTAATAAGTATAATTAATAATTCTAGGTTAGTATCTTTGACTGTTAATTAGTGCTTAGAGTCACAAACCGAGGTTAAAATCACTCAAATACCCCCACTCTCTCTCCCTCTTACCCTTTTTACACTCTAACCCTCCTTAAAATGCTACGAATTCCAAGAGCGGTTAAAGGTATTAATTATACTCGTCTTTTGATTAATCATAATAAAGTTTTATTGACATTTAAAATGAGAAAAAAAAATGAACCTTTTCATTTTTTATGCAGAATAGTCTGGGAGCAAATTTTGGCACAAATGTGCATCTACATGTGAACACATGTGAATTTGATGTGTTTCAGGTTTATAGCAACCTATATTGAGGACTTTATAATGGTGATATTGCTGCACAAATAACTCAATAGGAATAAATAGATTTTCTCTCTTTCGCTGGTTGTTAGCTACTTACACTTTACTTTTTGGGAGGCAATTCTGACAATGTGTGAAAATGCAAGAATATTTTAAACGCACCAGCTATGTTAACGAAACAAATTATATTTAATTGCTGGTGTTATTAATGCATATTTTCATAACTTTCACTGGCATGAAACATCACATGTATCTATTGGCGGAAGGTTTTCAAGCAACGAATCTTTTAAAGTACAGACAACATGTGGATGAAAGTTGGGGATAAGAGGTTTACATTCTTACGTGTTCTGTTTACGAGCGATGCACTGTTATATAATCTTGAAGACGCGAGGCACGTACGAGGCAAGCCCTGTCGTGTTTTAGGAGTGGTTTCCTGAATAATTCACGGGAATGACGTCGCTGCAACCGCGCACCGGTCAAATCTGCTTCCAACCATTTTGAACAGTTTCAGTCACCCTCTCGTAACGCCTCGCAATGCTCTATAGTTCCCAAAAGTTCGAAAAAGGGAGAACCGGAAAAATAGAACGCAACGCTGACTGTTCGAGTTAGTCACGCTTGGGATGTGCAACTATTTGCAGGATATGTTACCACTTAACAATTAGAAACCCATGTTCAGAAAGGTAATTTCAGCAAAGTAACAAATTAGTCCCCAAACAATAACAAAAAATATTCTTTTAATTAAAATATTAAAAGGAAATAAGTTTTATGGATGTTTTTAAGGCAATGTTCTTTAATATATATTTGAACTTCCAGAAATTTTGAAGTACTATGTGATAAAAAAATACAATATAATACGTTAAAGAGTTGCATTTTATTTGTTTAAAAAAATATATATGCACTCTAGGCAGAGTATCAATCCTACGAACTAAATAAAAACACTTGTAGTATGTGCGCCATATACAGGAATTTTATAATTTGCAGTCTTTGTAACTACCTACTTAAGATAAATGTAGTTTAAACAAAAATCGTAGCATTAGATATTGAGAGTGAAGTTTTAGGTTCTACTCCCCGTTCACCCTCAGTCACTTAACTTTAAAATTTCAAATGGCATCCCTGCTTTAATTTACTTAAATTTTAAACAGTTTTTTTACTTGAATTTGGACAGAATAAAACTATAAAAACTACTGAGCATTTAGTATAATCGTTGTATTTTGATAAGTTGTTTCAAAATACTGTGTAGATTACAAGAAAGAACAGAATGTAAGAGGATTAGATAGGAATTTACTGTAATATTAATAATTATAAAAGTATTCAAATTAAATTGTGTTTTCATTCTATAACCGAATTATTTTTATTCTGCCTAAATTTAAACAACAATACAGTCCAATGAATTAAAACAAAAAGATGTAATAACTAGAGAAGGGATTTTAAGTTGCAAATTTGTGATTAGAATGGGAAAAGAAAGATGCTAAAAATGTATATCTATACATAAAGGGTCAAAAATGTCTTTATTCGGTCTGACATTCTTTATTTAATATTGTAGCAAATAATAAAGTAACAGTTATTTAGGAAGTAAACGTGCAATTTGCTACACTGGATTACGCACAACATTTCTATATTTTCGAATGTAAATCACTGGGTGCTTGGAGCTCCGGCAGTCCTTACATACTAAGAAACTCCACTGAATATTTAATGAAAACAATGGAGCTAATTTTGCAAACATAGAGAAAGGGAATTCAGTGGAAGTTGCAAAGACTTCCACATCCGGACTGTTCCTCAAAATGGATTCAAGCTGATTTTGGCAAATTCGTCAACATTATCCCTCCAGTTACCTCTTCCTCTGTTCCTCCTCTGCCTTCTTCATCTCTTGTTCTAAACTCTGAATCACATCAGGGAATTATCTATAGTCATGTACTGCGAAAAACTCTAACTCTGGGTCTTTGTGGTTCAGCAAATATTGGGCATGCTTGAGACTGTTGCTTCCGTTGAATCTAGAGAACACGTGAAGTTTTGATTTTTTTGAAGTTTTCGCAAAAGAAAACTGGACAGCTTATCTAAATACGCCAAGCAGCCCCGTAATCTCTCGGCACAAAAGTTGCGATTGATGCCTTTACAAGAAACTTCTTCATAGCAGCAATGAAGTCATTTACCCCACTGTGTCCCTCTCTGACTCACAAACACAGCGTAGTCCAAGCGCAATATATGCCATATGCTTATGGATGGGATACACGGTCTTCTGTTGCCGTGGGTCCCGTGTCGTACAGTTACGGCACATAAAAAACCTCAAGCCTGAAAAAAGAGGCCTCTGAGCAAAATTTATCGGCCGTTTCACGCCCTGAATAGAATGGGAGCTAATGACCATAGATGTTAAAGAGCGTCCGTAAATAAATCAAATCAAAAAAATGCCCTTCTGTTGTTGGAAAGCCTGGGTGAAATAATATCATGGTAAGATCTACAAAGAACTGATCGATGACTGCTGCTTTTCAGATTCTGAAGTGAAGGAACTTATTACCTTCGTCGCTTGTGGATCCAATATTCTTCGCATGCTTGTCGTTATGGTTTATTCTAGCTTCTCATCAACCGCATTATTTACATCGGAGACGGCATAATGAAGAATTAGACTATCAATTTCGATGAATCGTCTCTTGAATTCTTCTGAAAATACATATAACTTTACCTACTGAATTTTTGGTATGGTAGAGTACTGCAACTACACAAACACAAAGCATTCTTCATATAAAATGTGCGCGAACTAGACAGAGAACTGTGGTTTTGGCGAATAGATTTATTTAAATTTTGTGTTTTCTTTTGCAGGTTTTGTTACATTAGCTTGGTATTGTGACTGCAATGTATACAAAATAAAAGCAGTCATGCCGCTTTACAAATTGAGACTATGGGATATTATGTAGGTGCTCAGAATGGTGAAACTTGTTTATTTTTCTGCTCAAGAACAGCCAAAAAATATTTTAGGCCCAATTTTTAACACGAAAGAAAAGGGCTGCTCTAATCTCACGAAATGGCGCATTAAAAGTTGTGTATTTCGTTTTATTTCATGTCCTACAACATAAAATTCAAATGATCGGTATGAAACCACATTCTTTTTTAATGGTGATACCAACTGAATCTTCTTTATAATTTAATCATCAAAAGGTAGATATGCTAATTTGAAATTAAAAAATATGGTGGCTGGTGTGAAATTTAAAACGTGATATACGTTGGTTTTTAACCCCGTCCTGAATATGTATTTTTTTTTCCTCCCTCCTTTCCATTAAATCTATTTTAAGAGGTAGTTATTCAGATTTGAAATGAAAACCCTGTACAATTCTTATACAGCATTTCAGTGTTTGTAAATAAATAATGTATTTAATCTTCGGCTTTCCTTAACTAAATATAGCTAATATCCTTTGACAATTGCTTAACAGTTAAAGACGCTTACTTTCCACTTACATTTTTAATATTACTGTCTACCATTAAAACGGTATTATTTTAAACTTTTATTCATCGCAAAACTTCATAAACATCTTTAGTTAATTGATTTCCTTCGGTGTCTCCATTTTCACGCGATGTAGGCACGATGTGGTTCTACAATTATTTTTGCACACAAATGCACACGGCGCTTTAGATGTATGCTTGTTTTTCCCCCTTTCCTCTCATGCACAGTTCGTAAATGCTTTTGGTTTTAGTGACACATCCGACTAGTTTTCGTTTTCCATTAAAAAGAGTTTTGTAATGCATGCTGCTGCTGAATAAGGGTAGGCTTTAATTTTTTATATATGTTCTACCAACGTATTAAAATTAAAATAATAGTCGAAATGTTGGAGAAGTCACCACATTCAGATATATCGGTATTACGAAATACGAACAATGCATAAGGAAATAAAATAAAAACTAAGTGCTTAACACACTCCAATATAACAGGGCAAAACTCAGTTGGCATTTAGTCATTGAGCAAAATATAACCGACATTGTATATAGCATTTATTCGTTTATTTATTTCTTGCCTGGATTTATTGAATAACCGTAACTTATTTTAATATCCTAAATTATATACCATAAAATTTTAGTCCACTTCCATGTTAAGGATAGGTAGCTTTATGTCCATTCCAGGTCCATTAATCATCTAATTATTCACTCCAGAAATCTCCGCTGTGATAAATTCGTGAATTATGGACTAAATTATGTCATAATGATACTATCTATCCACAGTCAATCATCGGCCCTTGTTCAACGTACACTCCCCGCCCATTAGCCCATCGTTTCCCTTACAAATACCGCTGCTTTCTTGGTATACCGGGCATTTCGTGGTTTTATCGCCCGCTTCACGACAGCTGGCAGGTGGCAGTCACAACGTTAACTCCCGGTGAAGTGGATATGCAACTGATTAAAGTTCTCGCAATTATAACTATAATTATAGTGGAAATACGCAATTATCTTGTGATAGAATATGTTGGAAACGCAGCATCCTTACATTTCTTGTATGTTTTTAGAAAATGTCATTCACGCGCACCAGCTCATCTTCCGAAGTTGAATAGATTTCTCGTGGTATTTTCTTTCAGTTCTTCTTTTCAACTTCTGCCATAAGTAAAAATAAATATTGTCAGGATATCATTCTTGTATTTTTCTGCCTTCATGGTATTCTAAAAAATTAGTAAATAAAAAATTAATGTTACTCTATGGAACTTACCGAGTTTAAACCGGTGTGAGTCAGGTTGGTTTCTATCTTTAATTAATTGAAGAAGTTTAGTACTCTTTATGCAAGGGGATTTCGTGTATAAAATGGATTTTTGCTGTACTCCAAACCCGTTATTTTGCATCGAATATGACCACGTAAATAGAACCATGCTTCATCAGTAATTCATCAAAGTATTCATTAGCGTTCCATAACAGCCAATTGCTGATATTTTCCCGAAATACCTGCCTGCAATTCGTGAACAACAATGACCTTGTACGCTTTCAATGTTTAATTTCACTCAATTTCGAGATGAACTGTTGCCTGTGAATGGCAATTTTCTAACAAAATGCCTGAAATGTTGAACGTAACAGAACAAGATTTGCAACACCTGTCATAAGGTGCATGTTTATTTTCATTGTAGTTGTAATTGCGAGGACTTCCATTGTACGTTATAGCTCTGATGTCGACCAGCCAGGCTGCCGTGAAATCAGTCCACCATCTGTTCGTCATAATACATCTCCACTGAAGATACTAACCGAATAAGTTAGCGAAAACTACTTTGAAACAACAACAAACACCGACTAAAGCACAATATCTTGGGAATTTGTATATTTGGTAATATCTTAACTGCAGAAGGACCAGTGACGTTTTCTTTTTTGACAAAAAGCCCAATAGCGTTCTTGATCATTATCTTGCAAAAGAATCACCTGCATATGCTATTTCTAGTGCATCATACCACGATAGCCTTGTAGAAAAACGTTTCAAAACCAAAGCTCAAGAGACTGCGCTATTTTCCAGTCCTCCATTGTTGGCACTTTTTTCTTAGAATAAGCAATCATATCAACAAGATGCTTAAGTACATAGTCACCTAGCGGAGTATTCCAAAGTTGGAAAGCTGTGCTGATTACAGTAGTGCTGGATATGAGTGCCTAAATGACATCTTCATACGATAAGGTCATGTAAAATAAGTGAATGGAAAGAGGCTTGTGTCTTGCCGATATTTATCTCCGGAAACTTACGAGTACTTAGGAAAATGTCTTTATTATCTAGCGCCTCAGACTAATTACTAAATACAATGCACTATGTACTATTGATCCATTTATTATAATTATGAGATTAAATTACCTTAGGGATAACAGCACAATTTTAATTAAAAAGATTACACATTCCTTATAAACATTTACAATTTGTCATCTTCATTTTACATCTCTTCATCTCCGATAAATGTATCAAACTATGAAAATGAACTTTAACAATATACACATTTTTATGAATGTACCACAAAAGAGTACGGGCTCATTTGATCACATATGTTATGCAGAGACAAGTACTTGCCCAAATGAGCAAAATGTTCTTCAGGGCCAAGATCGTACCCACCGACTACAATTAAAGTTTGATGTATTAGCCCTTTCTTCAATTTTATGGAACTGCCAGTCTTAATGACAATAAACACTTTACGAGCTAGAAGTGCACTGCGTTTTCTCAGCCTGATGTCTAAAAGTCAGATAATTAACATCTCTGGGTTAGTTACTGACTTGACTTTAAACCTGGTAACAACCCAAAGCACATTTCAATCTATGTGGACTGGGAAATTCCATCCACATTTTATGTTGCTGTGAGTGAGTAAACTGATTAGCATTTTGAAACATCAGAAAAGTTCTTTCACAGCTTTTACATCCTTCACTGACATGGCTCAAATATGGCCTTCAGTTTACTGCCATGCACCCAATTCAAATTCACGCATTCTGACTGGAGATGCACAGTGATGCTCCAATTTCAGATGACCTGCAGAAGCAGTTCTGGCGAGACCTGAATGACGCAGCCACTACTGCATGCAATGCTGCCAGGAAAAATGCTTTACTTCTGTGCTGTGTAAACACGGGTTTATGACAAACATTTCCTTTTGATGACTGTCAGAGAGCTTCACTTAACGAGCCTGGGGCAAACGTTCCCCTGTTGCCTCAGTGCTGTGTACCAATGACACAAACGTAATGAGCCACTTAAGACCGTCATGTAAACTTTCCACTGGTATACAAAACTGCACATGAGTCATCAAAATTACTCGCTACTTAGTTCTAAACAACTTCGGCCTACTTTGTCCTTTACTCAGTCCATTTAGGTACTGTAACACTATACTAAGGAGCATAAATATCTTAAATGTTAACTTGTTTCGTTTTCCTGTTGTTCTTATACAGCGGAAAGAACTGTTGCAGAAATATATACCATTTTAACGTTAATTGAACATTTGAATAGCTCTCGAGGAGAGCTAATGTATTGCTGAATAAAATGCCACTAAAAACCGAAGTTCTATCCCGTATCTTCTACATTAATGTATAAAAAAGCATGCCCTCAACAAGAACTCTCCCACGATATTAAAAAAAATTGAAGCTATTTTTTATTTAACGCACTAGAAAAAATATATTTTGCATGAGCAAAATTGATGAGACATCCGTACTCAAAGAGCTCAAAAAAAAAAAAAAAAACAGTACTCTTCTATTTAAAGAGGATGACAAAAATGGTTGAAATGTATGCATATGCGAAGAATAAACTATAAAGTCCAAATAATTGACTTCTTATCGACAGTTCATTATGGTGGGTAAGGATGGCTGAAATACGTGTGGGACATTTCATTTCAAATGCAACAATACCCTTAAAAGTTGGACCTTATATTTTTTTAAACTTTTTTTTTTAAATATTTGAAGTATCGAGAGATCATTTCTGAAAAATATGAAACCTCTGTTCCCAATGTTAATAAATGTTAAATTTTGATATTTTCAGAAAAATTGCTCCTTTGAATATCTGCAACTAGGTATACACTGCAGAAACACAAGTTTAAATTGTACACATTACCTCCTTTATGAAGCTTGCTTGCTTACTTGTATATAACCAAGGGGTTATTTCATTATAACTTATTTGAAAGAGCTCCACTCACTTTAAAAGACTGAAATACATGTTAAAATATTCAACTATAAAAATGGAATAATTATCAGTTTTCAAAAATATGGTAGGGTATCAGAAACAAATTAAAATTTTCAAATTTTCTACAAAAATATATTTCACCGAGCGGCATACAGCACATGAGCTGCCTTTGTTGTTGAAACGAACTCTCACATACCTTTCACTACTGAAACTGCGCGAGAGCTTAAGTGTTTTGAAACAATCCCTGCAAGATGAATGAAGCTAATCAATTCCCAAAGCAACCCCTTAGGACGAAATATTATTTCAAAAACATATATTTACAACATACAGCAATTTTTATTTAATATTCAATTTGTTTATACACACCGAAACAGTTCAGAGTTATTTATTTCAAAAGTTCAAAAACATTTACTTAACACCCTTCAAGCATAGAAACTATTAGTGATAAATTATCCATATTGCCTTAAGTTTACTCTTCCCGTATAAGCAAAGAAGAGGTGCTGAACCAGCACATGTGCAAAGAATAAATTAAATAAATACGGCTTGAACATTATGATCGAATCTATTTTCTAAACACGGTAATTTTTTTATAAATCATAAGTAAAAATTTTACGAGAAAATAAATTTAATAAACTAGGGCTTTCTAAGATCGAATCCATTTTCTAAACATGGTAATTTTACAGCGAGGAAAATATACAGTAAAACGAAAATGTTTTCTAATTAAAAGTAAATTATCAACAAATTGTATTAATTTTCAAAGCAGTTTCCTTTGACCGGGCCTGTTTTTGCCGAGGTTTCGGAAGCTTTGTTTTCCTAGCGGTGATGAATCCAGTACTACTAAATTCCTTGCATGCTAAAACCCTTCATTACTCGAATAAACAGCAATTAGCTATTGCACGTGGATGAGGCTTAGTGTGCATATCAATTGTACCATCGCTGTAACTGATGAACGTGTTTTAGAAGACATCAAATGGAAGGCATTTATTGTTTCACAGTTTTCTATGAATGAAATTAAGTAATGTGTACTGCTTTTTTAACCATGAGAAAATTTCGGTATATATTAACTTAAAGATCTAAAAATAAAGCTGGAAACGACACTTGAGTCTAAATTATACCTATTCCCAAAAATTCTAGAACTGTGCAAGAAATGCTATAACAATGTGTTTCTCCTTACTAAAAAGCAAATTGTGAGCTGTAATGCTTAAATACTCACTACAGGCAATGAGAAAAATAGAGAGGTGTGTCACAGGCGTTGCTACAGTATTACATTGCCATGGTTGGCTGCAAAGCAAGTAACCTTGAGAGACTCATGCTCGTCACATCGCAACATCATACATTCGCCCTCAACGTGATTGGTATCCTTGGGCAAACGCTTGAGGTGCTGCTTTTTCTATATTTTCGGAGTCGGTAGACATAGTGTGTGCCGCCAAATTCCAATTATTATTACAGAGCGCGCTGGTTTTCGCTATTTCTATACGTTAGCAGGACCGAAAAAGTGTACAACCTGGGTATAAATGAAAAACGGTTCCCTAATTGGAAGTGAAAACGGCGCCCGTTTGATTTCTATATTGCAAGATGAAAGGAACAAACTATAAGAGAATTATTTATAAGAAGATACAACTATATTCTCTGTTTTAATTTACTGCTTAATTCGACTTCTTAACATACAACCTCGCATATAATTATAGACTCGATTATGAAGATTTTGCCCATCACTCAAGCATATTCGATTACTGGACGTCTTCGCTTGACCTTCCAAGTTTAATAATTAGTTTTTAAAACACTTGTTTGTACAACCTTTTTATCCAAGATCAGTTTGAAAATAACACAGGTAAGAGATCTTTGTAATTTGAAAATGGGGGGAGAGTAGTTTAGAAGTCCGGATAAGGTTTAACAGGAGTAATTCTTGCTAACTCCGCAATTGATATTGTTCTTCATGATACATACTAAGTAGTAGCACACTTCCATTATATCAGCCGGTTGGCGCTTAGACTCCACGTTGCCCTCGCGTAGGTTCCCAACGTTCAAGCGCTTCACCATTTTAATATTTAAACACATTAAATGCAGAATTGGTATTCATCCTTACAGTAGGCGCTGGAAATGTCATAATATACATAATGCGCATGTTCTTAGGAAAGTATTACTGACACGTTATCAGTTCCCCATCTCTTCATTTCGAATGTTTTAGTTCCTCCAGTGTGTGAGGGTTAGTTTAATATACTCTATTTTTCCAAAGTTCCCAAAGATAAAAATCGCAAACCCTAATATATGGGAAAACAAAGCAGTATTCTTCTACCTTCTAAGAAGCACAAAAAAAAAAAAAAAAAAAAAAAAAAAAAAAAAAAACCCACACCAGTAGAAACCCCGTAGAAATAGAATGCGCACATATTTTCAGTGATGGATACATGAAACTGTTCTCTCCTTTTCCCTTCACATCCTCTTCCTACTATGTTAGCATGGCGTAATTGTCAGCTTGCTTGCCTCTTGCTTGCATTATATTATACGGAATTAAAGGATCTCGCCTACGCACGTAGCGAATTCACCAGACAGCTTGACTTTTCTCTTCCGATAATAAGCAACAAGGAGTACTTAGATAAGGTGTACGATACATTTCGGCCTTATAACCTTATATCCCTCTTCCCTATACCTACCCAGTGACCCAGGTATTAAACATAAGCAAAGGCTTTATTTAATTATTAGTTAGGTTCAAGGGACATTTTATAGCGTTTTGTTAAGGAATATGCAATGCTAGGGCAAACGGTTAGTTATGATAATTTTGCCAAGGGTTTAAAAGCGTTTGTTTATTTTAAAACGTAAATTTTTATTTTATTTTGGCTTTTGTAATTTTCTTGGCCGAAAGGTAATATGTTGCAAACTAAATGCCAAAGACTTTCAAGATTTTAAGTGAAATTTTATAATTTTAAATTTGCATTTGAATGCTTTAATGGTGTTGTAAATATTCAGTACATTATTGCTGTTGTATATCTTCTAAATTGTACGTTACATTATTTTGCCGCGTTTCACACTTGACTATTCTTTTCTCATACTTAAACTTGTTTTGCATAATTGTGTATATTAACTGTTTATCAAGTTATGGTGAAATAGCCATTGTTGAATCTTGTGAATTATCATTACTCTTCTGCCATACTTCTGAGTGACCTTTCCTAGCCACATCTTGGGAATTTCTTTCAAGACGTTTGCACAGCAACAACTTGTTGACGTTAACGGGAAAATTTGAGTTACGGCGTAATATTTTCTCTTTCAATGGGATCCACAACGAGATGGTTAGAAATATTTACTTTTAAGAAACTACTAGCATTATGAATAATATCCCGATAAACGTGGTCAACTTCGTTTAACGTACTAAATATGCAATCAAAGTTTTGTACACTATATTTGCGGAGTTGCTGTATTTTCATTACTACAGCATGGTGAAAACCGATCTATAGCAGATAAACATGAGGAATCAGTGGTTCATAATGATGTTATATAAATCCTGCAGTATTAAACTGCGGAGTAAATCAAAATGAATTCAGAATAAACAATATCCGTCAAAGAAAATTCTAAAGACACAAATATGAAGTAAATATTTCAGGACGACCAGTTGCAGTTTTTGAAACAGTGTATTATTAGAGGTTCACACCATTAAAATTATTATTATTATTATTATTATTATTATTATATTTCTGTTCATTAATAGTTGCTAAGTTTGTCTTGTTTTCTCTAATTTAATGTTTGGTTAATTTCGTGCAATCGCTAATATTCTATCATACCTAGAAATGCGATAATCAGGTTTTGTACATTATATTTATTCATTTATAACTATATTCTAAAATACATTAGGTCCTTAAAAGATTCTCTTTGCGCTTAAAACGTTCCCGAATGTTATTTATATTTACTCCTTTCCTAAGCGTACTGAAGGAAAATAACAATGGCGGCCGCTGGCTGGCTAAGTTACTCTACTGCAGGGGTGGATAACGCCGAGCCAAACTCCACAGAACGAAAACACTGTGATCCTTCGCTGTTGTGCTTTGTGAGTATAGTACAGCTGTTCTACTATATCTATGGACCCTGTACTTCCGTAAGTACCTGAATTTCCACCTGCAGCATCGAGCAAAAACTTTGGCCCTTCAATTCCACAATAGTGGTATCTATATTTTCTCCATCACCTTTTACTCTACGAGAAGACGCGCTGTATCTACTGGCCATTCTGTTACAAAATATCCGCTAGTCAACACAGCAACACCAGAATTTTCAGAATATTCTCTGTATGTAGTTACTTTCCGGGAGGAATGTGTATTTGGTTTAATACCCTACACCCATATATGTAACAAGCGCGAGTTTGCGCTTCTCTGTTATATTCTCTACAACGAGCCTACAAGGAGTGCACATCATAAACAAACGCAAACTTCGCATTATTTCTCCATGATATTGCGGAACTGCACAGGAATAATACGAATAGAGCTGTTGATTAAAAAGTGATGTATTTTATTACTCTGCTGCAATTCAGTACCAAGCTAGTATCTTCGCATTTCTGACATATCCTGGATCTTACACTGATCACAACTATCTGATATTAGCCTGAAAGTTACATTTCCCCATTATTCTGTGGCTCTTCCAAGCCCGCTTTACATCAAATTCGTGTTGATTCCGCCTACTTACTCAGGTCAGAAACACATGGAAGTTAAATAATTCCTTTCAGACTGAACGAGTAATTTTAATGATTTTTCTGTTTCTTTTGAAACGTTTCCTTCAATCATGGACAAACAGCCAGAGTGACAGAGGTCGTTAAGGCGCGGACTAATGAGCGGAGGTCTGGGATTCGATTCCCGCTAGGAGCTTCATCCCTGACTGAGGTCCCCCCCCCCCTTCCAGGAAGTACAAATTTACTATCAACATTTAAACAATTTCACTATAAAATATTATTTAAACATTCTTGTGCTCATAAATGGTAAATGTCGGGGAGATACCCTAAACTTAGGCCTGGATAGCTTCCTTCCTTTAAAAAAAAAAAAAATAAATAATTTCCCAGTTTATCATTTTCACCTCATGTATCATCAGTGTCCACCGCATGTGGTGCCTCATCAGTAAAAACGGGCATCAAACACAAATCAAAAACCATTGTTAAATAAATAAATAAAAAAGCAAAGTGTACAAGGCAATAAGTAATACTTGGAGAATGCCTTTCCACTCGTTTGAAATACCTATATCATCTTCGCTCTTCTACATTCTTCTAAGCAAACAGATAACAGCTCTGGAGCAAAGCAGTCAAAAAATGTCTCTGAAGGAAATGTATCTTTCAGTACTAAATTAAACAGAAACCTTATTTACCATAAGTGGAAAAACATCCAGAGAAATATTGAATTGATTTGGCAATTCGTCGCACTGCCAATTACTGCCACGGTATCCTCGCTAACCATCGGCAGATCAAAGAAAGGCTCATTAATAACACTGAAAAGTTAACATTTAATAATACTCGAGTCTCTGCGGTAGTTGAGTTAACCATCACCATTCGCTGATATTGGCTTTTTCGCAACACTTCTTTAACTGGTCTGAATTACAATAAGAAAATCTTTGCTGTCTATGCAAGTTTCCCGGGAAAAATCACAGCATATGAAAATTGTACCACCAAATGAAAACTCTTTAAAACTCCGCCAGACATCCATACTAGCTATATGCCGCTCATTTTATATGTAAAGAACTGACTGAAGATGATATACAGGACAAAGGACAGATGTTCGAATTTTGTTAAAGCAGATAAGTGGTTTACATAATACTGGACATGAAATATAAGGGATGCGGGCTGATTCAAGTTGCATCACCAAGTAAGAATTTTCATTAGTATTATCTCAAGGTAACCAGCGTTTCTTTTAAGTTCTACTTTTATTTAGTTACAACTTTATTAAATCGAAAACAATTTGAAGTAAAAATGCGCGCTAGAGGAAAAAGTCTTACACATTTCCGGAAACAAGTATTTATATATGCGAAGTACAAAGAAGTACGATTGATTCGTTTGTCCGCAAAGCAGTAGGGTACACTTGATTTGTTTTAACATGTATGCGCCATTAAACAAGATACCTACACGATTTAGAAGCATTCGCTTCAAGCTAAAAGTATTGTGAAGTACACGAATGTACCAGTTTAACCATTTTTCATGTACCTATACTTCTATAAAGTAAGGATATCTTAAACAGAACCAAACAAGTTATTTATAGTGCATTAATAGCGCGGACAGTATAACTGAACTAGCTGAAAAAGCTAAAGAAAAATATGGAAAAGAAATTATGTGCAGTTAATGTGTTGTATAAAATGCCTAAGTAAATAAAAAAAGTATACCTTATCTGCGTACCTGAGTCTACGTTTCTCTGTAAAATACTATCTCAAAACTCACCTTATTGAGTGCGTCTCAGAAAACCCACAGTCCAAGGTAATTTTTGTTCCAGATCCTACTACAGATTTTAGAGATCGAATTTTTAATTCCTTTGTTGTGTAAGGAAGGAATATTGCTGCTGCTGTGGATCGAAAAAGTGAGGTGAGGTGAGGGCACAGGGCAACGCAAAGTAATAAAATAAAAGAACATTTTCATTAATTTAATACACACGCCAAAAAGAGAGTAAAGAATAATGTAATGCACTGTAAAAATATTATTTTTCTAAATAATGCACTATATTAGGCGTCGCTGCAAATATTTTCCTTAGGGTAAAAATAGTACTATGCTGTCTTTATAGTAAGGTGCACAAATGATTATATAATTAACATGTGAATATTTTACTACATGCAATGTATAATCCATATTGTATTTAGATATTCTTACTCATATTAAAATGAATATAATATTCTGAAAGATATCTTAATGTAGTTAATTTCCCCTAACACCTGAAAAATAATTATACAATTCTTTGACAAAACATCAAATTTTGTAAGTCTAAGGTAATAAAATACTGCTAGTCGCTAAGTAAAATATTTCACTGAATGCAAAATGTTGTCTAACTCGCGCAGTCCTGCATGCTTCTTACAACACCGTCATTTACATTTAAAGCCTGTTATATAATATTTTGTTAAAGCTACCACATTTATAATCTAGTGATAACAGTTAAAATGCATTAAGTCGAAGTTTTGAAATTATGATTTAGAGACGTTTATCTGAATAGCCAATGATGCACATTACAACCATAAACGTTTAAGATAAAATACTAGTTTTATTGAGAACATATTTTTTTTAAAGTTAAAATGCACAACGCTTTTCAAATCTTCTTAAAACTTTAACTTCGTCTCATAATAATTGTCAATTTGATTATTATAGTGGAAGAGTGAGTTACCGAGAAAACGTTCTCAGGAATAAGGATGATTTTTTTCTATTATATTGATATTTCCTCACTGTGAATATTTAGGCTAATAGGATAAAAATTAAATCGCTGGTACAGGAAGGCGTTTACGAAACTAAGACCGTCTATCAGTAAAATCGCAAATGATTATACAAGAAAACGGCTACTCAACTAGAGAGTAAAATCGTTATACAGTTATTAATATAGGTATGACACCTGAGCTGAAACAAAGCAACAGTAGCAAGCTGCTAGAAGAAACTATATTTTTTACAGTTTTACGTATTTTGAAATATTTGTGAATATGCATTAAATAATCAAAGAGTGAAATAATTTAGTACAATAAATTTAGTTTACCCGAATTTGAGGAAGAATTAGCATTCTGTAGTGAAATAAAAAGTGTTGATACAAAGGTAAAAGGACTTGTTTACGTCGATTATCAAAAATCAGTAATCTACATACCTAGGTATAGACCTATCCGCAGTTTTTCATCTGCCCCATAGCTTTGCAAGTTCCGTTCCAACCTTACTCATGAACATTAGCTAAGACATGATTGCCAAACTTACCCTAAGGCAATAGAGCTCGTTTTCAACTTAGAACCAACGCCTTACCTGAAACAAAAGAACATAATGTAGCATATAACGGCACAAAATCAAGCAGTAAACTGGTTTGTGTTGCTCAATTAAATTGACTCCTTTCAAAACAGCTTCCGAAAACAAAAACTTCGATACTGGGATCAGCTGCCATTTGATTATTCAATATCACTGCTCTTGTGGCGAATGACGCAGCGACAAAGGCTAGACTGTGATAAAGGTGGATGCAATTAACTCGGAAATTCCTTAACAGCGCCACATTGGAATGAGACACATTAATGTCACAGCTAAAAGCACCAATTTCCATGGAGCCAATGGCCCGAAACGTGGGTACAGAGTCAATTTAGTGAAGCTGAAATAAACCGCGCTGTTTCTATGGACATTAACAACCGCCAAACCTTTGAAGCATTTCGACGCAAACAGGGAAAAACGCAAGCAGGAAAGTTTTGGCAGCCTTTAGTGATCGATAAACATTACAATGGCGCAAAATGCCTGGAGCTGTTACTGTGCAAGGCACGTTCTGTCACGTGAACAGCTGTTGTAAACAATTCAAGAAATATATTTATAATAAAATTAGAGTATTTGTGTGGGTAACAGCTGAAAGCTTCATTAGCTTTTAACTAGGTTGTCGCTACGTTGAGTACATGTTTCAATTTTTATTAACGTTCTTTTAACTTTGGAAGTACATAGAATACATAGAATGTAAACTTTCAGGAGTGTCATCACTTTGCTCAAAAGGTCTTGCACGAAGTTATGAACATCTCTAATGTTATAGTGTGCTAAAGCGCGAAGCAATTGATTGTTGTAAGCGTTCAAGCATAACAAACCTTTGGAACAAAAAAAAAAAAAAATGCACTAAATAAAGCATAATGTGAATCTTGGGAACTATGTACCAAAGTAAAATAAACAAAACAAAAAGTGTGCAGCCTTTAATGTAGTGAGTTGAAAAAAATGTACAAAAAATCTTGTGATTTCTGGGACCGAAACAGGTCTCAGGCCCTACACCTTGACGTAGATGATGCACACACGGACTGAGAAAACGGCTTTGTTACTTGGCTGTGTAACCACTTCTTATTTGCAGCGAAAACATTAAGACATTCATTTCGCGTTTCTTCCATAAGCATCTTAAAAGTTCATGATGAACACTTCAAAAAACATTCTTTTTAAAGAAATATAGCGGAAAACTGGGAAATGGGAACACTTCTTGTGGCAAAATGCTATCGTTAGCAGCATCCTTCCGTCAAAACAAGGAAATGTGCCTTGAACCGTTCTCAACAAAAGCAAAGAGAAGCTGCACTTAGTCAACAATGTGCATTCTAGAGCACTCTTCTTTCGCGAACGAAAACAAAAAGCTCAGGTATAAAGGATATAAAAATAGTCCCATTTAGTGAAAAGAACTGCAAGGCAAAAGCTTGCCAAGAAAAGATGGCATTTACTTTATATTTCAGGGTGTTTGTTCTGCATGTAAATCAACCAGTGCTCTAGCCCTGACAAACTATGTGTTTTCATGAAAATACTTAGCTACATGTCCATACCTGCTCTAAACAGGGTTTTGTCTACTTTGCTTTGGAAGCAAAGTCAAAGAATGCTTTTTATAATGAATAAAATAAACTGTTTTAGAGTAGAACTGTCCTTTCACGATAATATAACTTTATATATTTTTATAAAAAAAAAATACCTTTACAAGTTAAAATGTAAAAATGATATTTTTAGTGAAGTTACACGCCCGCAGAGCAGAAGCTTTTATGGTTCTTTGACAATCCCAGCGGCGGACTTTATTTTTTTTTTTGGAAGTTTTATATACAGATGCAGTTCTGTAACTCAGTCAACCGTTAATGGAACCTATATGGTATTGCTTTGTTTTTTAATAATTTGGAACTGCAGGAAAAAGGAGACTTGTCAATAAAGACTGAGAACTATTATTATTATTATTACTATTATTATTATTATTATTTAATTACTAAGTACGCTAGTCTGGGTCACGGTTGGCATGGTCCTTTCCGAAGTAGTCACCATTGAGTTGTGCGAGTCCTGGAAGATGTGCTGGAAACCGTTTATGACATACTTTTCACAATCGCCTCCGCATCTGCCTTCTTCAATGCAGCCACTGATAAACCGCGGCTCGTTTTTGAAACCAGGAAACATGTCGCACAGAGCTAGGTCAGGGCTGTATGGAGGGAGGGGCGCACATTCTATACTTTTTTCAAATGTTCAGCAACAACGTTGCAAACATGATCTTAATGAATGCACCAACCAGATGGATGCAATCATGACGTTTTCGTCGGACATGTTCGGCCAGTTCTCACAAAGCATTCTTTTAATACTACCCTTAACCGTTGTTTGTGGGGGGACTTCATATTGATAAATCATTCCACGAGTCACAGAGCGAAATCATAACCTTTCCTGCAGACCGAAAAACTAGACCTTTTTTTTTGGTGTTGGAGAATCAGGGTATTTACAGACTGAGCTCGCCTTTTTGCTTTAGGGATTATAATGATGAAACCAAGTATAAACTGAATTCAGATATACCTCGCCATGCTCCGCCACCAGATGCTCAAGCTCCCGAACTGGTCCACTTGCATCATCCTTTGTTCAGATGGTAGCAATCTCAGCACCTATCTGGCACAGACTCTGGTACAGAATGATGAACGCGCCACCATGTGAAATGTGTAATATATCTGCCAGTCTATCCTCTTTATTCGTCGGTCTTCAAAAACAATGACAGTCGCTGTATTAACGTGGTCTTGTTCACTGCAGTGGTTGGAGCACCTGGACCGCCCGCTTTGTTGTTGAAACACGGTCCTCAAATTCTTTGAACCACCGAAGTATGATCGATTGTGGCAGAATATTGTCGCCATATGCTTGCTGTAACAGCATGTACGCTTCCATACGATTTCTACAGACGGAAGCACAATTTCAACCTAATTTGTTCCACCACTAAGTGATATCTGTTCTTCTCACGATAAATTGTTTCACCCCCGCATCTCCAATGCATGAGGGGGAAAAAATAATCTCAGTTTTTATTAACTAGTCCTTGTACATGTTTCTTACAGCATGTTGAATATTTCTATGTATAAACTGTTTGTTTTCCGTAGTCTTCTTGTGGCTGGCTTTTCTTCTGAGTTTTGCAATTAAAGTTTCTTCCCTCCTTCATTCACGTGCATTGCATTTCATTTCTTCCAAACAAAAGGTTTTTATTTTATTCTTCGCAGATTTTGTCTTATAATTAAGTGTAAATATCTTTCTTCATTATGCATTCTTGCGCATAAAAGGTTTTGTTTACACATAGTTCTAACAATATATACAAAGAGAATTCACTAAACAGCTTTAAAATATTCCACTACCATTTAATAAGTGTCGCAAACACAATTCTTGTCCGAGCAGTCGCTCTCCCACAATGCCCAGCGCTCCAAATACCTACTTAAGGAGGAAGTGGGGGAGGGAGGGGAACGTTCGAACGCATACATAGCTCATAAGTGAAGCATTCTTTTGTTAATATGAATTCATATTTCCACACTTTCGCATGCGATAAGCATAAAACCATTACTACTACTGTCATAAATTACAGCGAACTAGGCTAAGACATTTTTAGATAACATACTATCCAATCTTGAAAGGTATAGTCTAAATTGGAGAGTGATAAAAATTCTTTTATCAGATCAGTGTGGTATGAAAGTGCAGTGAAAAGCGAAAGCCCTGATCTATAGTTAGAACTTAATGCTGAATGATGGGCAAACAGAAAAAAACAAAAAGGTATAGAAACAGAATGGACAACCTAATGTCTAACTAGTTAAATATAAATGCATTTTTGGAAAAGGTTTGGCCTGTGTAGCGTAAAAAACACGAAAACAAATTAAATAATGCCCTTAAATGGTATACAACTTATCTCTATACAATGAAAATACAATAAATTGTAAATAAAAAAATATTCATATAGTTATACTAAAAACTGAAAAAGAACTACAGCCCCAGACTAAAAGCACAAAAAATAATGTTATTGAAAACTACGTTACAAAAATCTAGTAACAAATGCAAAGCATCTTGGAATGTTATTAATGCTGAATTTACTAATCCTAGCAAATCGTGCGATTCTCGTATTGAGCTACATTCTAGTTCTCATGTGATGTTTTCGAGTAGTCATTTACGTTTCAAGTGTTAGAAATGACATTTTATTTTGTGAGAAAACCTGTGATGAAAATAAATTCCTTTTAACACGTGTGCCATATGCTATCTTTTGGACAGTCCTTCATATTTATACATGAATTAGTAATTATAAATTAAATATACTGCAGCCATTTCAAAATGTTTCTTGTTTTAAAGATATAGTTCCCGTTTTCCTCACAAGGAAGAACATTGAAGAAACATTACCTAAATTTATGCTTTAATTATTACTTTTTCCTTTAAAATTACATTCATTTGCTGCCTAAAATTGTAGTTTTCTCGTGCTGAAATAAACAAATAGGCATGCGTAATAATGGAATCAACCTTCAAGTTCTTCCAGCCTCACATGGCTCCAGGATTATCAACACGATTGCTTATTCAAACAAATGTTAGAAAAAAATAGTAAAATCACTAATTGCAATATGCATTTATTTCAAAGTCGCCATGACGAATTTAAAAATGTTTAAAAATTATGTACTAATTTACATTTTTTATTTATTTATTTACGGACGCTCTTTAACATCACAGGTCATCAGCCTCCCATTCAAATCAGGGCGTAAAACGGCCGACAAATTTGCTGAAGAGGCAAAATTTCAGGCGTGAGGTTCTTTTTCTAGACGTAAATGTACGACACGGGACCCACGGCTTTACTTCTCTTCCGAAGGAAACCATACTTCGGATTTTTACGCCGGAAAAAATCCACCGATCCTGGCTGGGTTTTAACCCGCGATCTTGGGTTTAGAAGCAAGTATGGTTACCACTACACCACCAGGACCGACACACTACATGTGTATTTGTGTTCACTTAAATAGATTCATAATTCCTATTAAACCGAAGGTGGTAAACTTGGAATATTACAAATAATGTACAGCACTGAATGATAAAAAAAAATTGTTTCTGGTTTAAGCGCATAATGTTAAAATAAACAAAAACGAATTTATGGCTGGCTTGAATGCACATAGGGTATGTATTAAATTACCAATAAATGCAGTTTCGGCACTGAATACATTGTTGCAGTCACTTTGTGTAAGATTGGCTTTAATTGTGCATTTAGGGATATTAGAACGTTCTGGTCATAACTGTGCTTGTAACAGTCCATAGTCTTGTTTTCTATGTCTCTTGAACTGCCGTATTCTCTCTTCCGGATAACTGGGAGAAGAGAGGTACCTTGCAGCTTCAGAATAATTGGCCATCCATGAAGTAGTTTACAAATTCTCCCTTCCCCTCCAGCTATAGAAACGGATTCTTGGCGGAGGGCAGTAAGGAAATCAAGATTGGATAAAATTAGCAATTCGAGGATTACAAATATATATAATGGTGTTTAACGCCCGTTTTTACTACTGAGGCACCACAGAGGGTGGACAATGATGATATGAGTATGAGATGAAACGATAAATTGGGATTTTTTTTTAAAAAGGAAGGAAACGTTCCAGGCCTAAGTTTAGGGTACCTCCCCGACATTTGCCATTTATGAGGACTGAGGAACACCCAGAACAAACCTCAGTCTGGAAGGACGATCCTGGCGGGATTCGAACCCCAGATCTCCCGCTCACGTGTCCTCTCCTTAACGACCTCGGCCACCCGTGGCGGTCTACAGATATCATTGATCTATATAGTTTCTCTTCCAAGAAAGAAGACTGGTACTGAAAGAACATATCAAAAGAACGAAGATGGATGTAATACTAGGGAAAATGGAGTAGACAGTAGGAGGGGGAAGAAGCGGAAAATCAAAGAAAAAGCGGAAGCAGTGTGGTCAACAAGGATTTGGTTGATGAAGAAATTACGACAATACGTGGGTTGAAGGAAAACTGTACCCTCTTGTAGTTTCTTTACAAATACATACAAATACACACTTAAGAAAAATACTGAAAAGGTGCTACTGAGCCTGTTCTTTCTTAAGCACAGCAAGAGAAGATAATAATAATAATAATAATAATAATAATAATAATAATAATAATAATAATAATAATAAGCAAGAATGCATTGGCCAGGGAAAGGCTATTAACGTTACAAAACAATAATGTGTTTGGCATATAATATGTGCCACATTTATGCAAAATGAGTATAAAAAATGTATATAGTGTTCAATAGAAGGTTTTCCCAACAAAAAGCACTATTTCACAACACTTGCAAATTTTCTTCCAAAAATATAATACGATAAGACCTATTTTAGTCTGGAATACTTTCTACCCTTTCTCCTTAGTTTTATTTGATATATAAATTAAGGCTGACCACCTCCTTAGTCTAGTGGTTAGCGCTGCTGATTGCTGGCCAGGAGGCCTGGGTTAGATTCCCGGTATCTGCTTAGTAATTTTTCTAAATTACGGAGATCTGGAACGGGGTCCGCCCAGTCTCGGAAGGACAATTGGGAAGCTCCCTGGAGACCACGAAAACCCCATGATAGGCGACCTGCAGGGTGCCGGGATGCTGATTGCATGCCCCCCCCCCCCTCTATCAATGAAGTCGTTAGACGGAGGTAGAGGAAGCACAGGTCGCCACGGCAGGCCAAGGCTCACCCCGGGCTCCAGTGCCAAATGAGAAGAAGAATATAAATTAAGGATGGTCAACTAACTAGGTTCTAATATTTTCATTAAACATTTTATGTCGGGTATTAATAGAAAAAAACTGCAAAATTGTCCAAGCTGTTCGTATATTCTTTAAAAGTCTATTTTCCGTTTTCATTACAAAATGGCTGAAAGCATTACATTTTAAAAACTTGTAATCTCAAAGACAGCAAACAGAAAGGAACCATTCGCAATGCCAATAAATTGCCCAAGTATTAATATAATATAATATAATATATAGCGTGTGCTTGTTTACGGTAAATCTGTGAAATAATTGTTTTCAAATTAGTCATATATTTCGCTATTTTTGGTGTATCGTATAATTTTTAAAACGTTTGTAAATGCTTAGACGGGTTAGCTCAGGTGGTAAGGCGCCTGACTTTCAGAATGTACTGTTTGAGAGATCAGTCCCGCAGTTTTTTTCCCCCCGTTCTGTCATATCCAGACCCGCACAGGCTCTCAGTCGAGTACCTGGGGTTTCCTTTATATAACTCTAACCGGAGAATTAGAGGTAGCCACACTACCTTTGTCTAATTCATGCCTGTTACACTCGGCTCTACTAGTGCAATTGCTTAAGAGGTACTCATACCATTCCAAGCGTCTGCTGTAATAAAGAGTTCTTCTTATAGTCTCAGACTTAAAATGATTGTAATGTAGAAGCATTTGAGGGAGCAGGCACTTCACACAACAGAACTAAGTTTGATACGCACAGCCTCACCGTAACTCGAACCCAAAGACTGGCAAGCCTATCTACAAACCAAACCTAACTCAACTGCATTTAAATACAAATATTTGTTTACATACTTTATGATTTTCATATCTTGCATGTTTTATACATTTAATATTTAACAATACATTTTTAGATAAAAATAATAATACAATGCTCAGCTTAAAAGTTTGCGACCCAACATTCATGAATGGATAAGTTATGGCAATTGTGACGTGTCTTTTGAGCCTTGCACTTCTGAATCCCGGAGGGTGTTTATAGTCTGTAGTTAACCACGCAAGCAGGCAGTAATGTTCAAAGATCATATCTAAAGTGGAGCAGGAAGGGCATAAACAAACTAGCAGTTCTCATGCAGAGATGAAAAAGCATTGCATGATCTAACCGTGACAAGGTGGGTTGAAGCCTTCAAACTTGGGCCCCCTGATTAAAATATTTCCATTTACGTGTTTTCTACCCTCCCTTCCGCCGGTTATTTCAGCAGACACAAAGAGCATTAGATATCAGCATTTAGAATTACATACACAGTACTTTAAATCCAAATTTTAAATTCTTTTGCAGTTCACCACAGATAATTATTCATAAGCTCTGTATTTAATTACAATAAAAAAAACTATTCACTTAAGTTATTTGTGCATGTTTCTCTACAAGATACATTTTTTTTAATTGATAGTGTTAATGATTAACAGCTTTTGCAAAAGACAGGATATTTAATCGATGAAATCTTTCCGTTACATTCGTCTTCAAACTTCCCCACAGAATTCAACTAGCAAGCTCATGCAACAAGTTGATATTTTAACCTTCATTTCCACACTACAAACTTCGCCAAAACAGTTTGGTTTCTTCTACTGCACCTTAAGAGATAATGGCCCATTTTTAAATTTTTTCCCTTCTCTTTCTTTCTCAATGTTAAGAGCCATAAACCTTCCAGGCAATGAATGGAATGAACTAGGAGTTACCTGGCTTTCGCTTTTTCAGAGAGAAGACAGCATTGTAAATAACTCCACTCAGATAATTTTATAATTTATCTCTAATGCAAATAAAGTAAATATATATATATATATATGGTGTATGCACTGTTGAGTTAAGAAATAAAAGAAACATTATTTCTTAATAAATATTGATGGAATTTGCCACAGAACTGACGCGAAATCGCTGGGATAAATTACTAAAGGGAAAGTACAGTAACAAAGGCAGCAAGGCTTTGTACATCTTTTGAAAGCAACGCTTATGCTGTTACCAAGTTTCCCACATGCATTTGCTTATTAAACTGACTATGCTGTCTACCACGATGAGGCCATCTCGAGAATATTGTTCACCAGGGACTTCAGACCTGAACTTCTAACCCAGGAAGTGGTGGCATTTGCTCTATGCTGGAGTGTGCAACAACGCTTAACAGCAGAGCTACGCCAAGTTTAAAGCACACTCCACAGCTTTCAGACCTTTCCACTCAAGAAGCGGGTGGTCCGCACTTTAAGTTGCAACTTCCGAATAAAGATGGAAAGCAAATGAATTTTCAGAAATTGAGAAATGTTACATACTGCTGCGTTCTTGGTTTTTCACCGCTGACCTTGACCTCCCCTACGTATACAAAGAGCACGGCATGTAGGTGGCACATGACCACTTTACTTCGATCACAAACACGCTACTGACCTAAGGAGACTTCATTAATTAGCAATGACACCGATGCACGAATATGTTTCCGTCAGAGCACAATATGAATATTTTAAATCATTTGAACTCAAAGTTGGGGATAAATGGATATACCTTATTTTAAAATAGTTTCTTGCGGTTTATCGACAATATGCACATAGAAAAACACTACATGATTTCTTTAAACTTGCACGTCAACTGCATTTTTAATGACAGAGCCTTACATACATTACGCTACTTTTATGAGGATTTTATCACGCAAAGCACGTGATTTTATCCAGTGCATTTATACTTAAAATACTTTTTTTTTATTCCAGCGTCTTATGAAAGCTTATCTTTCCCTCAACGTGGAAGAGACAAAAGTGGATGCCACAAAGCATATCGATGATCTGCCTTCTTCGTGGCCAATCCACCTTGGCTCAAGAATGACATTTCTTCCCAGCGCTAGGAAGGAAATGCTGATTATATACGTGCGTAGCAACTAACTCAATTACTAAACTCTCTCTCGGGCTACTTTGATCCTGATCAAAAGCAAGAGGGAGGACGTTTTAGCTACGGTGGCGTCGTATAATTGGCAATGTAAAAACATTCACGAAACTGTTGTGCTGTCTGTACAACTGCACTGACCATGCTATTTACTTTAAGCAGAACCATTATAATTAATGTTGTTGATATTTGTTGTTGATATCTATAATAATCCTGTGTGTGTTTACATCTAAATATTCAATAACACAAAACAGAGTTAAAGAATTACACAGAGTCTTAATGCACAACACCGAAACATTTGCACCCTAGACAGGGGAGCCTTAGAGTTAGAAAACCCAGAGTCAAAGGTTATAAACTTACGTGCTATAGCTTAGTTTCGAAAGGGTGCACACCATTGATTTTAACTTTTAGTTTGACTTTCAAGAACCCCAGTTCACGCAAACATTTCTCAACATATTCAAAAGTACAATGATATGTTTGGTTTCTACGGGGCTTACAGAATATCCTCACTGCCAGGGCCGGCACCCCACCTGCCTGCTTGCCTGTCCTTGAGCTTCCGAGCAGTCACCAGACTACATTCGTTCGTGAAGATGGCAAGACAGCTGACTTTAAAGCAACGTATTGATATAAATACGAGTCTGCTTGTCGCGTTCGTGAGGATTATAGTTGGCAGTTTCCTGGGTGAAACCTCCTTCCATAACTGCAATTCACGATCTTGTGAATATATTTGATACTACTGGTTCAGTGTAAATCAAAAAACAGGCAAAAAAACATAGTTTTAACAAAAGACAAATTAAACGAAATTGACGCAAATCTTGAAAGTTCGCCAGCAAAATCACTAACTAAATTAGCACAAAATGGGATTTCAGTGTCTTCTACAGATACAGCAACAAAATTGTTTAAATCCTTACTAGCATACACAGGTTTGTCTACGACAAGGTGATCCCGTAGCACGTGTGCACCATTGTGAGTGGTTTCTTTCATCTAAAAGAAGCGAATACAATGATTCGCTCATTTCTGGACTTTTCTTCTTTATGGTGCCGCGAGATTTTGAGCATCAATGACGCATAATAACCTGCTATTACCATGGTGTCCCTTTCTTCTAAACCAATCAAGAGAATTCCCTCGCGATTCCAAAGGATGGTTACCACGTTCATCTTGGATGGACTGACTGTCCTTCAAATTTCTCGCCGGCACCTCGCCTGGTTTGCATGCGCCACTACACGTGTAGAAAGAGGTTCATAATAACCATAATTACATCCTCTAAATGAATTTCAGTATTTGTTTCCGATCATCTTGACAATCGCTTAAAAGCATTAGGAATTACAGAAAGAAATTGGGGAACTCCTTGCACTGACTGCCTTTGAAGTTTTTCGGGAATGATTCACAAGACGATAGTAAGAAAGCTCTAATCTTGATGACATCTCTTTGAGCCTCAGCTATCTACCATTAAGTGGTCCAACACTCATCAGTTCTGCAGGTCGAACATTACCAGCATTAAGGCCGAATATGAAGGGAAACCTTCCACATCGTTCAAATGTTGTTTCCGCACTTAAGTGTCGATCTTGGTGAAGAAATTTAAAACACGCGGCATTTATATAACAGCAAATGCAATGTTTTCCGACCAGTAAATTTATTAACTTCAGTGCTTTTACGAAGATGCATACGGTATACATGATTTGGCCGCTGCTGAGTACCTACTTTTCCTTAATTACTTCCTGGCCAAAGAACGCTACAGTCACCGCAGTGAGAAGATTCTAGTATGTTCGGGACTATTACATACATCTTATAAGGTGAAATTACGGAATAACGGACCTGGAGAAGTATCACTGGAGAATAATTAAGATTTATAGAGTGATTCCCTGTTATAACGCTGATATTCTCTCTCTCTCCCCCCCCCCCTCTCTCTCTCTCCCTGTCTTCATTCTAAATATTTTAATCTTTCTTCCTTTTTATGACTTCAGGATTTGTCAGAAAGCCTTATTTGGGCATTAATTATTCCAAAACAAATGGAGCATTGGCTAGCTTTCATTATTAGAATTCCACATCGTATTGACACAAAGCAATTCATTTTTACTTTTCCAGTTTAGTGCATAGAAATAGAGTGCTCTAATGAAATTGTGTTTTGCATAATAGAAACTACATGTAAACGGCGTATAATTATAAATTATTAGACGAGACTTTGACCTACAGTGAATTTTTATCTGAAACTCAAAACAACAAATGTTATACCATGCCATGTATTTGAGTCACGTTTTATGCAAACTAAAATGATACAGTTGATATATTTCTGAATAGCTTTTGGAGAGGGGTAAGTATATTCTTGAATAAAATGTGCATGGTGTTATTAAAAAAAAAACAAGTTATATCTCGTATCTCCTACATTAATGGATATATAAAAAAGTATACCCTCAGCAAGAACTCCGCCATCATGTTAAAAACTTTAGTTTGAAACACTTTCATTTGACGCTTCAGAAAAGAAGTTGTTTTGGGTGTGCAAGACAAATGGGACACCCAGATAATACATTAGCTTTTTGTCTGGCATTCAAAAGGTCATTTGTACGCTGTGAAGAATTATATATAGTTAGCCAAAATACCGTGTTAACTGTGTGCATGTATGTACGTACGTGTATATATATATAATTTAAAAAGTGTGAACATTTCTGAAAGAATATTGCTGACGTTTTGATGAAAGATTAATTAGTGCAGGATAGTGGCTCGTTATGGAGCCCTTTAAAAGATGGGGTCTATAAATTCAATCCGCGAAAATTAAATAAACTGCAAAACATACGAGAAAAAATAGCAAACATTTTGGAAGCTTGTGTTACAGCGTGTGTAACCAAACTGTGTTTATACACTGCAACAACTCACTCGCAGCAAACGAGGAACATCTTTTAAGAGGTAAGTCTTTTAAGCACATTTTTTTACGTTTAAAAATATACTCTTGTCCATTTTCTGGTTCCGATTTATCTCGCGTATTTATTATAAGTATGTATATATATTACATGTGGTGTGCCACAACTGTTAGTACCTTGAAGGCCGTTGTGGCGCGAGCTCGACTGTCGACAACTTGGATAGTCCACACAAATGAATATGAAACAAAGCAAAATAATACGAAAGAGGAAAAAAATTGAGGTTTTGAAAAAATAAAAGGGTTACATTAAACATTTATCTTCCTATAGTTTCCATGCAATGATGAAAGCGGAAACTATTTTCATATTCAAGTGTTTACTTGTCTGGTTGAAATATAGCTTATGCTAGAATATTAATGTGAATACACTTTCGACGTTAATTTGGGTGAACGCATTCGCTCCAATACGGTCAAAGGTTAAGGAATAAACTCATAGGTTACACCATGCATCAACGTGACTGCATACATCCTGCATGCCAGAACGGAGGTGAAGAACAAACTGGGTTAGCAGCTTCCTTACACCCACAGAAAAGTTCAGCTCACCGTTACCTGTGTGAGAACCGCAAGTGAACATACATGACGCTGTGTGACTGACCTGATAAGATAACCTGCAAAGATGCAGCAGCTGTATATACATGACATTCTTCATGGTAAATTTTTAAAAATCAGCCTATTCAAACGTTTTCATTTCACCAGATTACTAGGAAAGTGTGTTCAAACATGCGCTCTTTACAATTCTAATTTGGGAATTACTAAGGAGGAAAACGCGGAGATAATACATTGATCAGTAGGAAGAGCGCTGCTCAAGAACCACTCTCTCATTTGCGACATTTTCGCCGGCTACGTCTGTATGCTTTTCCTGTAACTTAACACGTTCAGCTTAATTTACTGTTAAGCCGAGTATACTCAAAGCTACGTAAGTAATGAACGAATCAGATGCAAATTATATAACTGCCGTTCATCAAGTTTAGAGTACATTAATTTTTTATGATTTTAAAAACATTTCCTTTAAAAAAAATTAATAGTGGTAAACTTCAACAATTTTTTAAAATTGCCAAAATAACGAAAAAAAATGTTAAAAGAAACTAATATACAAGATTAGTTAAAAAGATCTTCAGAGTTAAAAAAAAAAAATTACTTACTGAACATTTACTTGTTCTTGTACAGCAACACGAAGAAATTTAGGAAATGCGTGCTTATACTGCTTGCGTTGAACATAGTTCAACCCGTTGACTTGACAGAGCAGCGAAGACATTTCACCATATCCATGCGACAGCCATTTCGCATCTGTTGTTTATAGTTCACAATCCGTGTTCATATTTCTGGATGTTGGTGAGACCTGACCCACACGAAAGCCAGGACGTTGATGCTATAATTTTTCTCTGCGCAGTGGTTATGCGTATAGCATCTCGCACTGAGTGAGAGCGTAACATGGGATTTAATATGTGCCCAAACTAATTTTATGCGATTAAATATCAAATGATGTGGTGATAATTTAAGAATGGTTGCGGAATATCTGTAATGGTCCTTGAAAAATATTAAAATGTGTTCTTTTAAGTAGATATTGTTGAAATTTTAAACGTTGTTTTATGAGACAGTTTGCTGTGTATAGAACTATATTTTCAGGTATATTTACTATTAGGGGCAACACAAACCAGTTTTCAAAAACCTCAGAACTCATAACATTGTGGCAGTCAGTTTTCGTACTACCTAAGTTTTTGCAGAAAGATGTCGCAAGGGTATCCATCCATCCTCCCCTGCATGTAGTACAGTGATCCGTTTCCCTCTCGATTTTGGCACTTTTTACGCACACATCCACATGTGTGCATTATCCAAGTACACTCCACGGTAACCCTCAGAACGCAATTTGTATATTTTATGTAAATGTTCACATCTCCTCCAAACGATTATTCTCGCATGATGCATTTTTCATTATTTAAACTTCTGCATCTGAACCCTCGTGAAATAAAATGTTGCACGGGAATTTGCTTATTTTTTGGGTGTTCCACTAATTCTGAAATCGATGGTAAAGCTCACATCTTTTCTAGCGAATTAAATCATACGTAAAACTGTTCACGTTGCCAAATATCTTGCTTTTTTTAACAAAAGTGTTTCTTCTTTTACGGTGTTTTAGGTACCCCTCCCTTTAATCCCTATTCAAAGTTTTCTGCTTAGTTTTAAAGCTTTTGCCGTTTCATTAATTGCGTCATTGCCCATTTTATTTCTAGCACATGTTCCTTCACATTCAGCACAATATTTTGGAAATGCTTACACAAGGTACAGTTTTTTTATTCTTTTTTTCCCCCGCGGTTTTGTCGGTGTCTCTTGCAATTTGTACATTACAGCTTTTTTGTTTTCACTTGCATTTAGCTACCTACTTAGAATGAGAAGCCACCACAAAACCCATTTAATATGGAGTTTGTATAGGCATCCGTTTCACTGAGTGGGGATGTTTATAAACAAAGATGAGGCGCGGTATTCATTTCAAAGAGCTGTTGCTACTGTATGAATATCATGACAAAAGGAGATTTCGGTAAGCCCCTATGAATTACTTGAATTCCCGATAATCACAGCGGGACGTCGCATTCGAGCAGAATACGGGGAAGGATCCACGGACTGAAATATCTGTCTGTACAAGAGAAAATGAACCGTGCGCCCAGTGTACGTACAGCGCGTGCAATATGATACTGCAGCCCTAAAATATCCTCCTTGAATATCTTTGAAATAAACAATTGCTGGGTTCCAACTTTGTCCATTAGTACAAGCAGTTGCATGTAAAGCCCCCCCGGAGATATGATCGACTACCTGCAACGTGGGTAGCGTGTTCAAATCCGTCCTGGGTTGATAGATTTTTCAGGGCGTAAAAATCTTGAACGAACGTCCGGGAGGTGGATCCCTGTCGTAGGTTTATGGCACTTTAAAGTACTCCATAACTAAGAAAAGAAGTCCCTGAACAAAATTATGAGCCGTTTCACGACCAATTAATACCTTAGTTCCATGTCAGATGGTTTGAAGGCGATGGGCTTAGCGCCTGTCCTGTCGGGAATTACGGTGCGCCCATGTTGCCAGGCGGAACGACGGGTACTAATGCCTGTATATCATATAAACATCATTCCTTTAGCTATTTTCCCTCTTTCATTAAAAACCTGCGGATTGTAGCCGATTGCTTTTTCTATCAACTGAAAGATTAACAGCAATAGTTTACGAATAGTGTGCCTTTATTCAGGCTTCGTCGTTTCTCTTCTACAAGACACACTTCTGAATACATCATCGTCCTAAAAACACAGTAAATGATAAACGTGTCCTCAAAGTGCAACTTTTCTTTTCGCTCTGTCATCGTTATTTCTGTGCATCTCTTGAGATACACAGTTAACGGGAAACAATCTAAGAGTGGGGAAAGAAACCAGTTAATTGCATATTTATAAACAGTCGAATAGAAAAGAGCACAACTGTTTGGGACAGTTTGAAGTTCTCTGCCTTGACCATAAGTGGTTATGCATGGCAAGATAATTACTGTTTACGTTGGCACATCTTAAGCATTCAATTGAAAGAGCAAGTCATTGTATAAAATAGTTTATATGTATTATAGCTTTCTAAAATTGGCGTTTTGTTAAGTATGCCATAAAATGGATAACATTTACTATCGTGCTGTGATCAAGTTCATTGTAAAAGATGATTCAAAATCAAAGGAAATTTATACAAAATTTAAAAGTTTATGGGGAATTTTCTGTTCCATTTTCTATGATAAAAAGTGAGCAGCTAACCTTAAACATGACCGTATCAGCCTTGAAAATAACGCATTTGAAGAACATCAAAAAGTATAACAGCAGAATTAATCGAACTAATTTAATATACACGCTATGGAATTAGATGACCGGCCATTGAATTGCATTTCAAAGAAGCATGTAGGTTCTACTCTACGAGAGACCGCCACGGGTGGCCGATGTCGTTAAGGCGCGGACTTGTGAGCGGGAGGTCTGGAGTTCGAATTCCACCAGGACAGTCCTCCCTGACAGGTTTTTTCCAGGTTTTCCTCAGTCCTCATAACTGGCAAATGCCGGGTAGGTACCCTAAACTTGGCCTGGAACGTTTCCTTCCATAAAAAATATCCTTTCCCAATTTATCATTTAATCTCATGTATCATCAGTGTCCATCGTCTGTGGTTCCTCAGTAGTAAAACCTGGCGTTAAACACTACTCAAAAAAAAAATACTCTACGAGTAGAACTGCATATATAAAAACTGATTTTGTGCTTCGATGAATGTGAATGAAATCACCACACACCGGAACCGAACCATGCAGGCAAAACAGTGGCCAGCAACCGAATGTTCAGCGCCAAAGACGAGGTTGGTTCCATCTGTAGGAAAGGTCATATTATGAATTTTTGGGGGCCCTAAAGGAAGTTTAGTAATTATCTTCACACGGGTAAAACCATAACCGGAAATTAATATTCCAATCTATTAAATCAACTAGATTAGATAAGGCCCGGTCTTCCGAAAAAAATATATAATTTCTCATCAAGATGCACGTCCTCTAAAAAGCTTTAGCAAGGAGAAATTGAGGGATCTGAAATATGAATTGTTGCAGCATCCGCCTTACTCTCCAGATTTGGCTCCTTCTGGCTGCTATATGTTCCCAAATAGCTCTACCTCACTGGACAGTGTTTTTCAATTAACCAAGAAGCGATTGTAGCTATAGAGGAGTATTTTGCAGACATCCCGAGAAAATGCTTCAAAGGTGGGATACATAATGGTACTGCAGCATCGTTGGAATGAGTGTAAATAAATGTTCATATAGTCCTCATACATACTATTAAAACTAACATAGAGACAATTATTTAATCACAAATGTTTTCTAACACACCTCGCGCCTGGGGCAGCAACTCTACAAGGAACAAGCGATATTTAAAAGAAACTAAGTACAGCGGATAGTTGAGCGTCATTTCTTTAAGGCTAGTGGTTCTAACTTGAGTATCGAGCATGGATACTATCAATGCGTTTAAGCGGCATGGGGCGTATTTCATCGCACTTTGCTTAACCTAGAACCAACAGCAATCTAGAGCACGCTTTTTTTTTTTTAATTTGGTTTATTTACGAACGCTCTTTAACATCTCAGATCATTAGCGTCTCATTCAATTCAGGGCGTGAAACAGCCGATATTTGCTCAGAGGCCTCTTCTTTTAGCCTTGAGGTTCTTTTATGTGCCGTAAATCTACGGTATGGGACACGCGGCTTTACTTCCTGCCCAAAGGAAGCCAAATTTAGAATTTCTATGCCTGAAAAAATCCTTTGACCCTGGCCGGGATTGAATCCGCGATCTTGGATCCACGAGGCAAGTTACCACTAGAGCCGACACTAAAGCATACAATTCATTATTTGCAGCTGCATTCAATCAATCAATTATCCACTTCATTGGATATTTACCCTAATGCGCCGTTGAATTCGAAATCAACGGATCGCTTATTAGCCAGACTAACAGTGTCATCGTAAAATGTGCACAATTTCAGATTATATACCCAAAACAAATACTATAATACAACTGAATATGTTTTAAAAAAATATATATAAAACGATCACTTTTCAGGATCTAAGAACAGACCAGCAATATCCAATCAGAATAGCTAGAATTCAAATACGAGAAAAGAAAATCAAGATTATAAAATGCGTAACGCAACAAACAAAAAACAATTTTAGAGCTTCGCTGCAAAGACCCTGTTTTAATCCAAGCAAAGAACATTGCAGCCGCACACTAAAACTCGCGGAAAGAAGCTGTACCTCAAATACTGAAGAAATGTATAAACAAAAACAAAGAAAAAGGTACACAATCAAATTTTATGTTTTATTCTGCCAATCAAAAGTCGCATTTAGGCAGCAATGGTCAGTCCATGAATTTCGTTAGACCGCAAGCCGAGACCTCCTGCGGAAGGGTTACTTGAATGCGCTCCATACCAAATGAATGTGATGAAAAATTAGATATTAAACTGTAACGTTAAAAACCAATGTTTGAGGAAGAACTCTACAATATAACAACAAACCAACAATGTTATATCGAAGAAATTTTACTCATATAAGAATAAACAGGACAGGGGAACTCAAGCAGCGGAAACCAAATTTCTTCTCGAGAACGGAAGCTGGAATATTACCAAAAGTAATAAATTAAAGATTAACTGTAAGCGTGACACTGGTAAGCCAAAAAGCCGAAACAGAAGATAAATTCGGCCATCCCTCTGCTATGTCAACGTTTTGCCAAAATCCCTACTTCTCGCAAGGTCACTCAATTTCAGTAGGCATCATAAAACAAAATTAAGCTACCGTTCGTGGAAACCTCACAGACTTCACACGAACACAAAAGCTTACACGCAATCCAACTGCCGTTAAAGAGCCGTGGGTTCAATTCCAACCAGTGCAATCGATCTCCCCACAATACCTCGCTCGTCTCCTGTCTCTCTTCTTTCCCATGCGAGTAAAAATGGATGAATGTAGGTCAGGTCGTGTTCTCCCATCCTCTTGCCGCAAGCCGTGCCTAGAAAACCGATTCATCTATTTTGATGAGCATGCAACAAAGGACGAAGTGTCTTCCTGCATGCACAATCAACAGATACGTGGACTCACAGCACTGCACAGTGTAAAATCTGAATGGGATAGCATGGTAAGCGTTTATCACAGCACATTTCAAAGAAGTTTAGTTTCACACATTCTGGTGAATTTATAACACATCTGCCACGAGTTCTTTTTTTACAATCTCTAAATTCAAAACATACCACCGTTAAATAGGCGATTTAACCTACAGTAATTAAAACAAATCTGCTAATCATATAGACAAAAAGTTTAGTTCCATTTTCATTAAATAATAATTTGTCGTAAAAACGAAACTTATAAGACATGCATATAAAACAGATATGTATATGTGCTTTTTAACTTAATTCAACATGGTTGCCATTATTTCAAAACATTGTGTCCTTCGTTCGAAGGAGCCAGAAAGATATTTATAAGCATGTCCCCTGAAATCGATTCACATGTTTCTTAAATACGATTCTTTAGTTCTTAGAAATCTCTTACTTTGGTTTTGTATACTCGCGACTTGATATACCCTCGGGGGGGGGGGGGGATCTGGTGAATATGATGACCATATTCGAGGTGAACTTCTGTCTACCTATCTGCCGACATGTTCTTTTCCCATCCAACGCCATCTTTTTGAAAGGAAACTGTGTCCACAATTTCATCTGAAATTTAAAATAAATAAATAAATAAATAGCCTCCTGTTACACTTCTGCACGTACCAAACCGCGCAATTGAGCTTACTTTTCTCTATTAACAGTATTCTGTAGTGATAGCCTGGGAATAAATAAAAGAAAACTTTTATTACATATTTTGAAATGAATGGCGGCCAGTTGAAGACAAAAAGTAAATACACACATATTTACATACCATATCTATATGTCAAATTTCATTATAACAAATAAATTATTTCATGAAAATGGATCGAAACTTTATGCCCATCTGCATTTTCGTACTTACTCTCCCGGAATTACGAATCCATGCGTAAAAATGGAAATAGCCCCAAAAAGTCAATAACTTCAATGCCAAATACTCTCGCACTGAGAATTAAACAAAAATAAACAAAAACTTCATACGAACTGATAAGGAAACTTTCATATGGAAACCAAATTTAACGAGTTTTTATAACAATTCAACGTTAATTTATACATTCAATCAATAACTTTAATCACACCGACGAAAAGTTAACATATAAGTTTAACATAGTTGTCGTTAGTCCTCGATCTGAAAAGTGAAGAATTATTGTAATTTGTACTGCCATAGTGCAGAACAAGAGAGCACATTGCACATACACGCTATCTTTGAGGGGCCGGTATGTTGTCATGACGAAAGTGGGCATTTCCCAATCTGGTCAGAGAGGATCAAAGGGATGGTCAATAAATGTAATAATACTCTACTGTCAGCCTGATTTTGTTAGTGGTCGGCTAGTAGTGTGGTAGTTCTCTACTTCGCTTGTTTATTAACATCATTGGAATCATATATACCTTGCTGTTAGCAGACCTTCCTTACATTTTTACCGATTTTACCTTATGTCTCACTCACAAGCAAGAACGCTTTCAGTGAAATCCGGAATGTTGAACCAGAAATAATATGTCGCGTATTTTCATCTGTAAACTAGAAGTCAACTTGGATATAACTGCGGGTTGCACCTAGTACCATAATAATTTCCAAACTACAGACCTCGCGAGGGTTGTCAAAATACACAGGAAGGCAATATAATGCATCGCAACAGGTAATTCAAAACCCAAAGGATACATCACACTCTTCTGTCACTTCACTTTATATATTTTCCTAAGTATTAAGTGTTTCTGTTCCATGAAACATTAAATCGTCGTTTGTATTTCATGCTTGCAGGAATTCAACTAATATAATATTCAAAACTTCCTCCGTTTCAAAATATGGCATATAAATATTACATATTCCAAACTGTTGTATAGAAACAAAGGTTCACGGAGCCTCGTGAGGACGAATGGAGAGCTGACTAATAAAGAAGTGGCGTCCAAGCCAAGAGATAGGTGCCCTTCAATATTATCCCCTAACTATGATGGCGCAAGACCACAGTAGGCCTAGGCTCGCATTGGTCTGTCACATCAAGAGAGGAAGGTAATAGAAACAAGTTAATATATAAGAGATAGATCAAATATACGAATTTCACAATATGAAATAACTCTTGACGGCATCTATTAGCATACACCAGCAATCGAATTTTTAGCCAACAGAGTTCGTTGATTTTGTTCAGTCCAATTGTACAGTAGTTGCACTTGTAGCTGCAGTTTGCTTTCTTCTATGAAATGATATCAGCACACTTTCCTTGAACGTACAGTATCTTTGCACAGCGCCAAATCCAAAAATAGCGCAAAATTCTACCTGAATTTAAGTATAGGAAATACCTTTCCACATTTTCTGAACTGCAGAATGGTTAATTACACAATGGTTTACATCACTGAAGTTGTCAGATGTTCCACCTTTGACTTCTACTTTACTCCCACTTGGGTTAATTGTTGCTGGGCATTTACTAGAACATCACTGTAGGCGGCATCTTGATCTCTGTTCATAATAAGTTCTGTCATATTGTGCTTTGATACCCTACAGTACATAGATAAGTCGCACATGCATTGTCGATTCCTGTGTCAATGTCATACATACGTGTGACTGCTAAACTACACTTACCCTTGCATGCACGATAACCCCACTAGCATTACTTTCTATACAATACTTTGGGACGGAGGAAGGCTTCCTATTTGATTAAGAAGAAATAACCCTACGATAAAATCCGGTTACCCAAACCGTGATAAAGAGATTTTATAACAATTCAACGTTATTTTATACCTTTAATAAATAACTTTAATAATACCAACGAAAAGTCAAAAGCTAATTAATATATATCAATGTCGCCTGGAAAGTGGAAAGATATTGGTTGGATTACGACTATCAGCATCACTCTATGATATGAGGTCATACGGCTGAGAACATTTATCTCTGAGGAGTCGGTAGATTGTCCATGGCGGAGGTGGTCATTCCCAAATCTCGTTAAGTTAGATCAAAGAGATGATCAATAAATGTAATAATGGCATGCTGTATGTTAAACTGTTTTGCGGTGGGTAGGGTCAACTTCACTGTGTTTATTAACAGTGGGAAGTTTGGGTAAAATGCAATCATTGTAAGATTTCCGTCACATAATTATCTTTAATTTACCTTATGTCTCATTCACAAACAAGACTGTTGAACCACATTAACATGAGCTTTATTTTTTAAACTCTAGCTTAGCTGGCGGGGCAGAGGTCAGTTGCGCGCTGTCCCCAGTACTAATTTCCGAAATAGAGGTTGTCTGAATACACTTGACCTTTACACTTTACAATGGATTGTACCAGTAAGTTCAGTGCCCAATATTTTTGTCACTTCATTCCATGTTTTTTCCTATACACCACGTGTATTTCGTTTTTTGTACCGGAACCATTACAGTTAAGTTAACTTTGGTATATCTACGACTGACTGAAATTTAACTAAGATAGTCTCCTCTTTACCTACGAAAAGATAAAACTTATGAGAATGAATCAAACGCCACATGCGGCAAACTATTATACGTGACCCCAAGGATAGGTGGAGACACAGAAGGGCAGCGAAATTTGGCGTGTTTTATGGAACTAAATCATTCCTTCCCTACAAAGTAGTTAACTTTCCCCCCCCCCTTTTTTTAATTCTCCAGAAATTTTCTTCAGAAAAGTGCCATGATTCGAGGTATATTCGTGATTCAAAAATTAAGATACATTAAAGAAATACCCCGAGGAAAATCTCTGGAAGATGTTTTTTTTTGTTTTGTTTTGTTTGTTTGTTGTTTTTTTTTCCCCCTTTCAATTCCATGCTCTAGCTATGGGAGTGATCTATACCAGTGTTTCTACTGATTTGGCTCCAACTGACTAGTATCTTCCCCAAACTAAAAACAGCTTTTGGTGCCCACTTTGCCTCTTGTGGTAGATAGCTGTTAACGACTTTTAGTCCTCGAAAGACGAAAAATGTTTTATTTTAACTGACAGAGTTAAGGCCATAAGAACTCTTCCATCAACCCATCCTAATTAATACAATGAATGATATAAGATATATAAAGCTATAGCATCTATTGAGTTTATGTCACACATTTGAAATTAACACTAAAACAACTAATATAGGTAATTATTGTGAAATTACTTAAGTGGATTAAGTATAAAAACCAGTGAAAATCAATATTTAGTTCCAAACTAGAATGAATCATTAAATGCGCATTAGTAAAACCTGTATTTTATTATTTAACTGTATACAAAACTGTATACCTCCTTAAAAATAAAATTTATATCATAGGGATCGAGAAAGAATAGAACAATGATATGGAAAAATAGCACATAGTAGTTGGATGAAATATTTATTAAACTTTAAATGGAAATCGACCAGTTAGGCAAGAATTGTTGGTTTAGTTTTAAGCAATAATATCTTGCTCGGGAACATGTTTCAACTCTCAGTAACGGAGATGGTATATGATATAGAATACGAAGATGTCTTATGGCGAGAAATAGTGAAATTGAATTATGAACCAACTAAGCGCGGTTGTTTATTGAAGAAATGCAGCCGTCGCAACCGGGAAAAAAAAAAAAAAAAAAGTCGCCGACCGTAAAAATAATACTTGTATTTTATTATTCATGTATATTGAAAACATATATAATATTTTATTTAAAAATGATAATGAACACTAACCGGGGTTATAAGATATATTGAAAATGATTCCTCTCAGCGGCATTTCTTCATTCAGCTTTTCTTACGGCGGAGAACACGGCGGTTTGGAACACATTTATCATTGAGGGAGTAACTTCTTAACAAGTTGACGAACAGCTTCCCTACCTGGAACGCGAGTGCAAATATATTTTTTGCAAATCCCCTTACATGTCTCTGGATGAATCCGTTTCCACTTATGTACGTCATTCTTCAAGAATATATTTATGCGCCCATAACGAAGAAAGTTTAGAACACCGATTAACCACCGAACACACGATTTCTGAAAAAGTTTCCCTCAAATACAGGCTGCTAACTGCACATGAATTATACGACCTTGAGGACTGGCTTCTCCTAGTACGGAGCCGCGCTCTGCTGGCCCATAACTAGTCGTTCGTTTAGCCTTAACCATGAGAGAGTGTAGAAAGACGGGGAACATCATCATATTTTTGAACATTGCATATTGCGTTGTGTACACAGTTGCTTAGTTTTGCACCAAGGTTAGCACAATGATCAAAGTATGACAAGATCTGCAAAGCTTAGAAAGTGTTGGACCTTAAGAGGTTATAAATGAAACTCAAGCATCTTTGTTGGCCAGTTTTATGTTTCTTCTGACATGCATTAAACAACCTAGTAACTCGCCGTATTTATTCCCTTTACCTCCATGTATTTCAGTTCGCATCTCCCCTTCCAAAAACAATGACCATACTGTAAAAACACCTCTTGTGAAGTTAATTACGTTTTGGCATATTCTCCACCATTTCAATATTTCCTTTTTCCTAACTTTACTCTTAGTGAAACAAGTAGGGCGAGAGACTGGTGCCCTTTCCCTCGATTTCACATTTACCCTTTTTAGAAACAACCCTTCTCAACCATGCAAGTAATTAGATTAATAGGCACACGTGTCTAACAAGGGGCAGACTGACTCTGGACCGTCGCTTAATGAAATTACCTTAAAGCACAGAGGCAACATGGTGCTAAACCCTAGTCAAGCAGAAGAAGCTTGAAATGTGCGCGGCACCAAGCAGCTTTAATGCTGTCCCTTCTTATCTGAGATCAGAACCTGATGATGCAGCTGGTCTTTTTCAAACGCATGCCATTTCCAGAATTCCAAAAACAACATTAACAGTTGTCGTTTTGAGGTATCGCGCCAAATGGAAGGTTGTTTGCGATCTATAGTTAACAAATTCAAGCAGTTTTGGAAAGCCCTCCACCAGTGATGTATGTGGTGGCTTCGGGCGCTGTTTCCATTACAGAAACCTGTAAACTACGGCGATGTGCACTTTATCCCACTTCCCCTGCAGGCATTCCAGAGACCGTCCACAGCTCACGGTCTTCCACTTTCAATGGCCTTTTTCAATAGCCCAAATGCAGATAAATGCAATGGCCATTTACCAGAAATGTCGCAGTAAGGGATGGAATGTATTCCTGATTCTCTCTCCATATGCTAAACGGGGAGGGGGGAGGTTAGAGCATATGTATGGTTTGAATTCTTATCCTGACGAAGCAATTCGCGTTTTTAAATTGATAACAGTGTTGACACAATGAAATGGTTCTCGGGGGTGCTGGATTCGTGGCAAAGACAAGGGCCTTAAACTTGGATTTTACTGTGGCTGGTCGTGAATTTGCCTGTTTCTTGTCCTCTGGGGTAAATCGCTACCATAAATTGCATGCAATCTCCCTATAACCAAAAACATACTCAAAAAAATTAACCCCAATTGCCACTGATAAGTAGAAGCTTAAGTTCTCTTCAGCTTGGAATTGTAAGACTTTTATTTTGAAACGTAGTCTCCAACAAATATGATATACTTGACACAGCGAGTTTTTTTTTTTTTGGGGGGGACAACATAGTCTCCATAAGAATTTTATACTTAGTCCGTCCAAATTTTCGTCCCCTTGTTAAAACGAATTTTATAAAACTCAAAAATAGTCACAGAGGCGTCAATGACATCTTCATTCCACGAAAAAGTCTCCCTATCGAGTCAAAATAAGTAGCTGGAGGCTAATCCAGGATGTGTATGTATCCCGATGTAAAGTTGATTTTTTTTTTCCCCTCCCTGTATGTCAATCTGGAACATTTTCCCTTTAATCCATCTTTCAAATGGTTCAACAATGCTCCACAATACGCTCCTGTTGTTTTCTCCCTCTCAAGCAAGCTATCAGAATCTCTTCGGGATTCTAAAGAACTGTGACTATAACATCTCTGCCGACTAATTATCTCTGCTTCCTTTACGCATTTTCACCAGTCGTTCAATGTTTAGATTGCCCATTTAACTCAGTTGAATCTAAGTACTCAGTTACGACGCCAGAAGTCGACTACAATCAAATATTGCCAATCACTCTCTGAAATATCCTTTGACGTACGTTTTGGCCCACAGTGAATCACGGCAGCTGACACAAACAGGGTTTCTCCATATATAATTTTTCAAGCAGGATATTGTGCATTCATTTGGTTGTGATGCCTACAGCCTAAATTATTTCCCACTTTCACTTGGCGATCTTCCATAACGATACAACGTATTTTAATGATAATGTTCGCGGTGACCACAATTGGAACTCCGAAGCGCTTCAATTCAGCACATGTAGATAAATTTATTCAAAAATACTCTTCAACTCTGTTGTAGAGCTACCATGAACTTTCCCCAACTTTTGTTTGTTTCAACATTCATGCAACTCCCATGTCTGTCAGTGTCTTGGCGACAGCCATATGAAGAACTATACGGGTTTTCGTAATGTTGAAAACTCATGGTAATAAAATGCTTTACCAAAGGAAGGATTTGCGCAGAAATTAACGCAGTTTAGATGGAATTTTTGGTGTGAAGCTTCTCCTTCTTGTACAAATATAAAAAACTGCACCAAAGAGTTTCGATTAGGGTGAAAATATATTGATGAACTAAGTGAGGACAGACCAGTTGAGGTGTTAACTCCAGAGTACATCGTTTTATTGAATAGTTGGTTTTTGATACGGGAGATTAAATATTAAGTAATTGTAGCAAAGTTGGTCCTTTCAAAACCAACCTTCCTTAGTATTCTGCATGAATGGCTACACATGAAAAGGTGAAAAGATGATGCCAACTTTTCTCGATAGTTGAAAAACAATATCGAGTGGAATACTGTGAAAGGTTTTTGAGTTAGTATCAATCAAAACAGGAAGAAAGTTCGGGAATCATTGTGACTGGGATGAAAGTATGGTTCACTATCATGATTTTCTTTTCAAAAGAAGTTTATGAAGTGGTCAAAAACCTGGGAAGACGCCGCCAAGGATGTCCAGTCCACAAAGCTCACGGGCACAATTTTCAAGGACTGCAGGGAGATTCTGTTAGTTGACTTCAAAGAAGGTAACACAGTGTCAACGCAGACTACACCTGCAGCTTCTACATAAACTACGAGCAGCAATTATAGGTGTGGTATGTTGAGCTATGAGTTCACCTTCTGAATGACAATACACTAGTGCATCCTGCATAGACTGCAAAGGATATTTAAGTCATTATACTGGACCATCTACTTTACAGCCTCCAGGAATGGTTTTTTCTCAGAAATGAAGAACCATCTACAAATGATAACAATGAGGTGAAGGAAGCATTTTAGAAAAAATTGCAGACAATCCTTCAGACTGTGTTTTTAAGGACACAGAATCAGATATGAAAAGCTTGTTGAAATAAATGGAGACGTGTTGAGCAGTCATATTTAATTATAAAAATTATGCTTGCCAAAAATAGCACCTTTAACGAATTTTCGAGTGATTTCAAAGAAAAATAAGAGTTGTATACAGGGGACAAGGAACACAATATCAACTAGCTATTAATTTGACACGATCAGCACGCTATAAATCGCATTTTATGATTAAAGCTGAATCATAAGCACTAAACTCTCCTATCATTCGCCGTTCAGAGCAAAGAAAATTTAGGACATGTTTCTCCCGTAGTTGCAGCCGCTTAAGGCACACCACTATAGCTACAAAGGTAGGTTAAAACCCCTGGTTAACCATCTTTGCAATTGCCCTCATTGTTTAAAGTTTTTCGAAAAAATAACTAATCATTACACGCAATAAGCCCAGTTTAGTCTTTAATTATTTGATGAATTTCCAGTAACTATAATTTTCCCTGTAATCACGAATGATGTAAAACAACTTAAAGCATGGGTTAACATGTAAGATTCAGTTGCAGGAACCTGTACAAATGGGTTTTCTTTAAAATTTAAAGGCAATGTCAAAACAGGTTCAACAAACAGTCCAGTCTATCTCGAGTCGGCCACAAGGCTGCAGGAAGCTTGTTCACCAGGCGCTAACGGTTCCCAACGTCGACAAAAGAGTAATGTCCAATTTAAATTCACGCTCTGGCATACGCATTGATCGTCAGAGGTAACAAAGATTTACAAACCAGGACTAGCCCAGAAGCAAACTAACCGTCAAGTGCACGCTGACTCTGACAAAAGAAGACATGGCCCCAAGCGCGCTCCCTGAAAAATTGCTACAGCGCCTGCCTCTCTATTGCTGTGTGAATGCATTACTTGCGGATATTTCAATCTGCGACGTTAATGTTCAAAATGTATCCTCGCACCTCTTGTCATTATTAAATTCTTTGCGCAGGTAATATGTGATGATATTTCACAAACTTTGAATTACAACTCTTCCAATTTGCGCAAGGCTAGTGTTGATACTACTCAGTGATAAAAAGCTCGTCGTCGTTAATCTCATCCTCAAAATGAAACCCTTTAAATGACACATTTACTGAATTGTGAGGAACCTGTACTGAATTTTAATTGTGTTTTATCAAATCAAATATTCAACAGTTCCTAGCTACGAGGGCATTTCGGAAAGTAAATTCCGTTAATTTTTTAAGGAATGCTAAATTATTTTTGGAACTTTTATTACACACTAGTGAAAAGTTCACCGTTAAATTATTTTTCAACATAATTTACATTTATATGCAGGCATTTATTTTACCGCTTCACAAGCTTTGAAATCCTCTCTGCGTAGAATTCTGCATCATGTGATTGTATCCAGCCTTTGGCGCTCTCCTTGAGCTCCTCATCCGTTTTGTTAGTATCTGATAGTAGGCATTGCGATAATTTATTGTTGTGCTCATGGTAATACTACTTCTTTGGGACAAGCAAGGTGTATTGCTGTATCCCGGTCCATGAACTCCACATACTATACACCTTGCTTGTTGCCATGAGTTTCTTGGTTGAATCATCATATTAGAGCGTCCATCTTGGAATTGACGACACCAACGTCGAATAATACTCTCACTCATAATGTTCCTATACACTGCAGTAATGATGCAGCCAAGTTTGTTTGCACGTATCTCTACATTTGTCCGGAGCTTCTGCTGCTGTATTCACACATTTTGCAAGCTCGTCTTGCTGAAAGAAATAATCGAATGCAACCGCACGTTGACACTGCCAGGAGCGAATGAAGAGTAACGTTGCAACCGCCTCTGCAGCTTGTGAATGACGAGAGCGGAACTTTCTTTCTGGATTGCTCTCGTATTTAAGAAAGAGATAACACTGATTTTCGAGAAATTAAGAAAGGCTGCCCTCCCCAGGAGTATGAAGTATCATATCCATTATCTTTTTGTTAACTGGTTAAGAATTTGTTACAAAATTTAAACTTGCATACTGGCCTCAGGGTAACAACATAGCGGCACGAAAATGAGCACGAGACAGCGTGCAATGAAATTTAAAGCAGAGTCTTGCGACTTCTCTGCAGACTTCGTACTAAAAATTTCGCTTCGTGAATTACATAATAAAACGGTTACCTATAATGGAAAAAAAATATAATAAAATAAAGTTAGTTTAGAAAACTACGATAAAAGAAACTTCTAAGCCAACTGGATGCACTTCTTTATGGAGTAATTATGGGCCCTATTCCACAGTATGATTTAACTCCAATACATTACAAATGTATTAGTACAAGTTTTAGTAACTTTTTGTTTCGCGAAAGAAGTATTAGTAAAAAGTTAGAAGTGGCGTCATACGAGAGCAAAATGGAGGAACAGCTGTTTGCCATAAGTTGCCATACCTTGAATTAGATTATGCGTACAGCTTAGAAATAAATTCGCATTTTTAATGTACAGATGGTATTATCGGCATTCCTGCTAAATGAATCTTGTATTTTTTTTTTCTCAGATAAGGTGATGGTTTAAATACTTAACAATATTCAAGCGTAATAATCTACTTTGAGACGAAGGGTACATGTGGCTACGTTTAGGAGCATCAATTACAGTCATCGAGAGATGGCAGGAGAAATGAGCTTTCGGATTGCTCTCTGCCATTTATTTTACTAGCCCATGTGATAATTCATATTTATATATTATTTATATTGTTTGGCAGTCATGTTCTCATTATTAGTAAAAAAGGGGAGGGGAGAATTGTGTCAAAAGAGATAACTTTAAAGAAAACTGAAGAATGAAAAGAAATATTTTCCTGGCACATAGCAAGGAACCTTAAAAAAAAAAACTTAGACACTGGACTGAAATATGCATTTGAAACAGGAAACGCCAATAAGCTGTACTCTAATGGCATTTAATAACGCTTTTTATTGTACACAAATAATGAATTATTCTTTCTTTATATATATTCCTATTCTGGCCATTATATTTGCTAATGGCATATTTAGGTTAATCGACTCCTACAATTATTAAAAAGATATTGCATTTTGTGGCGGTATTTGAAGTTATCAATATTCTTACACTTGTAGATTAATTTACACAAATCACCAGTGCCCGACTAATACGAATACTTATGTGGAACAGAACAACGAAAAATCACTTGTACACTTGTAAAGTACAAGCGTAGCAGAAACCTTTATGGAACACAATTTTATAAATAACTACAGATTACAAACCCATACACTTGTAAAGTATTAACCATACTTTTCTGGAACAGAGTCATTCTCGACCTCTATATGGAAAGTCATAGCGACACTCATTTGAAAGTGGGAAATTATTATTATTTTCTTTTCGAGCGCTTACCGCATGGATTGCTTGTAATGATGGATTACCACGAACGTTATCCCAGTCCGTGATTTTCTCAAGGCAAAAAGACAAACCCAGAAAATGTTTTCTGTTTCATCAACTCTTTCGGCACACAACTACACACTGCATTGTACAGCTGCAATTCTTAAATTGTTTACCAACATTGGAACCGCTGCCCAATTCTGCATAACTATTCTCAACAATATGTTCCCTGCCATTTATCTATTAACAGTACCAATGAGTGCTGTCCCACAAAGTAGCGATGACCCTGTAGGCTTGTGGTCAAATATCCAAAGCTTCGGCAGGTGCACAAATGTACGTTGAGAAATCAAAATGTTTTAGCTTTTCAAATTGTTTGCTTCTATCAGCAATGATATAAGTTCGGCAGGATAAAGCAGGCCAATACACCAACCTGACATAGCCGATACATACTGTGCATCATAAACTTTAAGACAAAATTATTCAGCAAAAATTGTAAACTGTAACTATGTTTTAGCATAAAGAGGCGTTCGTATTTAGAATTGAAGGATACAAGGGAAAAACAATCCTAGTCCACTTTTTGCTTTTTTACAGGACTGTATTTTGAAATTTTAAAACATTATAAAATTAAAGCACATAATATATAGGATTTTTTTCTAGAATAATTATTTAGATAGTTTCCTAACAAACCCTTCTATTGAAATTAGTGTCATTTGTTATTTGTACATGTTAATCAACAATAAAGTGTCAAAGCACACATACTTGTAAATAAAAACAATCAAAGTCCACTTATTACCGAATGTATCAAATTATACTAGATATTTGCTGAGGAAAATATAAATATTAATTAAACACTATTGAAAATAATCACTCAATCAAAATTCTTCATTGTTTATTACCGGTAACCTTGAAAAATAGAGCTGAGCATTTTCGGCACAGAATTTTTTCAGTCATTGTGGGTCATCATATTTTGCCTTTGAAAGTGGAATTAAACTTAATAGGAAGACTGCTCATCAGTGTGTGTATGGCACATTTTGTCAACAATAACATGGGATTCCCAAGAACCATTGCAAGCTGTTTGACTGCTTATAGTTCTAGAGGAGGTTTTGTCAGCTACAATTTATTTTATCTTCATTGGAAATGTCTTTATGTATTCTGTATTAAGAAATGAAGATCCACGATTTAAAAATATCCCGAGAACGCTCAATAATATTGAAAGCAGATGGTTTCATGTGACATCTTCTGATGTGCCCATTCCAATCGCTGGATGTTTCAGCATGGGTTTTTCGATTTATTAAATCCATATCTTTGTCACGTTCCATATAACTATGGCCCCTGATAGGAAAAGTCATTTATACTGATTATATTTACTTATGAACCATAGCATGAATGAGACAATTATTTTGGCCGGTGCACGAATTACACAAATATATATATATTTCGAACTGATGGGTCCAAATGATGGAAACAAAAGTCAAACAACATTATTGCAACTTTATCAGCTCCCACAATTATTTTGGCCGGTGCACGAATTACACAAATATATATATATATATATATATTTCGAACTGATGGGTCCAAATGATGGAAACAAAAGTCAAACAACATTATTGCAACTTTATCAGCTCCCACAATTATTTTGGCCGGTGCACGAATTACACAAATATATATATATTTCGAACTGATGGGTCCAAATGATGGAAACAAAAGTCAAACAACATTATTGCAACTTTATCAGCTCCCTTAATTGCTATGGTCTCATTGTAGGTATTTTAAAAAGAGCTTGGTTGATTTTTCTCTATTTTTTCTATGCTAATGTTTATGGACTATATGTGAATTCTTCCCTGCATGAACGATGGAATGCAGCATTACATATCTACAATTCAATGTCACCAAAAATGAACTTTGATTGTTTACCTTTCAACTGCTAACGGAGACATCACACACCTGAACGCATCAGGTTCCAAAATTTGGAAATAATGTTGAAACTTGCCTTGGGACATATTCTTTTAATAATTAAATTCTTTAAATGCTCGGAGTTAGCATGCTTGTTGGTCACACATATGCACAGTTTTGCCCGCTTCTAAGCTCATGAAAATTGACGACACTTTTCATAAGCAACTGGTGCTTTTTATCCACTTTAGGAAGCAAAGTTCGACTACAAATGCGATAACATCGGAAGTAACCGGTAATTTTCAACCCACGCTACTAATAGTGATTTTGCGTGTTCTCAAAACATATTCGTTACACTATCAATGAAATCAGTCAGAATGGAATAACGTTTCATTTCAAGCTGATAGTACAATACGTACTATCGTACTAATGCGTACGGACGCCCAGCAAAATTAGTATTTAAACATTTCCTTTTTTTCTATTATTTTTTAGCCGATTTCGTTCCATTCGGTATTAATGAGTTTGTTTATAGCAGACCGATACTTATATTGCCAACATTCACATCTTTAAACAGTTTCATTATCGGTTGCACTATTCTCTTTAGTATGCCTTCTCCTACTTTCTTGTCAATAGAGGTAAATCATAGTCTTCTTCAAGGTGTACTTCCAGCTTTAACTCTTGATCATAATAAATTTTCGGTGAATTTAAACATATCCCTTAATCAAAGATAAATTATTATAAAGCATACTCTAAAAAGTTGCTGATTTATTACATAAACATTATGAAAAAGCCTAACTAACAGAGTATGCCATTCGAAATTTCCAGAGAAAATAATTTTAAAATATCATTTTAAAATATCAACACTTACCAGCATCTCTGAAAGCTTGTCTACACATGACATAATTACCCTCACTTGCATATTATGTATAACTGTGAATTACACGTTATAAACAAACAAACTATATCTTCAAAATAGAATCTCCCAAGTCCACAAAAGAAAAAGGAAAGAGTTACCAAAATATATTAATCCTTAGGCATAATACACAATTTACAGTTTGAGATTTCAGGAATTTCCATTGATTACAAATATTTCTGTACCTTTTGATACATAAAATGCAGGTGTATGGTTGGCAGAGGTCGCGAAAATTACATCATTTGTCTATGTTGACAAAATTATTCTGCGTTCTTCTAATCTATGGATGACAAAATTCCACAAACTTGCTGACCACAAAACAACAAAATATATACCTGCACTCCGCATTCTAGCCCTATAAATGTATTCTATTGCAGGCTCTTGCAGCGCTTGAGGGAGGTAAAAGCTGCACAATCGCTTGGGGATTCCATCATACTCAAAAGTATGCATTACCTGCCATTTGTTCCAAGCCATTGTTAGCGCTACTTGAAGCAGTGCCTAGAGGCGCAAGAGAAAATTACGATTAACTTGTAGTTGAAACAACGGTAGAAGTTAGCTCTCAGGAAAATAGCTGCAAGCGCAATGCCGTAACTAACCTGCTCTTTTAGGAGCATTGTTACCTGGTGCAGAAACACGGAATGAACAAAGACCTACGCAAAAGAAAATACATCGGCCATGATACGAGAATCAAAACTCACAATGTGAATCACATCAGTTATGAGTGAGCAGGTATAGGTTTTCATGATCTTAAAAAGCTGTAAATATCTAAACAAACAAAAAAAATGTAATAAAGTTATGTCATAATATATATTATTTAAATAACTATGAACATTATCTGAAAAAAAATGCTTTTTTGATTACTTTAAATCTGGAACCCTACGCATATCATAAAACCAATTTATAGAAATGCAGAGAAAGCCTACAGTCTACCAATGACACCCAAATATCCATTTCTCGAAATCCCTTTGAAAGAAATGTCATATGTAAAGATCTCACTGAAGAATAGCAAAGCTTCAGGAAATTCAATGAATATCTCAAGACATCGGAATCCATTCCTTTAGATACGTGGGACAAATGCTTTGCAAACTGAAGAAATAGGGACATCTGTAATCTCTATTAGGGAAAGGTGGATACTACTTGCAGTGCCATAGCTTTAGAAGAAAGCTGATTTAAGTTCACCATATGACTAGGAACAGAACGATTAATCTGACAGACCTCAAGGAGCATATTTGCTTCCGGAAAGCAAAATCCCTACTACAATTGGAGGACATCAAGAATGCTTTGAGACATCCGAGAGGAAAGCGATAAGTGGTGTACATCGACCATATGAGAGCGTTTGACTTACTCTTATGGGCACATTAAAAAGTCACTTGGCAACAGAATGCTGGAAAAAAAAGGAAAAAAAAGTATGTGAGAATTTATACAGTCTAGCAACCTCCAAAGCCATATCACAGACACAAGGGTCCTTCAGCGTGACTCGGTTAGTGCCTTTCTTTTTCCATCCTGAGACAGTGGACATAACTCAATCTGTTCGTGGCAATGGTGCCAGAAATGTACATCTCCAATTCTTCACCATGTTGATATCTTGAGCACAGGCCAAGGGACTGAAAACGAAAAATGAAGATAGTCTTCCGTAATGGTGGTAAAATAACCTAGGAGGAGAAAATAGAGCAGTATTACGCCAATATACACTAAACACATTTAAATACCAACAATTACCGAAAGACACATTTCAATATCCGTGCCAAAGAGAAAACTCTGGCAACGATCAAAACCATCAGTAGCATTATCGTGTCCCTACAAAGAGCTCGCACTCTTCAAAGTAAAAATTCGCTCCATCCTGACATACAGTAAGTAAATCACATTGTTCTTCAGAAAAGATCGTAACTGTGGGAAGGTGTGAAATCCACCTCAGGGATGCTTGCCTTCTACGCTGGTATATTAACTAGCAAAGTAATCCTTTCTAATTGAGGAGCTTAAATACAGCAATTACCATCTACACTTGCTAATACTGTGCACAACTGAAGAGAAAATCATCATAATGCTGGACACTCTTGGGTCCACTAATACAGCGTCTGACATGCCGTCTGAATAAAAAAACTAATATACTGTGTGCAAACCACACTTTTACAAGTTATTCAAGATCAGAATTAGAGAACGATCTGACTGGATGGTAGAAATTCACCTTGTCTACCTAAGGGTTATCTGATCTTATTAACAGATGGCCCTAGATTAGAAAACTCTTCAGGAGCTATTATCTCCAAAAACGAAGAGCTCTGTAAATCTTATGAATTCCGTTACAATTATTCATACAGAAGTAATAGCACTTTTAGCCTGTCTTAACTTCTATGAGAAGAGAAATTATGCCAATATATACTCGTATTCTCAGATAGTCCAGCTAGACTTAGTGCACTTAAATCTCAAGTCGAACTCCAGACTTGTATGAAACTGCCTCTAAACCTTCATTAATCTTTCCACCTTTGTAGGGTGTCTGGATATCAGGGTATTGAAGGCAATCAATAAAATGGCAGATAAACTAGCAAAGGGAACTAAGTTTGACTTCATAGGATCAGAACCTTTCTGCGGTATAGCCAGAAAACTTCTAGAACCACGGTACACTAATGCACCAAGTCCCTGTAAACTTCTTATTAAAACATCCTATATCACCCTGGCTAAGGACCTACTGAATAGAGATGGAAAGCAAACCAAGAAAGCTTTAGGAATGATCACTGGGCATTCCAGAAACATTTACGGACGATGGGACTCTACCATGAAAATCCCACATGCAGTCTGATGAGACTGCAAAACACATTCTACTAGAGCGTGAAACTGGAAATACATATCTATTAGAATACAGTTCATTAGCATATGCAATATCTAACCGTGTAGGGAAGGTTCTAGAGCTTATTAAAGTTGTAGTTTGAAACTACAGAATGAAACAAATGCACAAAAGATACTTCTGTTTGAGGAAAACAAGAGCTGTTCGAAATATAGAGAAAATTGTGTAACTATTAAGATTTCCGAAATCTATTTCTGCTCTCTAGTTTTTGTTATTTTAGCTACATTGATCCAAGAGTTATTTATTTTTCATTTTGTAATTTCCATTTTTTTTTTATTTATGCACACACACACACATATAGCTAAGGACAAATAATTGACAGGCACATGTCCTTTCTCTATTATGTTTCCCAATCGACATGGGTAACGGCATCGGATAGCCGGTATCAGCGTTTCTGAAGCGCTTACTCGCTGTCATGCATCAATTCCGCCACTCTAAGGGTATTATTTTGTGCTTCAATATACTGAATTCTGCTAGTATCTAACTACTGAGAAGCATAAATAGTTTTACAAAAGAGCTTGGCCGAACTGTTGTTCATATCGTGCCTCAGTGTGCAGTGCTCGGCTCTAGTCGCCACACAGAAAGAAAGAAGACGTTTCGTTTCAGGACTTTTAAAAAGGATAAACCTCCGACACGATATTCAACTAATAAATAAAATTTCATTCCGAGTAGTATATTAGTTGTTTATTCACGCCACTTTACCAAAAACGACTATGTATTATCGAGTATTTATAAAAGCAAATTACTGGATATGAAAAAGAAATGTGGGTGCATTAAACTGAACTATCCATTGTACCTAAAGAGTTCCAATGAAAGAAAAAAAAACTTAATTTGGAAAAATGAGAACAGATCGAAGTGCATACTTCAAGAGGGAAAACAGTATGAGAAACAATGGATGAAAGTCACGCGAGTACACATTTTGAATTTTATGAAACCATTTTCCATGAAGAAGAAATTGCAATGGAAGCGGCATCAGTTATTTTAGAAAAGCAGGTATAACTCAGGGATTTTACGACTATAGAATCAGGGTTTTAATGTGAGATGTGAAAGCGAAGAAGATTATTTATTTTATTTATTTATTTATGGACGCTCTTTAACATCTCAGGTCATCAGCGTCCCATTCAACTCAGGGCGTGAAACGACCGACAAATTTTGCTCAGAGGTTTCTTCTTTCAGGCTTGAGGTTCTTTTTCGTGCCGTAAATGTACGACACGGGACCCACGGCTTTACTTCCCTTCCGAAGGAAGCCATACTTAGGATTTTACGCCCGAAAAAATTCATCGTTCCTGGCCGGATTCGAACCCGCGATCTTGGGTTTAAAAGGCAAGTATGGTAACCACTACCCCACCCGGACCGACTAAGCGAAGAAGATAACAGAAATAAAACAAGGAGAACTATTTGAAATATCGGGTGTTTCCATAAGCCTGGAAGATGGATGGTCCTGTTGATAAGAATAATATTACGAAAGAATTGTTCTTTGGGAGTGTTTATTAATGTTATTTAAACTTGTTTAAAATGTGGAAAATCTATAACTTCAGTGAAACCTAAAGTAATAGCCACATTATACAGAATGTACCAAAGAACTTATAATTGAAAATCTCTTGAAATTATTAATAGAAAAATCTGTGTGGTGTTCTTCTTATCACAACAATGTGCATTAACGCCTTAGGCTACTTCCTATCTTTGGGAATTTTTTGGTGTATACTTTTTTTTTTTCAGAATACACTTTTTACAGAATTGTGAAATCTTGCTTCTGCTATAAAATTTTCCAAAAAAATCAGAGAATGTACAAACGCTAAAAGGTCAACTATGGATAAAATAAGACGGTTGCCTGGAAATGGGCATATGGCATTCATGGATTTTCTGCAAATTATCTCTTACATACAACGGACGTCCATAGTGAAAAAAAATAACTCACTTTGTTGTTGTCCTTCAAAAAGGACTTAATATGGCTGAATTACATAAACCAGCATGTGGTATGCTCCAAACCTATTACTATCTTGAATAACATCGTATTTTTTGCGGCTCAAACTTTTTACCACACATCCTGTACACTGAAATTAATTGCGGGTGTTGTATAATGTTGCACAAACTAACCAACAATCCTTGCGTTGCACCTTGCTGCGTCACGGTTCAAGTAATATCACCATCTTGGAAGCGACAGTTATCTCAGCTTATGCTTCTCGTAGCGAGATGAGGTTTTCCTTCTTGAGTTACATTAAGCACGCCAACGTCAATCTACAATCAATTTACACCAGCTGATCAAGAAGTATTGACAAGAAGCATTCTTGGTCATTTCTTTTGTGCCGGGCGGCACTATGATCGAGAGAAACTGGTGGAATCAACTGATAAGGCATGGGTCCCATCATAAGTTCTGCAGCAGAAATGGTTTCCACAAAGCTGACCAGAAATGCACACGTAAATTATGCAGACATGTCTGTGAATAGTGTCATCTACTGAGCCTGCAGATAAATTCAGCCACGGGACTCGCTCTATGGAACAATATGTAAATGCATGCCATTTTATTTTAAACTCTGCATTCCTGCGCATTTCTATTATAACAATAAATATGCAATCAACAATGAAATTTTTATTATATTGGTATTTTCGCCTAAGTTTGTCGATCTTATTTCAACGACTCATTATGTGCCATTCATTTGTTTGCTACAGTTTTCGACCACCCCATGGCGGCATTATCCCGCTCGCGATTGACTTGAGGGATCGACCCTCTCGAAATTCGCTACAACACTCAGCAGTTTATTTCATTTTATAAAGTAATAACAAAAGTAATTTATGTGCTATTTACTAAACCTTTGAAACTTGGCACAGCATCGAAAATCAAATTCTGCAGTTCCGGTTGACTATTATCAGCTCCGCAATGTCATGTTAAGTCGCACACGCAAATTAACGCTGCAATTCTGTGGTCTCTAAACGGAGTCAAATAAATAGAGGACATGATATATAAAGCAAATATCAGAGGATCTTGTTAATTTTTTTTCTTTACTTTTTAGCTTCTTGGCAGCGTTTGATGCAGAAAAAATATTTCGTTTATGGTGCAAATAATGTAAACAATTTTAATGTTAGCTGCATGGCGCTATTTTATGCTTATTTTGTCAAGGATAATCAAACATTTAAATTAGCGGAAATAATAAAATGTTAAGCACATTTTTAAAATTAAATTACCAGAAATGTTACTCTTTATGGACGTTTTTACATCCTAAACATTTAAATCTCTGGAAAAAGTTTGTACACCAATGTCGTAGAGCTGCCTAACGTTTGACACTGATAAACACAGTAGCTTCCTATTGTTTTTATGAAAGGAAATTTATCTTCGCAAACTTTTAATTTAAGCTTTTAATTTTGAATATGGCGCATTTAGCGAGAGTGCAGCGGCTACGACACACCTCATGGGAAGGGGGGAGACGTGAAAGTGACAGCAGGGTCGTGCCACGAACATACTTTCTTTTTAATATTCTGGTATTTTTCTTTCTCTCCTACTGAGGAAGTAAATGTTCAAGGTTTTTAAGATAAAACATAAACTTCTTAGCCTTCTCTACATCACAGAGACCTTCATTTCTACTTAAAACGACAAGTATCAATGTAAAAGCAATGGAAGTTAAGTGCCTCCAGACTGATATTGTGTTACACGCTCGTTATAAGAGTATATACCGTGCCAAAACAGAAGAGATGTTTACTCAGTAACCCAATATGTTAATATCAAATTGAAATACGTGTAAGCAATGCAATAGGAATGGTGTGACCATTTACTGCGGTCATTTCAAAGAAAATAAGAATAAATTTAAAGCCAGTTTTAATCCAATTCCTACTACTTTTAAGCGCTTCTTCTGTCGATATAGTGTGTCATTGTCCGCCATCAGCCAGAAATATGACAAAATTATATGTATTGTCTATTCAGAGTTTAGGGTCTGGGGATACCATGTGGTTACCTCTTTCGACTCTCGTAGAGTTAACTGCACTTGGGGCACTGGGAATAATATTAGTATACTCTAACATGTAGTGGAAAGAGGGAGAGATACGAAGGGTAATACACTGCTCTGGTAAAGATGGAGTTGCGTGAAGGATATGAAAGCAGCTTATTTTAGTTACAATTGGTTGAAATGAATCCTCCCTTCCTCGCCTTATTCCTCTCAATGTTATCTGTATTTTCTGTTGGAACGATTTCAAGTACACAGATTTAGAAAAAGTGCTGTAATAATACATTTATGCAGTTCTTACTGGTATTTCAGTGTTTCTTTTAACAATATATTTAAATAACAATACGAGTTTGTAAAGTGACAAAGAAAACTTCACTTTTTTGACGCGCCTTTAGACAACATAGTTTTAATAATTTAATTTATAACACCATCATAGTAAGGAACTGTATGTGAGAGTCATTCAATACATCAGTTTCCCTGGCTTATAAAAGTGTTACAGAAATAATTCGCACTGGTATACAAGCACATGATTACCTAGCACTAACGATCGGCGGCATGGAACGACGATAAATGATAACCCTTTATCAGTGGAAGGACATAGGGCGCAGTTGTAGAGTAGCAGGGAACCAGAGCCGGTGTAAAACAGCAGGCTCGAACAAAGACAGTATTACAGATTGGAAAATGCATGTTTGCTGGAGAACCTGGTGTCAAGCAGAAGGTGTGCAGAGAATGGGTCAATGGCTTGGCACCCACTAACATGCACAGGAAGCTTGGTGCTGTGTACGAGTAATAATTCTGCAGGTGGTTCGAAGGTGAAGCAACTTCTTACGCTGAAGGCCGAGTAGGCGTTTTTCAAGAAGTTTGATCCGGTCGTCCCTCAAATGCCACTACGGATGACAACAGGAACAAAGCAGATGCAAAACAGATGAATTTAGGTTTATAAGGTGGCGCAAACATTGGAAATTGTCCTGGAACAAACAGCTCACAGCATCATACATGAGAACTTGATTGCGGATTCCTCGCCAACTCACTTCTAGCAATCATCAAAATGATAATGGGCTGTAGTCTTGATGGTCTAATTCGATACCACAATGACAAATATGCCTTCCTCGTGCCCGTTGTGACAGGGGATGAGAATTTCGTTCATCACTAGACTTATGAATGGGAGAGAACAAGAAATTCAAGAAAACGCCATCAGCAAGACTTACTTGTGGTCGCCTTTTGTGTCCCAAGAGGCATCCTTCTCATTGACTTTCTGGAAAGACAACAGACGATTACGGAAGCCCGGTTTGTCACGCTTTGGAGAGATTGAAATAGGCACGCCTGTCACCCGGGTCCTGTTTCACAAAAGTATGGTCTAATACATAAGTAACTTGTAGTTATCGGTAAAATTCTGTTCCACAAAGATTTCTGCTACTTTACTACTTCATACTTACAAATGTACAAGGGAATTTTGGTAGTTCTGTTCCACGAAAGTAATTAGTATCAATTGGGCACTGGAAGTTTATATACATTTCTCTACAAGTGTAAGAACATTGGTAACTTCAAATACTACCACAAAAGTTTTCTTTTCAATGACATCATTGGATTTCTCTGCTAATGTACCATATTCAAACCTCATCGAAAAAGGTTTCTCACGGTCTTCCGTAGCTAAAGAGATACCGATACCTGAGCTTCACACCTTTCCCTGTGACTTTTCATTTATTTATTTTGTTGTTGTTGTTGTTGTTGTTGTTGTTGTTCCTTTGAGATGAAGGACCAGCAAGGTTTAGATTTTCATTCAAGTTTTGTTCACAAATTTCCACGCAAACTAATTACGATTGAAAAGAAGGAATGATACATTTAGCATGCTCACCTCCATATTTTAACATTGCTAAATAGCAAATGAAAGCTGGGAATAGTATTTGACAACGGTACATTTGTTTTAATCAACAAGCATCGAGTGGCTACTTTCCTGTTTTTGTCCTCAGGAATAGGAAGAAAGGCAGATTTGCATATTCCTGGAACTATGGGACCGTAAGAAGTAATGAAGGATGCACCTATCTATATGTATTTTAAGGTGTAAGTTACGAAATTAAAATAATACAACAATATTGAAACATATATTGAACGAACCTCGTAGTATTAGCTAAAAGTGACTCGCGGAGATAGTTTCTTTCTATGTATTTCAGCAAAAAAGATTTGATAGGTAGATTTTTGTAGCTGGTGAAAAGAATATTGCAGCATACCATTATATCAAACAAATTTGTTCAGAGCTTAGTAAGTTCTCCTAACTTTTAACAAGTGATTGAACATTTACGAAGTTTTGCAAAGTGCCTTAACATTAACCAGCGTAGCTGACTCTGAAATCTCTCTGCCTAGCGTCCCAAGTATTGCAACAACAACAACAAACTGTAACTTCCTCCCTCTTTCTTCAGGTACCCTAGCGTCAGGTTTATGCTAATATCTTGTTACCTAGAGAATTGTTCATCTCATGACGTAAAATAATGAACCACCACATACATTTTCGAACAATAAGTTGTTTTTTTTTTTTTTTTTTTTTTTTTTTTTTTTTTTTTTTAACTGTTGAACTTTTCATGTACCTACCTATCTCTTTCTTCATGTACCCTAGCGTCAGGTGTATGCTGATATGTTGTTTCCTAAAGAATTGTTCCACATCTACCTATAATGTAAAATATAATGAACCACCACGTACATTTTCAAACAGTAAGTTTTTACAATGTTGAACTTTTCATATAACTATTCAATAATTATGAATTAACTTATCTCTTTAATCTACTTAACTAATGCACACGACGCCATTTGTAATTATCTAAACAGCTGAAAGCCACTATCTGCAGCACTACTTTTAGCTACATTTTTCTCTTAATATTCCAGTTTTAAGGTAACTAGGAAGTGTAAATCTAGCAAATAATGCAACAGTATAATTTTACACAGCATCTCAGAAAGTTTTAAAGCTATCAATATGAAAAGTTTGAGAGATATTAAGAAAAATTAAGCAAAGATGATCTGTAAAACTTAATACTCTAGTAAAGTACATAAAAAGTATTTTTAAAAAATTTTAAAGCAAAATAAAATCTTTGTTAAAAGCTGAAAACACTATGAAATAATGCATTTTTCTTATAAACTGTTGGTGGAATTCGAAATTTTTTGGTGGGGGGGACCCTTAAACTGCATACAATATGCTATTCTGGGAACTAGAATAATATATGTGTTAGTTGGTTGAAAAGAAATTAATTTTCAAATTTAAACATATTTTACTGGTATTGATTTTTATCAACTAACAGTAATATTTAAATACTTCTAGTTACCACACTTCACATTTGCATACATTATGTGTGTGCAAATTTTCAACAAGATAGGTTCAGCCAATCCTGAGAAAAATACACATTCATGTTAAAATTTTAAGTTATCAGGAAATAAGATTTATTTTTCAGCTTTTTATGTCCATTAGAGAATTATAATAACAGGCCATCTTTAGTTAAGTGTTCTTAATATCTTATAAAATGTCATATTTATAAGTTTCTCAGATGCAGTGCAAATTAATGCTAACCGTTATTGTTAAAACATCCACTTTAGTAATGGCTTTCTATGAAAAATGCATTAAACTAAGTCAACATCTTGTAGGTAACTCTTAAATCTAAACCCTGAGACACATACACTCAGAACACATTACTATTAAGCGCCACAGCAGTAATGGAGCGCTCTGCGTGCACTATTGTGTAGGTATCGCCCAAGTCGAAAGGGTTTGAATAAAAGAGATTAATATATATTAAAACACTAAGGTAATAGCACTGATATCCGCAATAAGAGAGGAAATGAAAATCAAGCCCACTTCATTTTAGTCATCTTTTTAATTTAAGTGTGTATCATGCAAAGATTAAATCATGCAATTTTCGTTTCCATCTTCTTGGTCTGCTTTTTCCGTTGCAGTAATTATTCGTATGGGATGCCATGTGTGAGACAAGCTTATTCCACTGCTGCCTCCTTAGCGTGAGACGAGATAAAAGTGAAACATTGTTCCATCATATCCTGGATTCCGGCTGTTGTGTTTTCTTTTCCTTGCACATATTTCTAACTATGTTTCTGCTTGAACTTGCTTCAGAATGGACCAAGCAAGTACTTGAGAGTGTTTTATATTTTCCTCTGTTTTCGTGTATTTTTTTATTTACATCAATAAAGTAATTAGCAGAATTTTATATTTTCCTCTTTTCCATGTATTTCTTTTATTTACATCAATAAAGTAATTAGTCATCTCTGCTGCATTATTTGACCGGTATGATAATACTTTGCAACATGTAGCCTCTTTCTGATTAATCGCGATTTCTTCTAGTTTGTGCATCTTATGAAATGTTTTCTTACTTGAAATAGTAGGCTGTTTATGACGCAAATAGTCATCAATATTACAGTCGAAGGCCCAATCTGCCTTGGGCAAGCATAGTGGTGGTTTTCTAAGTCACTCTCAGGGAGAGTTGAAGTGAATGCTTATTTCATAAAGATTTCGTTACTGTGTGGATTAGCATTGGTCTCAGCCCAATTGATTGTCTGCCCTCTTCCGAGACTCTGTACAACCTCAAGTATAACAGAAGATTCGGTATAGTATTTGGCTACTTTTGGTTCCACTGTGTTTATATAGGGCGATTTTTATTGTAAATACAAGTTATATCCCACTCTTTTAAAACTCCCTTAATTGTATTTTAGTTTACGCAGAACCGAATGATAGGTTGGTAGCTCTTAATTTAGAACTGTTTCGTTATTTTCAACAGCAGCGGATCGGCACGGTATCCTATAGGGTTACAGTAAAAATTTTAATTGAAACGCCAAGAATTCATTTCAAGGATAATGGATGCAACTGTACAGAAAAAGTACTGGAGCAGGAGAATTGAGATCATATAGAAGCAGATTTAGGCGAGTCTGGAACATTAACTTTTTTAATACTGCACGAAATGTAATTAAATTATTAGTATTACAATATCATAATTTTGAGGATGAAAAAATGATATAGCGTTACATAGCCATTTTCATGATATATTTAGTTTAAATTAGATTTTCCATTAATTTTGACAGCCTACCCTATACAAAAAGACACACTTCGCCACTGCTTTACTGTCATCATGTTCCTTTACGATATGTTTATATTGCATTTTTCATATGTAAGATGCATTATTATATGATAAAATTAAAATCATTTAAACATTCCCCACAAAGTATACTTTTACACCGTTATAAACGATAAATATGGTTTAGAACCTCCAGTTCTGAAAATTAGATTATAAAGACAATACCAGACGCTAAGATCTTAGTCAAAAAAATACGCGTTTTTAATGTTACTTAAAGAACACGAAGTTGAATCAGAACTGAAACATGTCAACCTTTCAGCCCTTATTGAGAATTACTCTTTCATCCTTTATGGAGAATTACTATTGAGGATGAATGAACTGTACGCCACTACAAGGCCCATCTACCCGCTGTTTATACACATACATCGCCATGAGATTGAAGCAATTGCACAGGAGGCGTATAAGAGCATCAATCGAAGTCATGATCAGCCAGCCATTGAGATGAAATTAATATAAAGATCTACAGTAATATATTTCAACTCGGTCGTAGCTACTTTGTACTCTACCCGCTGCGTAATGGGGACCGTTAAGTTACAAAAGTGAAAAGTGAGCACAGCTGTCGATGTCCATAGATTCTAATTTACAGTTTAACTCGCATGACTTTGAATGAAACCAATTCTGCCCACATTACACCGGAGGCTGTACTTGTGGCTCCAATCTCGGCTTGGAGGGGTCATGGTCTGCAGCCCGTAATGTCCTCATGTTAACAAGGCAAAAAGAATAAACGTGCAGTGACAGCTGAGAGGAAGGACGGAGGAAGCACAGGTTGCAGCCGTGGGCTTCGCACTGGAGGTCAAGTGTATCTGGTCATCAGAAATGGACATTGTCCTTAAACTGATTCTAGCCGACAGCTCATGTTACCGAACACGTCAGAGGCACATCCAATTATTCCGCTTAATAATTCGACATGGCAGGTTATCTTGTTTATTTCTTTTTTATTGAAGTTGCAAATAGATTTATGCCCAAATTTGTCTACACATAGTAGGAATTTACTTAAAATCGTCGAAAATGGAAAATGTAATCACTTTTTGTTACACACGCACATAATACGCTTTGTCCAGAATACAAATGTCACTGAGCATACCAGCTAACAATGAATTTTAAGAACAGAAAAAATTTAAGCTTAAGGATTCATTGTATCCATAATTAATTCGATATATATTCCAAGCACGCAAGTATTTAACATAGTTTTATTTAGGCAAACCTATATTAACATTTCAAATTAATTCGATTCTGAATAGTTATTTTGAAATATTACACACACAAAGGTAATATGTGTTGCCATTGGCAATTTTCCTTATTTAACATGATGGCATAGGTTTTAAAAATATCAAGTTTTGTTATGTATTTATAATAAATATTGCACACTTTTTCAGCCACTCTCTGCGATGAAATGTTTGCTAAAGTGTTCTATGTTTTTAAAAAGATCATGAGTAAATAATAGTATGAAAGTAAATTAAAGTTAAAGACAACTCTCGTCAGCGCACATTAAGACCTTAGGAATTCTAATTCGGCAATTGTTATTAGGAATATTAACATAAATTTATAACCCAGGATATTATAAAAATAGAAAAGTTAAATTTTTCGCATAATTTATACATAGCCCTGCATTAAGCAATAACATTAATACTGCGGTTTTCTACTGTAATTTATTTCCTATACATTGTGGCAACTGTTATAAAGATTTAAGACATTCCAACTCACTTTCTTCTTTCTTTTGTTCTTTCAATTCTTCCCTTATTTTTACACTACAAATGATTTCAATCCGTTTATACCTCCGACAAACAATTTAAATAAATTTATCATCCATATGAATGAGAAATACATTTTTCATTTACGCTTTTGCACTTAAACAATACTGTGCGAAATAAGTGAAACCTGCCTACACAGATATTGTGACATGCAAGCCACATTATAAACGTGCCATTTACCCGTGGAACCGTTTACAGTAATTAACCTAAGTAAACGTTTCCCTGCAGCAAATGCTTCATAATAATGAGCATTTAAAGCTTAAAAATATGAGATTAGTTTGCACTCAAGCAACATTGCAATATAATTTTGGGATGCAGCTGTATTTTATTACAATGTAAATACATAGCAGTTAGAAGAAAAAGTTGCGTTAAAGATTTAATCATGTTCTTTCACTGTGTTTAGAACCGTTTAAATGTAACAGTGCGTTAAAACGACAGATTTAAGCCGAGATTTCCTGGTGATGGTTTTAAAACAATCTCAAAATATTTTGTAAGACGAATTTAATTGTGTCATCTATTACAAATATTGTCGTTATGCACCATATGACGTGTTAGTGGCATTCTTTTGATAAAATATGTAATACTATATTTTTGTAGCGTTGAACTGTCCTTCTACCGGTATCGTGCATTGTTCCGAGACAAGTGACATCCGTCTATGATGGAAAACTTGGAGTGAGCCTTTGTTATCCACTACAACAGCGAGCTATTTTGCTCACCGCGTCTCAACATGATTGGTGAGTGATAATAGCCTACATAACTGTTGGTAATATTGGAACAAAATATAATTTTAATTTTATATCCATCTTTCAGTTTTTATTTCATAAGAAAATTAATAATTTGAAATTTTAGCGCATAAAAATCAGTTCTCTCATTATCAGGAATGCTGCAGTGCCACATAGTACCAGTAGTACGATGGGTGAAAAGTGTTTCAAAAGCAACAACGACCCTGTTAAGGACGAGTACAAACAGACGACCACAATCACTCAGTGAAAAGCATTAGGGCACAAGAGACCCATCGTACCATAGGGCGGTCACTTCAGAAGATCAACAGAGATGGACGCGCCGATTATGTCATCGCCTTCCGCAAGAATGGCAGAAGGTGGTAGAAATGGGAGATTACATCGACTCTGGTGATGAAGTCATTTAAAATGTATATCATTGTTGCCGTTGCTTTTTATCCGACCCTAGTAGAAGTGTATAAAGAGATTGTGCTACAAGGTGCTAGAAATTCGAGTTGCTGTTAAGAGATCTGGAGTGAAGTGCTTTTACTTTTAGACATGTGCACTTCAGCATTTGAACTGTACTGTTGAGTCTCGTTCCCAGCTCCTGTAGAGGAAGTAAATGAAAGTGAATTATTCCACATGCACCACCTAAAGCCACATCATTACGGATGAGCGTTTTAATGATAGCAGTGGTTCCATAGCACTTTCTCCAAACCACAGTACCCGCACCGGTGTACGTTATTTAATAAAAAGCAGCCAGAGATCGAAGAAACAGCGGTGTGGGAAGTGTGGCAACTTATTACAAGCTCTTCGTAAAAGTGTACATGTAATTTCTGGATCCTATTCCATAAAAGTACATTAGAAGTGCAATAGTACAAATCCTTGTAAATTACGGATGTTTTTCTTTCTGTTCCACTAAAGAATGTACAACACTTGTAAAGTATCAGTAAAACATTACAAGCGTCAAGATGGAGAAACAGCTGTATGCCATACAGGTTACCACCACTCCTTAGTAAATAAATTCTTATTTTTTATGTACGGATTATTGTCATTCTCGCTAAATGGGTATTGTAATTTTTTCTCAGAAATAATGATCATTTAAATACTTTCATTTGTCAATATTCAAAACGTATTAGCTCACTTTACGACAACGATCGCATACACCATCAATTTCAATCGTGGCAGAAGAAAACTTCCTGATTGCGCTCGGTCATTTAATTCATTAATCCATTTGATAATTTATATTTACCTATATGCATTTGTTTCAATTGTTTGGCAATCACGTTTTCATCATAAGCAAAAAATTGGGGAAATGGTGTCGAAAAGGGTTATTTTAAAAGAGAAATGGAAAGAAATTGTTTCAGCGGGATGTAGCAAGAACTTTAAGAAGCGAACTCAGATAATGAGCTGAAATATGCATTTGAAACAGAAAAGTCATACTTAAATTGCACCTAATCTGACGTTTTCATTATACTTATAATTATTCCTTCTTTCTATACATTTCTACTCTCATCGTGAACATCACTTTTCGTTAATACTTGGCATATTTAGGTCAACTGAATCTCAAATGATTAAAAATATATTAAACGATGCATAGAATTTGAAGTTACCAATATTATAGAGAAATTTATACAAGTTACTAGTGTACACTAATGCAAATTTTCATATTTTTTAATAATGAGTACATGTAATGTATTAGATCATACTTTTGTGGAACAGGGCCCAGAGGAGTTTCTTCAATGCTTATCTCAAATCTCAGCAGAACATGAACATCACTCACTTTAAACATATACCTAATGCTTAAAGAACTACAAACAGATATGCAGTTGTGGTAAAAATTCCCCAGACTGACACACTGTTTGCTCTCGGTGATGGTTAACGTTATCTTCGTTTTGTGTATTTATTCTCCATTAAAGTCAAGGAGTGGTAAAAGAATAAGGAATTAATCTTTATTAGCTCGGAAAGCTCAAGCGCACTGAGGAAAAACACGAGGGAGGTGGATGAAGCTGAGTTACGCTCGTGTTGATCACCACCGTAGTCTAATGGTAGCATTTGAGTTTCCCACGCCGGGGACCCGGGTTTGACTCCCGGTTTATTTAGTTTCTGAGGTTTGGGGGAGGGTATTCCCTCAGTTCTTTTGATGAATGCCTAGAAAACTTAGACCACAACGCCCCTGAACTCATTTGGCCAAGTTATCTATCATTCATCATCTGGCACAATGTCTTGGTGCCAGGATTGTCAAAATAAAATGTTTACAAAAGAATTAAAAATCGTGCTGCTTAAGCTTGGAGATCATAGACTCCAACACTACCTGAAATTTGCCATTTAGACTAAACACACGGTTCAGGAATGAAAATGAGATATTCTTATAGGTCTTTCTAGATCTCCTTACTGAAGTTCATTTTAGTGCTAAATTGTGTTCATTATTCACTGATACTAACAAGGCTAACAAATTGTTGATAAACATATACACCGTACAAACAAGAAAAGAGTCGCTTATTGAAACTGTGTGAATTATAAGAAAACTTGTGAAGAGTGGAGCTACTTTTATGAGAGTAGCTTCATGTGTGTCCCGGACGTTGCAGCTAATGGAAACCAGAAACAGATGATACGGTATGAAATATCTACGCAGAAGTTGAAAAGCGGTTACATGTGGGACTGCTAAGACGATGCAACCCAGTGCTGAACAGGCAATGTATCATATTCACAGGAAACACCATCCAACAATATATAGGCAATTATGAACGACGAGAAAAGGTCATTCAGGATAACAATCGCACTTTCGGAAGGTACAGGTCATTAGTATTTGCCAAAGCAAGAGAGGTATGTTTTTTAATTCAAGAGTTCCATTAAGCACTTGCAGAACTTCAATATCCACGCCGATCTGTGAAGTTCTTGGAAAGATACCAATGGAATCCATAGCCAACGCTGAATTTGAAAAATCACCACAGTCTATTAAATCTTTCTTTCCAAAAACGATTGTTGGATGTAATTATCCTTTTAATCAGTTTTTGTGGAGAAAAGTGTTACTAAGTAGGTACATGCAAAATGAAATTCGGCTACATTTTCGAATGTGTGCTGCACTGATACACGTACTCTAGTTAGACACTACTGATGACGCTTGGTTGAACATCTAGAAATGCACATTAGAAAATTAAAAACTTCAAAATTTCTACGATTGCTTCGTCGATCAGTGTTTAAAGAATAAGGTTTTCCAGAAAGATCGAAACAACGGGACTGGACGGTTTGGTTTCAATAGCACATCTGAATGCACCCAAATACTCCATATTCCTTAGTAATTACACTTCTTGGCTCAATACCATGCCTGCGCTTTTCATATATCTCAATATTGAGGACAAAATATGATGGAGGGGAAAAAAATTAGCAATCGAGTTTGATCAACTCCTAAGGAAAGCGTCAAAAAAGTTCACGGTAAATGGAAACATAAGCATTTCCCGTAAGCAATACAGTGAAAAAGTCAGTCTAAGAGAGGAAACAGCTCTACCGCACTAGTAAAGGTATAAAATGTAAATATTGTATATAATAAACTGCTAGAACAAAAACATTAATTAAATAAAATAATTACTATTTCCACTAGAAACATCGACTTGACTTTATAAGTATTTCGTCTACTTTACTATAATAATAGAATAATATAAAAAGTAAAAAAAATAAAAAAAAAATAATGGAAACAAAATGATACCGCTCTACGCTGAGTTTCCTGGAACGACATCTTGCCAACTAAGTGTCTCTCAATCAGCAGTAAAAGATATAATGTCGTTTCTATTAAAAAGAAAAGAAAACCCATAATTGAAAATCATATAGAATTTGATTAGTTACGAGAGACAAAGATGCTAAATTCAACTTTGTCCTTGGATAGTGCGGGCCAGTGTTAACTATAGGTAATTTGCGAAAAACCAGTTTAAAAGGGTGGGTCTGGACAAGTGTCACTTCCAGCTAATGTCACTCACTGCTTAGCTGCTAATGTGTCTGCTTTTACATAGCTTGATGTCTGCTGATCAACTAGCGGACCTGGTAATATATTCACGAATGGGGCAAGTTTAAAAGTATTTCTTTTCAACATGAAAAGATATTGAACCCCATGCTTTAAGTAATCAACCAATTCAGAATTATTTAAGCCGCTATTGATGCTCGCAACAAATACTGAACTTTCTACCCTCCTCGAAAGTATTGCCGAAGTCTTCACACAAAAGTTTACAAGTCTTCAGGTATGTTATACTCGTACTTTGTGGTTTGTTACCAAAACCTGCTTTGGTAATCTCATTCTTCTCTGTTTCTCATGTATTAAGAGAGCATACAAATAACAGGAATATATGCTGCGTGACCTTCAACTGAATACTCTCGTCTGTCAGCAGGGTAATCGCCAAACCATTGATTTCCAGGAGTCATACAGGTCGGCATGTAATAACGTACATCTTAATGGGCTTATAGTACTAATATTTCCATCATTTGCGCTACGGTTTGAAGGGCAATGACTGCTAAAGGATTATTTCGTGATTTTGCAACTGATGTTTTGGCAATTTATGAACCGTTAATGTTTACTTCCCCTATAAGAGGCAGACAAATGTTTTCAATTATCTTGTCTTTGCAGACTAAGCAGATCTTCAAAGTGGTAAAACTGATAATTATGAAGGCTACGTTTCAGCCCAAAGTTATTAGGCTTAATAATCTTACAAGTTTAACAAAACCTCAAATGAAAAGCCAAATCACTTAGTTGGATATCTTGGTTTTCTCCAAAAAGTACACCGCAAACCAACAATGTGGATCAGGAAATAAAAACTGCGGTTTGAAAGCATAAACAGCCAACTATGCTGTTTTTTGCGCTGTTTCCAAATCATGAAGACCACTTGAATGTAACAAGTTTTGGTGAAGTTCTTCAACTTCAAATAAGTATGCTTAAATCTTCTTCTAAACTACTTTTTTATTGTGTCATCAATTTTATATCAGCTTTTAATTTATTGTGTCGGTCCTGGTGGTGTAGTGCCTTCTAGACCCAAGATTGCGGGCTCAAACCCGGTCAGGATCGGTGGATATTTTCTGGGCCTAAAAATCCTAGGTATGGCTTCCTTCGGAAGGGAAGTAAAGCCGCGGGTGTCGTACATTTACGGCACGATAAAGAACCTCAAGCCTAAAAGAAGAGGCGTCTGAGCAAAATTTGTCGGCAGTTTCACGCCCTGAATTGAATGGGACGCTGATGACCTGAGATGTTAAAGAGCGTCCATAAATAAACCAAATCAACAATTAATTTATTGCATCATTTATAGCTCAAATAAAATCCTTTTAAAAATCTTAATGGTCAAAAAAATCAAGTAAATCTTCGTGAGTGTGAACCGGAGTGTTTAGAAATTGCATAAACAATTCTGCACGAAGTTTTCCCGAAGAGAGAGTATAATTACATATGTATAATTTGTTTGAAAATGGTTCTACAGACGTCTTCTCTGACTTGTGCTCATGGTTTTGACAGCACTAACTCTACCAGAATGAAAGTATAATGGGAAGTTCGATCCATGCCAATATGAAAGCAGCCCAACAACGCTGACAGTGAAATGGCGTGCAGATACACTTGCGTGTCTCTTATACCACATGCAATGCATTTCACTAACCTATACAATATCTAACCTAGTCCCTTACTGAAAACACCGACAGCCTTCGATCTTTTTCAATCGATTCACTTGCCTTGTTCTTCCAGCTGGATTAACAGAGCTAAAGTCCTGGGAACAAGAGTGGTAGTTAAATGAACGCAAGCTTCGCCGGACTTTGACAGCTCGCTTCAACTGTTATCAGACTTGCTAAAATCAACTCTTGACCTCAACTAAATTGACTCGAAAATAAACGTTGTGATGAATTTAGCTCCCTTTAATACTGTGTTTATTATTATTATTATTATTATTATTATTATTATTATAACAGTTCAAGAAGTATTATGAGATGTGTTTCCTGCATATGCATGACATTATTCGAAAGAAAACTGAGGAGCTTGGATAGAAAGCGGAATACACTGTATTCTGATGTGAAAATCTATTTATTCTGCAAGTCATTAACATTGCAACCTCCAAAAGAAGCATTCAATCCACCACTCATTTGTACAGAGGAAATAAATTATTCTCGCCAAAGAATAAGACAGCAATAACACGGATTTCTGAATTTGATCATGGGAGAATTGCGGATATCCTTCAGAGAAACTATGCTCGTGTTGGATAAAATAGGTCCACTGCGAAATGAACATGGGACTTGTGTGTCGAGGAAAGATGAATACAGACACGATAAATCTCAATAGCTCCGTCTAACGAGTGAATAAGCAATATCTGGTGTCAGGCCTACCGTGGACCAAACAATATGTCGCAATTTCAAAGGCCAGCAGTATATTTTAATTAATGAGTACCTTCTCGTAACAACGGTTAACAATTCAAAATAATTGTATAATGTTGAAGATGGCACAAGAAATGCGTTTCAATAATAATATTATGCAGAAGAAGCTGAACAAATTTGGTGAATTAAATAAAAATACAGGACTATGTTGTGAAATTTAAAAATGTGCATATAAAAATTTCATTAGAAAATATGTTACTAAAGTACTTGACTTCTGACCCAATCTGGAACAAAGGAGTAGTGATAACCTTCTGAAGCTTGGATGTAAGTCAGTAATTTCATAAATATGTCGAATCTGTACCTGCAGCATTGAAAAACAAAATTAAAAAAAGGCTCATGCTTCCATATCATATATAATAAAAAGTTCTCCCTATACTTTGGCACACAATCCTATCCGAAATATCGCCCATCTAGTGATTCTGCTTTCACGTTTATTATATATGAGCAAACTGTTAACTAGTTTTATGACACAACGCCACTGGTGTAGCGATTATACGGCATGAAGCTATTGATTCAAAGCCTACACACTTGCATATCACAATTTTCCCGGTATACCTGCGTTTCCTACGTGTCCTGAATATGTTTTATACTTTTTCTTTTTCTCGGTTTAACAAAAGTGCAACTAATTTATTTCTTAGTGGCCGGTATTAACACTTGCGCAGTGATCTCGACGAGCCCATCTCGTTTAGACAATGAAATGAAGCTGTTTATGTGTTAGATGCTGTTTATAGGCTTTGTTTAACATTTTACAGTACCACAACATATTTTCCTATTCCCTCCCGCCTATCGTGTGTGTGTGTGTGTGTGAGATGAGATGACCCCTACCACGTTTCAACTAGCGCAAGATTGCTGCCACGAAGAAAAAAAAAAGCATACTATAAATTGCACAGCGACCAGAGAAATAAATAAATAAACCTTAATGCATCTGTATTTTGTTTAACAAACTCCACCTTTTGTTGACAAAGAGTGGTATAGTTTTCCTATGGCACAGTAGTTCCCCTTTTCACATGATCGAGCTATTAGGAAAAAAGTACTGAAATAAATAGCACGCCGCTGCGGTAGCTAATCTAACACAATATCTAAGAGAGTTCTAATAAGAGCATCTCTCCCCTGACCTCGGGGTTACAGCAAAGACTCCCTTCCCCGAGAGGTAATAGCTTTGAATTTTAAACTCTGTGCGGAAAACACGGTTTTGATACATACTGCACATCTCTTGAGAGGCTTGTTTGGAGCTTTTCTTCCTCTTTTCAAACAAAGTTTTGAAGGTGAAGAGTGAAATACTTTATTCTCCCTTTATCCTTGCCCTCTTCATGTATAGACTTGTAATTTGTACTTTCTTAAGAAGGCTTTTGAGCCCTCTTTTAAACTAAGCAGAATGAGACCCGTATGTGTTTTTATGACACACTTTCATTTTATTTACTATAGAACCGAGCTTGACAGCAATAGCTACAAAATGAGAATTACCAATTGCAGCTCCAATAAGTATGGTCTAAGACCCAAGCCAAAAAGAGAGAGATGCGGAACGAATGTGTGCCTCTTAAATCTCACATCCAGCACACCGCACCAATTAGCTTTTTATACAAGCATAGTTTCTGAACGTATTCCTCTATTTACTAATATATATTACAATAAATAATTTAATTGCAAAGTTCTTCAGTATCGGAACCCTGTTTTTTTGAGATGAGCAAAAAACTATTTTGTTCTATACTTTATTAACAATAAAGAGCGATTTATCTTTGTCCACACCCCTTGGGTTAAATTATAAACAAAATTCGTAAGAAAAATATTCGGAATATTGAAAAGATGACTGCCCGGAGCAGAAGGGTTAGCTCATACAGTTTTCTCCTCTCAACACCAATTAAACAACTTGTAGACTATTAGGACGGCTCTCGTAACACTTTCCCCATATACAGGTATAGCCATGAATCTCCCAGTACCGAAGGACAGGGTTCCCTCAGCATCCGGCGATATTATTGATTCAATAGCTGATGCGAAATGCAAACTGCCATCTTCAACCTCGTTTCGATTCAATATGTTCTTACAAACATATGGAAATAAGCTGTTGGCACAAAGTTTGCTATATTTCAACGTTACAAATGTGGTTTCTACGCACTGAAGGCGATATTGAATGAATGAATGTTGTTTAACGCCCGTTTTTGCTACAGAGGCACCACAGGCGATGGACAGTGATGATACATGAGGTGAAATGATATATTGGGAAAGGATTTTTTTTTTTTTTAAGGAAGGAATCGTTCCAGCCCTAAGTTTAGGGTACCTCCCCGGCATTTGCCAGTTATGAGGACTGAGGAAAACCTGGAAAAAACCTCAGTCAGGGAGGGCGGTCCTGGCGGTATTTGAACATAGACCTCCCGCTCACGAGTCCGTGCCTTAACGACCTCGGCCACCCGTGGCGGTAAGGCGATATTGAGCTCTATACACAGTTCGTAATACATCGATTAGCGAGAATGAGCCAACTCAGCTGAATGAACTGCACTACAATCCATAGTCCGATCTCCCTAAACGTTCACCAAGCTTCGATGAAGTCTTCTGCTGCATGGAGAAAATCAATTACTTGGTTTGCTTCATAAGCACTTCCATGCCAGACGCCATTTTTCGCTCTCACTCTGTTGCCATGCATAAAATGGCAACAAAATTAACAGAATATAGGCAGGAAGGTTCAACCTCTTAACCATATCCCCAGTAGCCACCTTAAATTACCATAGAACGTATAACATCGGTGGCATTGAGTTGGGTAACTCTCACAACTCGCGAGGTGTGGGAATGAACAGCACACTGAGCAAGCACCTCTCTTAAACATATAAAACAATAGCTAGACAGCAATTAACATTACTCAGTACTAAAGCTTATACTCATTCAAAAACTTGCACTTTCAACAAGGGCAAAACCAAAATACTGATTACCAATAACTGGCGCATTTTCACCTCCTCGAAAATGCTTTATTGTGCAATCTTGTTTAAAGATTTATTAAACTTATAAAAATGTAGCTGCATACCTTACAGTAGCTTTTACAAGCTTTAGAATAAGCGTGCAAACAAAAACACAAATTTGTCTACGCACTAACTGCTGCATCTTAAAACAAATTTTAGATGTAAGAAATTTTCTTGTTCATTCTTTGCGCTTATGTATGCTCTACATACGTGTTATTCTACCAAGTATTAAGGTACAACTTACGCATAGTAAATAACGAAATGAAACGTTTGCGGCTCTTTCTTAGATACAAGAAAGGATATCTCACCTCTTCACGCAGGCTCATGCCACAAAAAGATTTAGATTTAGCATGCTCAAAAAATATATAAATGAAAATAATAATTTTCAGGTTGCAATAACTTTACTGACGAGTCACTTGAAAAGCTAACGGCTTTACAAGAGTGTGAAAAAGATGGTTTTTCTGAACTTCGGTTCAGTTTTTCCTGCCATGGTTCAGTGCTTTCTTTAATGGCAGCCATGTTTTTTGGCGGTCAAAACTGATGTTTACTACAGTTACCAGATATCTGGTGAAAACCATTTGCCACCATGAAACGTTTAGGTTTGATAATAATAAATGACGTCCGATGAGGTTAAATCAGAAGATCAGGATGAATAGGGCAGTAGTTTGTACTTCAATTCAGTAATTTTCGCTATGAAAACGTCTGTGAGATAATGCAATGTCTTATATTCAAAGTTTTTTTTTTTTTTGAGTTATTCAAAACGGTTTACTTTTAGGAAGGCATCCAAAAAGAAAAGAGGAAAAAAAGCAGGGTGGTTTCTGCGGTGGAGACGGTATAATCATATTCCATTCCTTTATCTGCTGCTTTGAACCGGTGTATAGTATCTATAGTCAACTATTAGAAATCACAGAATAAAAAGAAATTGTTCTGCAAACAATCCAGTTCTCTTAGAAATTTTACTGTCGGATGAATTTCTCATCCTTATTGCCGATAAGTGTGTTCCTATCTTTTATTGCCTGTCCAATGTAATAACCAAACTATGCTGGCAAAAGAAGTGTTCACGGATTGCCTACCTCATTGGTTTAGCAGATGAACAGACTATAAAAGTACAATACAAAGTAGTTCAAATAAACCTTTAATTATTACACAGCCTAAAATAATTACTTTTGTATTTACTGCAAAAATTCAGTTAATCGGTGTCAAGTATTCAGAAGTGAAGTTATTGTGTACTCTAAATAAAGGCGCTGTAAATGGAATTACAAAAATTCTTCATTTGTTAATCCCATAAAAAAATTTCGCACCAGCTATTCTCAGGAATTCTCCTGCCAAAATCGGAACAATAAAAGAACTGTCATTATGTGCATCGCGTTGTACCAACCGCAAAGCACATTTCATTAAATTATAAAATCATGTCGAGGGTACTGTTCACAGAATGGAATTAAGGAAACTTGTATCTCAAACTATACATTTTATGTAGTTCATTTCATTGGAAACTTCTTTACATTCACACCCAATAAATGGCAACAAACATTTTAACCATATACATTTATGCATTTCCTTTAATTATCATGGAAAACATTTTAACCACACTCGATCAGTGAGCCCTCAAATTGGTTCAAAGTGGAATAGACAATGTTAATCGATTTTCTCTCTTGCTGAACAACTTATTGTGTGGAATTTACTTCTGTTGTCATGAAGACCGAGGTGTAACATTTGGTGCGAAATTTGCCTACGGTTCATTACAACAAAGTTGGCTACGATAGCGCACTTCATGAATTCATCTGCTCGATTAATTTGGCTTCGTCTTTCATTTTCAGGTGTTCTAACATGCTGGTTTCCTTACATTCTTTACTAGCACACGCAAAACTTCATTTGGGTGTAGCATGTATTGTCCAGTTAATTTAATTTACTGTGTCTTTTATTATAATTGTTGAATATTCTTGCATCAGTCTACTGAAAACTTTCAACAATATTCCATATTGATCATTTCTTGTTAGCTTACCTTTATAATTATTTATTTTGTCTGCATTTTATCTCACCACTCTTACAGGACTCCACATTTAGTGGCTTACCGAATAATTATGGCAGCTAGTCACACACAATAAACAAAATAAAACAGGAATTTGCATTCAAATTAGTAATTGGCGTATATAATCACAAGTCTTTAATTATTGATTTAAATCACCATTACTAAAAATGTTAACCTTCAGCGAACGGCAACCTAAATAATGATGTAATTTGTATATTATGTTGGCCGGACAAATCGTACATCAATGCAATTTCTTGACACTATACTATCTACAGCCCAAATTTGCAACAAACCTCCGACAACGCATTTTTTATTCAATGTGAAAGGTCAAAGCTAAAACAGCACAGTATGATTCTTCACACTGTTATCGTACACTTCCTATAAACGGTACATTCTTTGACCACACTGTACAACGTTGAGTACTGCAGTTATCACGTTCTACAATTCCTTTCTTAAACACCGCCGTAGTGCAACTCAAAACATCTGATTTCATGAAAGTGTCTATTATTCAACTTTATACTATATTACACGTTTTATTTTTGATTTTGTTGTTAATTTTCTGTTTCAGAATGCAGTTCCCGTCAACTCCGAAGAAATTTCCTCGTCATCTGCAGAAACCCATCTTGGGATCCCTGCTTATTTCCTTGTCATTTTTAAAACATAAAATAAATTCACTCTGGAACTTCTCTACCACTTTTCCTTTACAATTTGTTATTTCACTGGCACTTCTTTTGTTTCCATTTTTGAGAGTGAATTTCCTCCCTCCACTTTTTGGTTGGTTATCACTCCTCTATGCTGTGATACACGCAGGAAGACAATCCCTTATTTCAGCCCCTTCGCAACCTTTTAATAAAACAATACAGGTTTCCAACCATGATATCTTTCCTCTCCCCTCGTTCACAATGCAGCACGTTCCTCTCCCTGCTCTGTTCTATCTTTGTTTCTTTACAAAATAGCAGTGAATACTTTTTCCACAAAAGCTTCCCATTTCTCGTCTGTGTGTATCGTCAACTCTAAACTGCAATTCCAACCCTAAACATCTCATCTATTACCTCGAAAAGGCTAATTTAACTTCTCTGTGGAAATATAGTCACTGCCTAAAGATAATTACCTCAAAGTTCACAATATCTGCACCGCGCACCTTGCCTTAGCTCTCTTCGTAAATTTTCTGCAATTCATGAATTGAAATGTTTCCAGTAAGCATCCATTCCGATTCGTTAAAATTATAATCTCTAAAAATATTTCTAACAGATATATTTTTTCATTTATTCAATTCTTTACTTCGGTAAATATATATAAAAAAAATTTATACAAAATATACATGTCAATATTTCTGATACGATCATGTAAAATGTACTGTTCTCCTTATTAATTTTAGTCAGCTTTGCTGCTCAGCAGAACTTGAAATCTGTAGCCGACCGGTAAATCACTTGAAACGACCAGAATTTGGTTCCATTTAACATGCATCAATAAGCCGTTCTTCTATGTCAGCGGAAGAGTAGTCCAAGCAACCGTTTCTTCCTTAGGCTGCTTAAGAATAACTGCATTTAATCTACTCATCGATATTGAAAGTTAAATTTTGAAATTTGCTGGCTTGTTTACTATTAACTCGCTTAGCAACGAACTGAATAAAAACGAAAATAATATTAATACATGCTGCATATTCTGTTGCTTGTTTTAGCTATTTATCACCATAGCTTTTTAAGTGTCCAAATATGAGCGATGCTGTTATTTTCCTCTCTTAATTACATTAGTTACTAACATTTTCGGAGGAAGAAATTCTTTCATTGACTGTATGACCCTAATGTGATGTTCTCTTTTTCTCATACCTTTAGTAGCCTCATCTCTTAAATGTGTAATTTATTATTGTGTACTTTGATTTTCTATTTTTTGAAACTCAAATAACACAAATATTTATATTCGGTTTAGTTATTTGATTCTTCCCTCCCCCCTTTTTCTTTTCCATATTCTTAGCTAACCAATAGGTTTGCTTCACTGTGGTTCGAGATGTTGAAAGCTCACGTATTTCTTGGCAATATATAATTCATGCAATTGTTTGCTCATATTACTAAATAAGATAACGGATTCCCTAAGGTACCAATGTTAGGTAATCTAAGTTACTATACATTTTCACCTGAACTGATGCTTTATACTGTGAAATGTAAGTAAATTATCTAGCATAAATTTCGAAAAAGATGAAATTTTTATTTTGAATCTTAGTATTAAACAAAAAAATCTTAGAATCTGAAATGTTATATTTAAAAGTCAAGATATTTTGTTTATTTTATTTGCACTAATCTGTTTTCACAAATTACTATATATTGATTACGCATTTTTTTAAAAAAAATATGTGGACATTATGGTTCAAACGATCCATTTTTAAAGTCAATATGCTCTTAGTATACGGGCATTTATTTATCATACAAACAAATTTAAAGAATAACAAAATATTCTGTAAAGTTGTATTACAATTATAAACACATTTAGGTATGAAAAGTTGGAAATTCTTAGTTTATTCACTACTAAATTTAGGAAATGAGCATCCGATTTTCAGCCGCCCTTTCCCCTTGATGTGAAATAACTTAATTTGGCACTGAAAGGGCATAAATACGTTAGATATCCTCCTGCACCCAAATTGAGTAATTTGAATTTCTTTACACAATCTAATTTGCATACAGCTGTTAGTAGCGCTACCAGAACGTGTTTATGCAACGAACAGCGTTCTGCTGTTGAAACGGTTTCCAGAAATATTGCCGTACAATTCTCCTAAGCTACAGAAATACGAATGTTGAATCCATTGATCGATGAAGCCTTTCCTCATGAAAGCACTTATTCCGTGCAAAACGGATTTTAGAACATAAAAACGACGCGTGACCGTTAAACTTGCGGGTCGCTGCAAAATCATTACCCTAACAAAAGACCGAGGTTCACCTTCAGAACGAGGTACGGAGAGAGACAAGTATGTACCTTGCACAAGAACCTTCCGCAGGACGGCGTGTTGGTGTAATATTGATTCCTGTTCCTTATGATGAAAAACTTACACTTTCAAAGCAATATCAGTTAGATGTCAGGCTTCTGAAAGGGTCCAAGATGAAGTATTGGCGCTCTATTCCCAAGTAAATACATATTTCATAAGCCAATGTTTCAGGTCTTCGTGTTTGCTATCGAGGAAAGATATCAGACAACACGCCGGAGAAATGGCTTGATTTTGGGTGCGTTACTGTCCTTAGCCAAAAACATGGAAGCTTAAGTTTTTTTTTTTTTTTAATAGTGTTTAACGCTTGTTTTTACTACAGAGGCATCACAGGCGGTGAACACTGATGATACATGAAATGAAATGATAAATTGGGAAAGGATTTGTTTTTAAAGAAGGAAACGTTCCAGGCCTAAGTTTAGGGTACCTCCCCGGCATTTGCCAGTTATGTGGACTGAGGAAAGCCTGGAAAAAACCTCAATCAGGGAGGACGGTCCTAGCGGGATTCCAACCCCAGACCTCCCGCTCACGAGTCCGCGCCTTAACGACCTCGGCCACCCGTGGCCGTAGGGAGCTTAAATGTGGTTAGTGTAAAATGTTATGAGTGTTGGGGTAACATGATGCCTCCCAGGGCACACAGGAGCTCTCTTTGTAAATCTTGAGAATCCGTAAATAATGTGGTCATGCATTATGTTCAACATTGAGATGTCCAAATTACAAAGGAACGAACAAAAGATTTTAGTTTCTTAAAATAACTGAAAGAACGTTAGGGGAGCTGTTCCACTTGATTGGGGGATAACCTGGTAGGCGAAGGTTATTGCGTGTAGTGAAAAATTGCACGACGGAATATTTTTCATTGTTTTATTATGAAATACTGAATTGAGGCACTTTACAATAAACGCTTAGCGAAGCGGAATAACAGAGTTCTGTGTTTGCTGAAGAATATGAATCGTCCTGGAATTTTGTGTCTGCTAAAATCCGCCTTAAAGACCCCAATCTCTCTCCATTTTACATGCGCGCACGTTTACAATCGCTCATGTTCGTTCCAGATTCACGGTTTTCAATTTTAGGCATCGAATGTTTGAACACCTGTAGATACGAAAAAAGAACATGATTGATAATCAAATATTTCCTTAACTATCTCATCCACATTCTAAAGCGGCTTGTGCGAACTTCGTTTACCACCTTTTCCGGTAAATGTCAGAAGCAATGTCTAAACAATCCCATAAGAGAGTTCAGTCCTGGAATTAAAAAGTTGTTCACATTTACCAGCTTTCTCCGGTAAATGTCAGAAGCAACGTCTATACATTCCCATAAGAGAGTTCAGTCTTGGAATTATTGAAGTTGTTCAATGACAGACTGCAATGTGTGGAAACGCGCCGAGTTGCATGTTCTATTACTGATCGACATCTTTCGCATAACTTAATTTTTTTTTTTTTTTATAAACCTCACTCAATTGCTAATAGTTAGCTTGTCTAAAGTCTACTTAATACGATGAACCGAATGTTTAATTAAAAAATAATATTTATATATAGTAATTATTACAGCAGAAAAGGATAAAACACTAAAAAAAAGTCACACTTGAGATCGCTATATTCTTCTATGGCAAGAAGATAAGTGACCACAAGTCCACTTCCTGGCAGGGAGGAAAAAAAAAAAAAACCAACAACCACCATCTTGGTGAAAGAAAACGTGATGTCTATAAGGAAAAAAAATGTTTCTACTTTCATATTTCAAAAGCTTGCAGTACAGATTTTGCTTTCAAGAAGGTAGCTAAAGCTAATAGCTAATGGCATTCAAATTTTCACGATGATAAAACTTTCCGGGTCAATACTGCCATCGGTAGTGAAATTTCACTACACTTAGCGATTTAGTGAAAATCAGCCGATATCCTTAAGAAACTAGTGATTTGATCTTGAAAAGTTTAAACAATGATGGAAAGAATTAAAGTAGAATTGTTTCCTCATTATGACTAATATGTGCAACCCGAGTTAATCTGTGTGTCACGAGCTATATGCAAAATGCATCTCGACGTTGATGGGCTTCCCATCCTAAAACACCCCAGACCGAAGCAACGTGAACAACTTACATGCCTCAGTTTAAGGCTGGAAGCAGCCTGTTACACAACGTGAAATTCAAGGAAAGAAAGAAATCATAATGTATAGTATCAAAGAAGCATACTGTATAGGTTCAGTTTAATAATAAGTGCACGGTCGAGGGCAGAATTTTCATTTGTTGTATGTTAGAAAAACTAAATGTAGAAGGTGCTAATGATTATTCAATAATATCGTAATGACTCTCCTTGTCTCTCTAGATAATATGCAGAGTACAGACATTTAAAAAACATTTTTAGATTTAAAAAAGTATAAAGAAAACTGTATATGTTTGCTAAGGAAGTAAATAGGAGAGATTGGGCCTGCTTGGAGGCTAGTGCAAGAAGCACTTAGCACAGCAGTAGACTGTCAAAAATTTCCACTCGCAATGCTACAAAATATCTTAAAACTGAAGGTTTATAAAATTCGTCTAGTCCTCAAACACTAGATTAATTTTGTAATGGTTTCAATTCGTCCATGATGGAATTATTCATTTCTTATTAATCTTCTACAGTTATGAGGCTTGCTTTCGCTTCAGTGGGTGCATTAACAACAAAAACAGTCATTACAGTGCCAAAAATTCAAACAAATATTTTAACCGTCTCCCTTCTCTCTAAAGAAAAGTCATTGTTCTTTGAGGGCATGATAATTTTTTGAAGATATGTAAGTTTAATGCTGAACCTGCGCTGAACTTTTAATGGCTGGTTTTTTGTTTTTGTTTTTGTTTTTTGTTTTTTATGGTTTGTGACCTCCAAATTTTTCCCAAATTGAATCAATGAATTTTGTTTTAATCTATAGGGAAGGACTAAAAGTGAAATATATCAAAATAATCACGCTCTAAAGTACCTTAGCGGATTGAAACAAAATATTAGGCGAGAAGTTCATTAACATATCACGTAAAGAGCTGCATCTGGTCTCTAGGAACATATTCCAAGCATCCTATATAATGGCGGATGACTATCATTTCAGGAATACGGTGTAAATAAAAGCATGTACACTCATAATCAATTACCGAACTTAAATATTAATATATTAAGAAAGCAATTTAAAGAGAAATCAGTGACAAATATTGCAGTAAATAATTTTGTGGAATCAAGAATATATTTTCATTGCCAACCCCATACTGATTGCTTCAACCAAGACTGTCAATGTTTTTGTAGAGTAACATATGGTCTAGGAAGTCCGCTTACCTATTAATTTTGAAGATTCTGCTTAATACCTCACAATGATCATAGATAAAAATGAGTCTAAAATTAGTTATAAAAATTCTTCTGAATTTAAGCAACTGGAACAAAACATTAATCCTATATCTAAGGCATTTACAAAATACAATCTTCAGTATCAAAAAAGAAAACCAAATACAAGTTCAATTTTTTTCATTTTATATATATGAGATCTCAGATGTTGGGTCAACCAAATATATTATGATCGATGTGGCTGCAGGTTTGGTGGATAAGCTACCGTTCAAGGCTATTCAGGTTACATGATCAAGTTTACCGAACTGCTAGGTTGGCCTTGATTTCCATTTTCAAGCTACTTGATCATTGTTTGAACAATGAACCACACGTGTCTAATTCTATAGCCAAGTCAGCTGACAGTTATAAATGGCAACACTAGGTATAAATCTATTCCATCAGGAATGTTTATTCATTATTCGCAAATCTATACCGATTCCGCTCATGCTGTTAGGAGATTTGAACAAAATTCCCAGGTGATCAAATTTCAATGGTAATGCGATTTATAAATTAGTGTCCACACACTTTACATGAACTAAACTCCCATCCATCAAGAGACGAATTTAATTTCTCAAAGGCAATGCAGAGAAATGTGTAAAAAATGAAGGTAGTTCCAGCATTGGCTTACGTAATATGAATAAGCACATTACTTTCCAAGTGCACTTGAAGTTATTATACTATCACTTTAGAATGTTACAAACTGTTGCATTTGCCCCTACGCCAGTGTAACCCGGATGGAGGTATAAAATGACATATCGGCCGATGCAGACCTCCTGTCATGTCATCAAATAACTGGATGACCCTATGTTCCATATTTTCTTTTCACTGATCTAGCTGAAAGTGCCCCACATTATTAAAAATAGATTACATTTGTAATATCTGTAAAAAAATATTTAATGTCTTAATTTTTTTTGAGCTCCTTAATATATATGCCGTTCAATGCATGAAAAACCAAGTTTTCAAAGATTAATCAACAAATCGTGCTATTAATATGACAATCCTAACAACCAATAAAAAGCCCAAACAGATATATAAACAGTAACTTATAACACTAATATTAATATACATAAAATATTTTTAGAGAATTATAATCCAAAGAAAACTGCGTAATTACTGATACAAAATATATCTCTTTTCATAGTTTCAAGAACTATATTTTTTTAAAATGTAACCCACTCGCTTATTTTTTTCATTTCTATTAAGAATCAGATTATATGTCGCTAATGTAATAGTAAATTAATTGCCATTTTTAGCTTTGCAATGTTGGTACCAGCTTTCACTCATTCCTCTCGCTATTTTTCTTTTCTCTCTTACTTCTGTTAACAGTTTTAAGCAGACGAGAGATTCCTGTTTACTGATTATTTCACAGAAATATTCAAAGCACATCTTACACACACTGTTAACCACGGTGTGATACCTGATAGCTTTGGAATCGGCAATCAAGTTTCGTAATCACCTCGTCCATTTTTTATCCCAGTTTTTGCACAGTTGATGGCCCTGGGCAATTTTAAAGCTCTCAAAACAACATTAGAAAATATAGCAAAGGGATTGTAGTTCTGAACGACAGGAAAAGCAAAAATAGTGTACCATATAAATGCAGCGGCAAACAGAATGACTCTCATTGCAGTTCTAAAGCTTTAATCCTTCAACAAGTCGCCATATAATCCGACGTTTCCCAGTCTTCCGATGCCTACATGACATCCAAGCAACCGTCATAAATCGAAGCTGGACGACACTGTCCTAAATCTACTTATCGGAAAGTATGACGTGCCAAGTTATTGTTTGGCACATAAAGTCAATGTACCGATGACGAAAGCCGGAGGGGTTACTTCATGTGATTAATATTCAACATATCACGTAGAGCTCTCCACTCGTCATTTACTTGAACATCAACTCCAATACATTTTTGTTGTCACCTGACAACATTGGTTTTCCTCGCGAGAGGAAATTAATCCGCATACACGCTTATCGAGCACACCGGTCTGGGAGAGTTCAAAGCTGGTAGTGCAACTCGTGAAATCCGTGATATTTGAATATTGAATATATACGCAACAACTTATCAACAACATAGCTCAAATAAAGACATTTATTATTCATATCACTTCATAACAACAAACATCAGTTCTGTTTCGCACAAATATCACATCCGCACAAATTGGGGGAGGGGGCCAATAGAATGCAGTAAGAGATTCGAAAGGCTGCAAATTTTCTTTTGAATGAAAGAATTTTTTTCCCGGAAAGATTCGCATACAATACAGTGGTATTGGCTCTACCAGAAAATACGCAAACATCTCTTGTACTGCAGTTGTATAGGTACTTACATTGCGTCAACAGCACATTCCTCGTTTGTACCCAGATACTTGCACAGCAACCTAAAAAGAATAGCAGCCAGAAAATAAATATCCCTCCAAAGGTCACCTGCCAGTAGTCTGTTGCGCTTGTGAGTGAGGAAAGGGGGAAGAAGAGAGAAGGCGATCGATAAAAACAAACTCAAGACGTCTGAAGGAGAATACGATGAACTTTACACTTATATAAAGAATAAACTAGCTCTTCATTTTTCCCACAAAATGTAAATGCATGTATTACAGGAACAACATTTATATTTTTGGAAGACTCTTGGATTATTAAAGACGAAATGTAAATAATGTCACACTAGGAGGAAGGTAAAATACGAAGAACATCAAATATACACAGACTGTTTTTATACAAGACAATTTTCTGTGTTCTACGAAACTAGGATACATATTTACCTAGCAGAAAACATCACAATATTTCTTTTATCTTATAATAAGAAAAGGAAAATATGCTACGAGCATTAGTAAGTACGATTGCATAAAATGTATAAGCATAATTTTACACGTTTTCATTTAACAGGAAATGAAATTGATTTTCTTTTCAATGCGAATCCACCGATCATCGTGATCTAAGACCTGAACTTATTCTCTTCGGAAGTGCTACATTAAAACTTTCAAGGTCTCAATCTTAAAATTTACCATACTTCAAATCCTCCTCTCTCGGATAATTCCAAGTTGGACACAAATATTTTGATTTATCGACTGCAATGGCGATGTTGGGAATACAACGACCGTGTTCCTACAATACGTCCTTTCGTTATGCCCAACCAGTAAGGCTTGATGGTAACTGTGTCACGCCCCGTACAATGCCGTTCGATGTAAATGACAGAACTTGCTTACCAACCACTCGTAACAGTCTGAACTTCTATGTGTTTCCCATTTAAAACCTCCTCAGCGGTGAATTTCCCTGACAAGATGGCATGTTCTGTCATTTGCAATGTTTAGACACCAACAATCGAACATACTTATAAATCTTCTATTGTACCAGAGGTTCGTTTGACAATATCAATGCAGCATTAACGCACACGACCATTGGCAACTTGTACCGTAATATAACAGCCATTAGCCTAAGATAGTTAACATTACACAAGGTTCAGTTTTATTAATTGACACGTCTGAATTCAAAATGCAAACTCTCGCAATCAAACCTAATCTGCAACCCAAAGATGTATTTGCATTGCTTACTTTATGACAACAAGGAATTAAGTGATTGTTATCCATAAAAGAATGCCTAGCTGAAAACTTGAGAATGTACTGTGAAAAAATGCTTAGCATTATTTCAATAGTTTATCTTGACAGTATTGACAGCGTTAGTAAATATTTACTCTTGGTACAAATAGTTCACAAGCTACCGAAATTAATAAAAGAACAAAACAATAACAAGACAAATTGCGGTTCAAACTGTAGTGAAAATTACTGCAGGTTTATTTGTTATATTCGTTAACAAGAGCTTAAACTTAGAAAGTTGTTGTAATCTCTTTATTTGTTTAAATATACGATTGTGTATCGGTCTTGGCCGCGTAATGGTTATGAGACGAGTAGTATGTGTCCCCCGGGCGGCAGAAGGTCAAAATACACCCTGGCACCAGTCACAGGTCACTGCACATTGACTGCTCATTCAAGGTTATCGCGCGTATATGTTTTTGCTGGCGAGGTCGGTGAAAGAATAAATCTTCCTGCAGGCCTGGATGGGGGGTTATTTTGTAATACAATATAGTTACATGCATCTTAACACGAGTGTTTAGTTAAAATAAAAGTACATTATAGTGCATAATCTTTCTGTTCTAATATATGGTATCTTTCTATGTCTTAAATTACACAGTTTGTCACATTTAATACACAACCTTTCCATGTAGCAAAATTGTAATTAGAATAGTTTTCTAGTTTTGCCACAGATAGTTATCGTTCTAGTTTTACATACGGAGTTTACATTTTTTATAATAGTACCTTTGTTTCTGTTACAGCTTTCTCCGTTATTAATTTTTGCATACACACACGTAAACTTAATACACCGTCTATAAACTATTTCTCTGCTTTAGTTTCCTCAGAATTTAAAATGGCGTCCATGTTAATTTTTTCGAACATCAAATCAAACAATAGTGAAATCCTTCTTTAGGATGTTGCAAGTGGGAAACGGACATATCAAAATAGCATAGTTCATGATTTAACAACCATTCAACAAATTCTAAAAACTGCATAAAAATCCAATATATTCATTCATTGAATCCAATTCATTTTCAACTTCAGACATGATTTCACAGTATTCGAATAAAATATATTACGTGTTCTTGCACGGTGCTGCAATGTTGTGAAATTCTTTATGGCACGCCCCAAGAATAGAAGTTAATTGTATACTTACTGCAAGGTCCTTGCATAATGTCATATTTTTATAATTATGCAATTCAATGTGACTGCTGTTGCCATACATATACACGTGACTAATATACAACATAAACTGCTAGTGCAACGTGTAAGCTCTTCTATTGACAGCATTGTTTTTCGCTGGCTCACGCTTCATTTATTTTGTTTATTTTTATTTATTTAATTTTTTTCCGCTTTATAGTACTCACCAAGTATGGAAGCCGAAATTGCATGCTTACTGTAAGATCCTTGCACAATGTGATACATTTTTTTATAATCACGCAGTTCAACGTGACTACTCACACACATGTGATTAATCGCTTCTAGTTGCCAACATTATTTTTCCGCTGAGGTGAATTTCAATTACCTTTTGTTATTCAATGTCATGTGCAAATCGCGACCTCTGTATCTTTGACCCCTCCGCATGTTAATGCAAATAAGTTTGAACCGACGCCATCAACAGTTTCGACGTCTGGTAAGTCGAGGTATTCTTCTTCTATTTCTGCTGATTGCATGCACCATCCCTCGATGAAATCAAGGCATGGTATGCTGCGCACTCACCTTGCTCTCCCTACTGGCTCTGTCCCTGCCGCAATGCAGGTTGTCTCTGTCAAAGCGGTCAAAACATTACCGCGAAAGCGGCAGCAGCTCCAATCAGGAAGGTCACCGATCGAGGAATTGGGGTGCACGTCGTGGCAACAACTTCCATCAGCGGCGACGGTCTCGAAGAGGCGGAGATACAGCAATCCGGGCAGCGACTGCAAAGCGTTTAAGGCTGCAAAGAGCGACAAGCGCTCTATCAAACAAGAAAAGAGCGCGAAGGATCAGAGCTACGGCGGACGCTGTCGCGGCATTTCCAACATGTTCATTGCGATCGATCCAGACGGTCGCAGAATAAGCAGCGTCGGCAACCGTCCTAGCGATTCACGTAGCGGCGTTTAGAGTCTTTCTTGCTGCAACCAATGCGTTGCGTGCAACAGAGGCATTTCCAGCAGCGCAGCAGACGTGATCCAGATTCAGAAAATAGCGACAGCAACAGCAGACGGAACAGCAGCAGGCGGAATCAAACCCGAACATCGCCTTCCACAGAGCGCGTCCCCGTAACCCGATAACGGAGGTAAGTTAAAAAAATTAATTGCTTGCAAGCAAATTTACTAATATATTATAGTTACAGCAAAGCGGCGAAGTTGACAATATTCTTGCCTTCGATAACTATGACGTTTTAGTAATGATGAAACTGATGGAAATAATTACGAGGTGTGGCTATTAATAAATGTCTAAGTATGATTTATTGCAAGAATCTTACAACTTAACTATATTACTTTCAAAATACTTCCCTTCTCTCTATATATACCTCTGCAAACGAATCTTCCACTGTTCATAGCAGGTCATTGTCAACTCGTTTAGTACCTTTGTCGTTTTTGCTTTTACCTCTTCAATGAACAAAAATCCTTCAAGAAACGTTTCACTTTGGGGAAGAGAAAGAACTCATAGGGGGATAGATTTGGTGAGTTGGGGATGTTCAAAAAATGGAGTGTGTTTATCAGCCAAAAATGTTCTCACAACAATGGCATTGTGAGCTGGTGCATTGTCCTGATGAAGAACCCAAGTGTTGTTTTTCCAGAGATCTGGCTGCTTTTTCCTTATTCATTCTCCCAGTCTTCAGTCTACATTATACCTCCGTGTAACTCCGTGTAATAGTATATAGCATATGTGATATCCTGATGATCAATCCTCAATCTGCATGCACAATTTCACTAATTTTTGGAACGTTTTCCTCGGTGTTTGATGTGACTGGACAACTTGGATGCTCATTATCTCCCACCTACTTCCGACTCTATTGAGATTTTTGTGCCATTCAAAAACTCGTGTTATGTAACAGAAGAATCCTCCATAAGCCTTCGTTAAATTAAAGGACCCCGTGAGTGATTTCATAAGAAACTTTAAATTCACACAATGCTCTGTCTTTAACTGCGCACTATTTCCAACACATGAACGAGATAGCATTCTCTTCAAACAGAGCTCAAAAGCAGACTAACAAAGATAGCGATAGAAACTGTCTGTACTGCATTCCTGTAGCTTCACAGCCTCACGCTACAGCAGACTAAGGCGTAAGGGGCAGTCCCGATTATTAATGGCCATACCTCGTATAATAAAGATGCCAATAATTAAAACAATGACAATAATGACGATAACGGTGTTACAGGTGATGATAATAAAATAACATTAATAAGTTACGCCGAACCCGAGGTAATTGTAATATCGGATGATGAAAACAAAATGAATCACATGGATGATTAGTTCACGATTGCACTACAAACAACCCCAGCTTGCTGTGCGATAAAATATCGTCCATGGATATGACGCCTATTTCGGCAGTGTTAGTTACTTATTAAAAGAATCAGTATAAAGATGTACAGCTGTATAGCTTGGGAAAGGATGTACGTATTGAGGATTCAACTACCGAAATCGTGTTACGAGATCTTAAAGGTGCACGGTAATTTAACTTTTCGTAACCTATTTGTTTTACCTATAATAATTGGTACCGATATTCATGAGATTGGCATAAATATATTTAATCATTCGGGACCCTATAACACGTACTCCAAGCCTAAAATTCGCGATAATTGGTTCTAAAAACCAAAATTCTCTCCTTTTTTTTTTAATTGCCCAATGACATATATTTATTCTTTACACATTTTCAAAATTGTTTTACGCAATGTTAATGTTTGCAGAAATTTAGCTTTGGAAATAATATCTCTATAGCTTGTTATAGTTTATGCTATATGCAAAAACACAAAATTAGCTATTCGGACATACCTTAGTCATTTTCAGAAAAAAAATGTAAAATGTTGGTTTAAGTTTTTTATATATGCCTCGCCAACATTCACAAAACGTAATTTTACCTTATATAAACAATAAAGTAAAAATATGTACAAAATTATGCATATAAAATCGAATCATTCAGGAAAATTAGTGATTTTGAGGCAAAGACCTTACGATTATATATTCAAGGAAAATCGTATAATGAAATTAGTCTGTGGAAGCCAATGCAAGCTTAACATGTGTATTTAAGCTAAAGTCTTACGCAATTAAATATAATATGTAATGCACACATTCTTAAATTGAGTTAATAGAACTAGTATTGAAAATAAAAAATTACCTCACTATAATTTATACTTTATATATAAATTTATGTTAACCAATGACATAAAAGTATGTATATACTGTATAAACACTATGAAAAATAAAAATATACATTTATACTTCATTTTGCATTATATGCAAAATGTTTTTCTTCTTCCGATGGTACTTCTCCCAACACGATTCTTCCTGATCTCTCTCCTACAGCTCTTATCGTTATAATTAACATAAAAATCTTTCCTCCTCTTGGTATTCTTTATACTGTTGCTTATACCTATCTTTGTTAAGTTAGTTACTAGTTCCTTTAACCCTTAAAACTTTTAGTAAATATTCTCAATATTTTGTTTTTGTCTGTGTTTAATAACATTTTATGACAAATTATACTATACTTTTGCATTTCCAAAGTATTTTTCATATCTTCCGCCAAATTTGTAGCCTTTTGCACGTTTTCCTTTAACTTTTCTTTATTATTTAAAACAGAATATATTCTCTATTAATCTCTTTAACCCTAATCCTATATTCTTTTCAAGCTTTTGTCTAATTTTATTTAGAGCCGATTTAAATTTTTCTGTAACAACTTTTCTCAAATCATTTGCCGAGGCACGTATAGATTCAGCAAAATTAGAATATTTTTAAATTTAAAGTTAAATGTAGTACTAATGCACTACTGATGAATCCTTCCCAAAGGAAGCCTATGGGTTAGCGACTTCCACAATACTTGAATAGTCGAGTATATTCCATGGGATGGTAGGCCACTTCAAATCTGCTCCGATAACCATCCTGGAAGTTTAAGAACCTATGCTTCAGCCCACCAGTATACTGACTGGAAACACAACCGGGAGGCTCTGCGCGTGAAAGGAACCAGTGTGCAGAGAAAATGATTTGAAAGTGTAAATCAATTCCAATATTCTAATGCACGTCGCCTCTTCAAATTTTATCAGGTGATAAAATTACGTTTTTGATACTTGGACAAGTTAGATTAAGATTACGCAACGTAATGTGTTATACACACGAGTGTAGGACCATAAGTTTCCGGCCTACTCATTTTTTAGGTATGATGAAGACAAAAACTATATTTCACAATTCAATATAGTTTACCCTTTATTGCAATACTCTTCTCACATCCTCGAATTAGCATTTCAACCTCCTCCCCCAAAAGTTAGAAGTCCTGCCCGCAAAATGGACATAAACAGCTTCCATCATTCTTCATCACACTTAAATTTCCTTTCTCGAAAGTCCTCCTTGGGTTTTGAGAATAGGAAATAGTAGGAGCTAGATCTGGGCTGTAAGGTAGATGGTGGATCTCCTTGAAGCCACATTTCTTCACAGCTTCCTTTGCAACAAGAGCTGTGGGCACAGGCGCGTTGTCGTGAAAGAAGGCGCACACCACCACTCAGCTTTCCTCGTCTCGCCTTCTCTTTTTGATGGAAGCTCGTCTATGCAGTAGGCCAGCATAATACTCACCATTTACTGTGGTGTTCCTCTCCTTGAAGTCAATGAAGAGTATTCCTTCATAGTCCCAAAAGATTGTGGCCATAATCTTCTTGGTTGACTGAGTAACCTTGGCCTTTAGATGTGTTGTTTCTGCAGGTTTACACCACTCCGTTGATTCTCTTTTGGATCATAGAAGAAGACGATAGTTTCATCTCCTGTAACAATGGTTTGCAGAACTTCTATCTCGTTCCCACGGCAGATCTCCAAAAATGCGTGACAACAGATGACTCGTTGCTGCTTTTGGACTGAGGAAAGAAGTGTAGGCACCCATCTTGTACTAACCTTATTCATGTTCAAATGACGTGAATAATCGAAGGACTGTTGTTTTAGAAAGGCCCAACCTTGTTGCTATTTCTGTAACTTTGAGCCGCCGGTCTTCCATAATTTTTCCTTTAACAAGAGCGATGCTTTCAGGAGTGAACACCTCTAAGGACCGACCTGCACGCTCTTCGTCTTCAATGCTTTCTCGACCCATTCGAAAAAGTTTGGCACATTCTTTTACGGTACGATACGTGAGGGATGTTTCCCCATATACACCGTCCTTTCGCTGTTTAATTTCATTTGGACTAAGTCCTTCTTTTGTGATGAAGTTAATAATAGCTCGATACTTCAATTTGAACATGTCACATACATCTACACACAGCCTTCTTTATGCAACTATATCTGAACAGCTGAATACAGCGAAGCGGAAGTTACAGTTGCAATTATTTATTTAACAGATCAGGTATGACACCAGATAAGGATTTTATGAAGGCGATAATCTCTATCGGCGAGCCCGGAAACTTATGTATGTATAAATATTGACAATATTGAGCTTTAACAGCTTCACATCTAGTCCTAGTTGGCCCATGGGCAAACGGAGTAACTCCTGTATCTGTGAAGGGATTCACCAACTAATATTATTGTATGTACCGTATATTCCAGCATATAAATACAGTTGTAAACAGTTAAATATTGTTGAATTTCAGCAACTTAGTTTTACAGCACGCAGCAGATTGCAGCTCCGAGCTCTGCCACATAGCCACCTGTAGTTTAAACGACGGGTTTAAGCTATACTTACACTGGGAAATGGCCAAGCTCCTAGGAGCAATAAGGTTAATAACGTCAATAAAATTCCAATCTGTTTGTCGCTTAGCCCGTCTCTACATTTCGATGTTCGGCTATATGAAACTTTATGGATAGACTATTCCTGCACAAATCAATCATCCGTAGTACGAATCCGATCTATCCACTTAATAACTATCCCTTTCTCTTTTCTCCATTCGCGAAATTATATTGCAGTCTTGAAAGTGTATGCTATCGCGGACTGCAAGCGTCCACTTTAGTAGATATGTGTTTTCTTATCACTAACAGGCCGAAGTACTCGCTTGCGAAAGCAAGTCCTCGATGCAAATGAAATCGGTGCCCATTTCAGACCGCAAAAGCCGTTTTTACTCCGTAAATTTAACTTTCTATTCTTGATAGTTTGGCTGTCTTATACCTAGCAGAATTACTCCTGCTCAACCAGGCGCTGTCATGTCATCTCTGATCGGATGAAGTGAGTTGAAAAACATGTTTGCCCTAGCACTATAACGGCATAACAAGATGACATGGAAGTTCTATTTAAGAAGACCATGGGTTGACACTGCCTTACCTCATCAATTATCCACACACATATTGTTGGCTTTAAGGTTAGAGGCAATGGAACAAATAAGTTGAATTGAACATTTAAATTACAGCAGTTACAATGTGTTAAATAGCCTAATATGGATATTAAATGAATATAATTCTTAAAACTTTAGCTACAGTTCACAGCTTGTTTTCATTACAGTCACCAGGGTTCATAGGCGAAAAAGAATAATACGTTACAAGGAAAGTTTCTAAATGCTCTCACTAAAAACTACCTCGACTAAAAACCGGCTGCCAGTGTCAATTATTGTAGTGCTCTGAAATTAAATCTATCTAATGGGAAGATATTAGTCACAGCTACTGGTGCATTGGATTTAAATCGGAGTGTGGGCGTGTGCGTGTCGTCTCAGGGGAATGCTTATCCTGCCTAACACAATCATGCCACTGTATACAGTGAGGCAGAGATGTCCGGTTTTTTTAATAATGTGTAACGCACCTTTTCACTATCAATTTACAGTCGGGGGGCACGTGAAATGAAATAGTACGTTAGAAAAGGAATTATTGAGGAAAAGGCGTTTTAAGTCTAAATTTTAGGGTAACTCCCCGGCATTTGAAATGATGAGGAATGGAGGTGAGAGAAAAAAACGCAGAACGGTCGCTGTTCGATTGTGGAAAATTATTTCCTTCCTTTGCCACATTAAGATTTCGATATCGTTGCCTTGAGATTAAAACTGCGGTCTAAATTTCTGCAAACCTCCTTAAATCACACCGGTTCTGCTACCGTAATTTCAAGGTAAATTAATAGTTGCCCTAACTGGAGTATTTGAGATTAAAATTATGGGACAGCATTACAAAACGCATTTCTGTTAAGTATTTTCGATCCCAAGCATTTCTCACATTAGCACCATGATCTGAGAAATCCTTTCTGTTACACATAGGCACCATCACATTACAGAGAGGTTCAATCATGCCTTACTCATGATAGTTGAACAGCGTGAAAATTTGTCCGAGATTTCAAGCAATGCGTTACGGATCTCCAGCAATAAATTACTTTCGGCATTTAGATGTACTGCAGTGTATTTAAAAACGAAACATTTCCTAAAGGATGAATTAATTTCAGCAGGTGAGTGGGAAAATGCTTTCAAAGAGTTTCAGCTTCACGGAGCTCGCAATTACTGCGCAAATCACAAGCGGATTAAATCATTACAGGTTGCGTTATAAGAACGAGAAGTAAATATAATGATTATTAATTGATGTAGTTGAAACTTAGAGAACTAAGAGTTTAACAATGAAATGCCGACATCGGCCCCTAGAGGAGACTCTTTTATATGTATAATGATACACAACGGAAGAAACACAAAGCCTGTTTACGGTACTATACGCCAAAAGGGAACGAATGAATATATCGGTTTTAATTTGTTTTCCTCGGTGTTGAAACTGTTGCAACAGAAGGCAATTTTCAAAGTACATGCTTTTTCTCCACTGTCACAAAGAGTCTCAATGCTTGCGAATGTTCTAATTTTTTAAAGTAATGGAAATGTTTATAAGCAACAAAATGTATAAACATTCTTTCATATTTATTTTTTGGATTTAGGATGAAATGTGAAAGTGTTTGTTCGTTTATTTATTATTTTATCACCTTTTCCAAAAGAGAATGGCAAATATTTATATATATATAAAGTAATTAAAATATACAATGAACTACAAAAAGTGGTACCTGGAAGGAAACGGTGGAAGAAATTAGATTTATACTTTTCTTCTCTTACCTAAAAAAAGAACGTCGAGGCTTTTTCAGCGGAGTGCATATGCATTGATGTAATTTCCAAGAGGATCGCTAATAAAATTAAGAATGAAATACAGCGATTTAAACAAACCTCATGCTAAAAGAAAAGCGTTTCACTAAAACGTTTCAGATTTTAACTACCCACAAGAGGAATACCATGTGATCCATTTATAGCCGGGCTATAGATCGCGTATAAGCGTAATTCACTTGCACTGCAGTGACCTTGGTATTATTCCAGTAGCACACTAGCGGTGAATGACCCACTCAAGGCTACGTTTATCAGCTGTGTTATACTGTCTCAGTTGCTGCCTTCTGTTTGACCTACAACGATTACAGTTTGTTCATTGTGTATCTCAAAAGCAAAAGTTCAAGACATCTGTGTTGTGTGTGAATAACATTAGATTATTCCTATTAATCCACTGAAATACCTACCGAAAAATTCACGCTTGAACAAAGAATTTTTATGTACGATACATAAGTAAAAGCCGAAATTATGTACACAAGCGTATAGACAATCTCAGAAGTTTCCTGGTATTCTAGTTCCAGGTACAGAAACCGTTAGACGTCTGGTTAAGAAGTTTGGGATAGCGGAATCGCTAAACCTAAGAAGAGAAGAAGAAATGTTCTAGAGGAGGAAAAAATTGACGAAATTGCTGCATCTTTCGAAAGCTCTCCAAAGAAGTCTCTAAGACCTGTTGCACAGCAAGTGGGTGTTTCAGAAACCTCTGTTCATAAAGATGGTAAACTTTTAAAATAGAAATCCTATAGAGTGACTACAGTTTATGAATTGCAACCTCGTGACGACGAAAAACGAGTAAATTTCTCTAACTGCATTTTACAAACTACGTTGGCAGTACTGTTGACCCACATTTAATAATTTTTTCAGATGAGGCATGAATTCATTTAAATAGTCACGTTGCCTCACAGAATAATAGGTAATGGAGCATAGAGGATCTTCATTTACCCCCCCCACCCAATGTAATAGTGCGCGGAGCAAGCATATGCGCGATCCGCGGCCCGGTAATATAAGGACCGCTCTGTGTAATATTATACTATAAAAATGAGCATTCGTGTATTACTCACTGGAAAGCATGATATCTGAATTTAAAGCAGATGTGTGTCATTCTTTGTTGCGTGCTGGAGAATGGAAAGTAAATAAATTATGCAGCGAAAGTAATTTGAACAATATTAGCTATCTCATATATAATAAAAAAAAACTGTACACAAATCAACATATTAATCAATTATCAGCATATATTAAAGTAGAAGCCAGAAAGTCGAAATGGGCGACCAAGAGTATTCTTCGGCTTCACAAAGGCAAAAAGATGAAAAAATGTAAGTCTTTAAATAGGAGGAGGAGGAGGAGGAGAAGGAGAAGAAGAAGAAGAAGAAGAAGAAGAAGAAGAAGAAGAAGAAGAAGAAAACTACAGCAATCTCATTCTGCTAAGCAATCGGAAATTGATTTTGCCCAAGGGAAAACGGCCTCGCCATCTGTCGAAATATGTCATGCTTAAATGGCAATATTAATATAGTAATTTTTGGTATATCTTATTTATTGTCACTTTGACTTCTCGCGATATCTACAGATTGACCATGAATACTGCAGCATGAACGGATTGAAATGAAATGAATTAATGGTGCAAATGAGCTCAAGGTCCTTGGTACCTTAAAGTTATTTGGCATTCACCTTCTCAGAGTAAGGAAAGCAAAAAACTTACCCAGACAGTTTGACATGATCGGGATTCGAACCCAGGACATCCAAATTACTAGTCGCAAAAACTACCGCTACACCACGGAGGAGATCTCAATTAATATTGTACTTGCCATCATAGAAGGTAAATGCTCTAAAGTGCGCCTTGAGACTTCCTTCTTTTCATTCACGTTTTTAAATATCCTGCCAATCTTCGGCATCCATTATTTTTAAGGTTCACCTTGTGTGTGTAAGCAAGGCCACCCCAATTTAGTTTGTCTAAGGAAAGTATTAAATGTGCGTTTTTTTCTTGTGTGTGATATTTTGACATTTGCTTTCTATCCGAAGAATATTTAAAGCAGGGAAATACTCCAAAGAAAGCTCACACTGCCATCACTACATAAATTTAGTGGCAGTGGTAAGAATTTTAATACAAATTCTGTATCACGTGCAGGCATTAGTTCTACCAGTGTTGAAGAGTGTTAGAAAACTCGACCAATGTTATTTAAATGGACTATTTCCAGAATTTCAAGATAGCTTTCATATTTTAAATCAGCTAAAGCACACAACGAAAGATTAAATAAAACGATAGGTATAACTGAAGGTAATATCTGAGGCATAATTGACGTATAAGAACGAGGATATCGTTTCCCTCTTTTCACTGCTAGAGGCAGTAAAAGCAACCATTACCCATAAATAACATGGTCAAAGCTGAAAATAATAATCATCAATCACAATGCCTTACTTTTCCTCAGTTCACTTCAGACAACGATAAAGCAATTGAGCTACCCATTAAACAGCAACTGGGAGATGTGTTTTTTTTTTTTTTATTTAAAATGTACTCCTCCCCTCCCTGTAACGAGTGCAAACCTTAGTCTAAAGGTATGACAAGCTGCTGCTCATACTGACTAATTATTTGGCTTGCAGCGTCACTGGGTATGATTGCCTGTTTCCACAAGAGAGCTATCAGCACTAACGGCTGCACCACGTTCTCCATGCATGAAAGACGAGGGAGTAAATAATTTTCGGGATTCTACTAACTAAAGGGCATTAACACATCACCTCTGCTATTTTTTTTTTTCTCCCCCCGAAGTAGACTCTTCCACTCTCGATACAAAGTTGCATCTTTTAGAACCAATCATGGAAGCAGCCAAGCCATACTTCTAGTAAGACGCAACAGCTTGTTCCGGACTCCCAATGGCCCCTTAAGATTTGATAGTTACGAACAGGCGCCAGTTCTGGACTGTATGTGGGTGATTCATCAGTGTCACTTCCGATTCTTGCAGAAATTGTTTTCAAAGCGGGGTGCGCAGAGGCAATCCTTGCAACCCAGACTTCGGTCTTCTTTCTGTTAGGTTCTGAAGATTCTGGGGAGGTAATTTGTGCTATATTAATTTGCAGTGACTGTTTTTTGTTCCTGGAGTGAAATGATTGCAATGTGACCACTTTTGGAGAAGAAACTGGCAATCATCTTCCGGCCTTCACTTTGACACAGCTTAACCTTCAAGGGAGGAGGGGTTGTTATTTGGGAAGACCCAGATCGCCAACTGCTTTGATTTAGAGTTGTATTGGTAAATTCAGCTTTCGTCATCTGTGAAGATGTCTTGACGCATCCATTACTGCCACTGTCGACGAAGTACCATTTCCTATTACCATTGTATTTTTGCTTCCTTTTGCTCTTCTGTGAGATTGCACGGACTCAAATGACAATAAAGTTTCATCCAGAAGATATTTGGGCAGGATGTTTGATACCTGGGGTGAATGAATATTTACAGATTTCTCCGTCACTCACGAATATTCTTCACTATGGCTTCTTAACGAGCCATGTTTTCATCTGTTACTGTTGTTGAGCGGTCCATGTGCTCGTCTTTCAAACCAGTTTTTCCTTGCCTTAATTCTTCAAACAAGTAACAGAATTTCATAAATGAAGGAGCAGTCTGGAAAAGGCCTCTGTAAAAAATTTCAGACATACTTACAGGCCCAGGCCAACCGTACAACAAAACAAACCAACAAAAAAATTATCGCAGAAAAAGCTTGCGAGCCATCTCCATATTAGAACATCAGAAAAAATGATCACATGAGCACAATTAACATTGTGTGTTGCAGTTACAACAATGGGTGCACGCTCTAACTTTCGCTATCTTACTAAACAAGACACGCTATTTCCGGTGCTGCCATCAGGAAAAGTATATATATCTCTTAGTTCTTCAAATCCCAAATTTAAAAGAATGATTCTTGTACTTGGCTGTAGTTTCTCCTTTATGTACCTGCAAGTATTTCAATTGACATCTCCCATTAGATGTAATGAAGTACTAAGCAATAAACAATCATCAAGCGAGAAGGGGAATGCTAGATAAAATTAAGGCGTCAGGGCTTCCGAGTCATTTGCGCCATCATTAATTCATTTCATTAATGACTACAGACTTGCACCTACAGCATTCACTTCCAATCTAAAGACGTCGCGAGAATACCACTGAAAAGTTATAATAAATAAAAAAATAAATAATAGCTAAACATATCCTGAAACATTAACAAATTCAATCAACTAGAAATGGATTCTATAATACGTTTTAATTTAAGAAAATAAGCGTGAATTTTATGCTTGGATTAACGAAGGGTTTTAACCTTTTCAGTACCCAAAACATGCAGAGTGCACCAGAAATCTTGTATAAACATTCTGAGCGAATTCTGCAACCTTAAGAAGTTTCCGCTTTTGTCGCTGGTGTATTGTATCACATCTCATAAACCAAATATTTCAGGAAATACCCATATGACATTTTATCTAGTGTAGACTTGTACCTAGTCACAGATTCTACCAAAAAAAAAAAAACGAATAAAACAAATAAAAAATGGTTCAAAATTCACAAAATTATTCATTGTCCTCGATCCAGGTTTTCAAGTACACTCTGAAATTGTAATACCAATTAAGGAGAACAGGATCGAATGCTTCCTCTTCGTTTCGAATGTGAAAAATTTAATCTTTACAATTGCAAAAGTTATTTTCATTCATTAGTGAATATCATCTACTCATCTAAAATTTAACTTTTACGCTTTCTTAATATGCAGCAACAGTTGCGATAGTCTAGGGGCTGAAGAACTTCAGTTAAAACGCTGTCAGGCAGCTTGAACTCAACATTAGAAAAGCGCCTTTCCTTCCTCCCTTTGAATCTATACTATAATCAAGTGAGATGCAGGTAAGTCCCAGCTGAGCATTCAATAGTACTTTTCCCTCCCTTTATCTACACTTATAATAATTTGCACATTCATTACTAAAAACGTTCAATAATGCAACAGGACTAAGACTCCTGAGTTATAGTCTTGCATTTCTGTACGCATATTTGTATTTTTTTTTTTTTTTTTTTTTTTTTTTTAATGTCAATGGGAGTTCTAACTAAGCAGTCAAGAGCTAGAACAAATAAATACAAAGTGCGGATTGGCACCAAAGAGGGCGGAATGCTGAACTGATTCATGGACTGAACAAACCGCTCACTTTGATAAGCAAAAAGAAATGACACAGGAGCATTGTAGTTTATTTGCCGCTATTCCTGCGCGAGGAATGTGCAGGTCAAACATATGCGTCGTAAGCTGTCTGCACTCACCTAACCAAATATACACCAAGCGTCTGGAACTATACACATTCACTCAGGACTGCCTGTATTCAAAAATAAAATATGTTGTAAAGATTTACTGCGAAAGAGATTTAAAATATAGCACGAGATCAGCCGCCACTTCTTTGCTACTCTTAATGCCGATGACAGAAGGATACAACATTGGCCAGCCCAGTCACATCCTAACCGCATATGACGCGATGTATAACAACTCATTATAGGCGGGATGCCAGCTTTAGATTGCATTTCCTCTGCAGGCGCCGAACTCTACGCAAGCAAGTCCTTATCGTTGAACAGTCCTTGAGAGTAGCGAGCTCTCATTATTCGAGGAGCTTCTAACAATCATATAGAATTCAAGTTACAGCATCTCAATGTTCACAGATGAGGAACAAAGCATGGCGTTAATGGATATTCTGCTTACAGATACTCTAATACTGCTATTAGAAGCTTGCAGACAATCCCCGAATGGAAAGTATTCAGGTATTTGGAAATGCAATCAAGCAAGTTTGCTGTTAACTTGAATGTTGGAGGGCTACTCAAGCACCGTCTAGACGCCCTTGAATAAGCATGTGTAATCATAAAATATATGATAATTCTTCACGTCTCCTGTACATTTTTCTCACAATATCAATTCATTCACGTGTGTCAGTGTCCCTGGATCCCAGATCATTGCAAGGTTAAAAGAACGCGAGTTATGCGGGTAATAAGCGCGAAAATTAACTCTGAAGACTATTTTGAAAAAGTAGAAGGAACGTGGTGCGTATCAGATCTCAAGCGTATACTTTTCAGTGTTGAATGTTTCAACATTTTCCGCAAAATTCAAGTGGAGCAGTAATGGGGGGGGGGGGGAAGTACAACTGCAACAAATATACGAGATACTAACGGTAAAAAAACACTTTATAGGAAACTATCAAAACTACTGGATGAACTGTACCAGTCAATCAAATTTTGGATATCCTGAATGAATCCGAGATTCAAGGTATCTCTTCACATTTTAGATTCCAAAGAACATAAATTTCAAGAAATACTTCTACCCATCATTACTTCACTTGTTTCTTGCTGTATTAACATTGAAACTCTCTAAAGACAAGCTGCTGCTTCAAAACAGCCAGGCGCGCATTTAACAATTTACTAATTACCCTTGACCAAATGCAGGCTACGCTAAATTGCTTCAAGGTCGATAAAGTCAAAAGTAGAATATCATCTTTGCTTAATTAATTATCTGAATCATAATTCTCCTTTTCAACCGCACACGTTATTTCGAGAGAAAATCGGTGTTAATATCAAGGAAAACTAATCTGCAGCTCGATTTCGAAAGTAAAATACACCCACATCTCACACATGTATAAGTGACTAAATTCCCAAACCTCTCAACCAATTAATTTAATCTATTATATTATTAAAATGAAGCTCCTGTTTTATCCCGATTAGCTAATTTAAATCCCTTGAATTCTTGCACATGTGCTTTGTGCAAGGTTTATTCTTTTACTGCCAAAGCTATAATAATCAAGAAATGGTGTTTTAGTCCATAAATCTTGTACATTTTAGCATTCAAATCCCTTTTCGCTGCCTATATTCCTGCAAATGCATCGTCCAAGTTTTGTCACTTTGTATCGTTTAGCATTGTTGGTAAGCGGTCAATCCCCTAAAACTATGGAACTGAAGGAACAGATAATTTTAAGCATTGTTAAGATTCAAGTTCTGATGATACTCTATGCTGCAAAGCAACATCTAATCCTCAATTGGATCACCTGAGAGTTTAAAGTTAAATTTGGACAGTTGATTCTGATTTTAAAAAGAATACCATCGCTTATCGTATAAAGAATGCCAATATGGATTGGAGATGTGCAAAGGGATTGAAAACAGAAAAATACCCGATGGGATAATGAGATGTAGTAATTAACAGCAAAGTAAAAAGAGAAACCCAAGGAGCAGTGGAAGAATGGAAAAAGATGTACGGAATTGTCAGGAGCAGACGCAGAAGATGCCGAATGTTAATTAAAATATACTTAATATTACGCAAAATTCAATTTTTAATTACCTTGTCACAAATTGTTTAAAATTTACTTCTTGTACTAAGACACCTCGGCCAATTTTAGTCTTGGCTATCTGTGTAACAGAGAGGCTACTATACCAAGGAAGAATTTTCCTATAGAGAACAGAGTGATAGCTGGTCAGTCCATCGGCATCAAACAGGGAACTACGATTATATTTGGACGTGAAAAGACCGATCAATTCATCCAAAGACCCTCTTTCTTAAGGTAGAAGTTCTATAATGTACCATACCTAAATCTATGACAGCTTCATTCCATCCGGACGACTTGTGCTCTGGATTTTTACATCCGGAAAAATCTATCACCTCAGCCGGGATCTAACCCGCAAACGTTTCAAATTTTATTAAAGTTAAAAAAAAAAAAAAAAAAAAAAACTCAAGAATGCAGCCCTAGGAAATAATGTTTGTTATTTTCCAGCAGGTGTTATTGATTCGTGCAATAGCAGACCGGGAGAACTTCCCATAAAAGAGCAGTTTAGTAGGGGTTTATACTAATTATTCTATGCTTTAGTTTCTATAAATTACATGTGCTCCTCTGAAACATCATTGGAGCAAAGCAACAGTGCTTCAATTTAAAAAAAACATTTGTGACAAATTAATTACATCAGCTTATAGTAATGAATTACTGAAACTTTATCCCGATATAACATACGTATATACAGCTCTTATGCTACCTTATAGAAATTACATAACAGTTTTCTGCTACTGAGCACAGACAGGCTTAAAATTCCACCCCATTAAATAATACAGATACTAGACAGGAGTGTGTTTCAGTCCTTTTCAATCACAAATGAACAGGGTTTTTAGTGATGTATCAGCAAAGCTTTCATCTATAATCAATTAACTGCAATATTTGTATTATGAAAAATTATCGATATTTTACTAAATGATTTTTTCCCTTAACTTTTGTATGTGCGACATTATTTCAATAAATGCAATTTTCAGGCAGTTCATGTGAGAAGAATGGGACAGCCATTTTTTTTTTTTTTTTTTTTAATTTATGGAAAGTGCTGCTTGAAAAACACTACAGTATAGGCACGGTTTAACCAACTCTCTCTTCGCGGATTCATGAGCGGGAGGTCTGGGGTTCAATTCCCATCAGAACCGCCCTTCCTGACTGAGGAATTTTCCAGGTTTTCCTCAGTCCTCATAACTGGCAAATGCCGGGGAGGTACCCTAAACTTAGGCCTGGAACGTTTCCTTCCTTAAAAAATATCCTTTCCCAATTTATCCCACACCAGCACTGGACAGTAGTCTTCACTATATGCGAGAGTTTTCACCAGACAGTGTGGAGATACTGGCCTGTTCACGAATTGGAGAGGTTCAATTATGGTATGGAGTAGTAAAGCTTGATGTCCATATTGAGCATTCAACGACGCGCCGCTACATAACAGAGGTTCTTGTTATTCATACTGCACCTCTCCTTCCTTCATGATGCATGACATCTCAGCCTACGACACTTTTACTGCTGGAGGTCGGGATCGCCACTCTCGACGGGCCATTGCAATATCAAGATCTCAATCTCAATAAGCAAATATGGAAAGAACAACACGCCCGCAAGTTTTGACAACTTGTAGGGAGGTACTGCTTTCTGCATGACAAATTGTTATCCCGAGGTAGCATTTGGAGCTTTAAGGGAAGTTGTAATTAAAGTTAGGAGTGGCAACCCTCCCTACTTGTCTGTCCTGGTGGTCTAGTGGTAACCATACTTGCCTCCTAGACCTAAGATCGAGGGTTCAATCCCGGTCAAAGACTATGGATTTTTCGGGCGTAAAGGGAAGTAAAGCCGTGGTTCCCGGGTCGTAGATTTACAGCATGTAAAAGAGCTTCCAGTCAGAAAGAAGAGACCTATGAGCAAAATTTATTGGCCGTTTCACGTCCTTAATTGAATGGGACGCTGATGACCTGAGATGTTAAAGCACGTGCATAAATAAACCAAATAATAATAATAATAATAATAATAATAATAATAATAATAAAAATTAAATCCCACATAAGTTGAAATACTGAGACAAGTGCAGTGACAGCAATGAATATTTAAGTTTGAAAAACAAAAAAAACGTGTTGCACATTTCAACTGCGTATTTAGTTGTTTGTTAACAAAGGTTTCATTGTTCAAAAATACATTCCACCCAAATATATAAGATATTAAATTTGTTCGTTAGAAATGTACCATTTTAGAAAAATAGTTTTACCGACCGTGTTTTGGCAACAGATAGCTCCTGATATAATTAATGAGCAAAAGCACCCTTCGCATGTTATTATTTATGGCAAAGCTCAAAACACATTCTAAATGCAGAACTGCTTGCAACGACCAAGTGAAATGTGATATTTCAATTATGATAATTTTACACGATACAATCTAGAGTTCTCAGCTAAAGACGCGATTTTCCTAGATAAATGTCCGAGAGTTCAGAAAAATATTAAATACAGTTTTAAAACATGGTAGTCAGTTTTATTTGAGGATAATATAAAAGATGGAGGGATTTCTTCGTTAATTATGAGCATGACGGCAGATGTTATCGCAAAAGAAACCACGCGGTTATAAAATTTTGGCTGCATAAAGGCTTTGTTATTGGTCTGCTTTGGAATTAAATTAATATAATTGAAAACAAACGGATCGATTTTCATGGAAAAGCTAATCCTAACATTTTAAAATAGAATGTAAAAACAGATAAAAAGTTTGGTAATTTTTTATCAGAATTGAAAAAGAGTTATGCAAACGAGAATATTAACCGCATACAGATTGCACTTCCGTTTAATATACTGGAGTTGCAAAGACATAACATCTGAAGTGTTACTTATACAGGATCGGAGAAAGTCGCTTTCCTCAATAATATGAAACCTAATATCTATTCACTCTTACAGTGATCCTAACGTCAACAAACAAACAATGTATCCTTCCGCAATTTGCGCTAACAATACTCCCGATTGTCAGAAACACGTGGCAAGTACATCGATAATTTCTGAGGTTAGGTTTACTACCTCCCTTTATTACGAGTGACAGATCTTTTCGCAGAACTTTGGAAACACGTTTAAAATACTCGTTTTCTCGTCACTAGTTAAAGAGTTGATTGGTTTTACTTTACATCATATACATCCGTAGAAACAAGCAGCATTCATTAGCGTCTGTCATGAGCGCAAACTGTTTACGTCTTACTTGTTTAAACAATCGTTGAATCTGGCGCACTGCATCTTGGGAGTTAAAGCGCATTAATTTGTAACTTCGAAATTAACTTCATTAAGTCGGCAGTAATTAAAAAAGTCACAAGTAGTGTTATTTTGTACAGTAGAATTATTTATTTGAACTCGTCCTTAAATTTAGATTACTAATGTGGAACTACTTTCTTTGCGTGCCTTGCTACTGTGCTGTACTTGGCTGCACAGTCATGCTAGTGACGTCATGCCACGTCACATTGTTTTGATCGGAATCACTCTAAGGGTGAATAGGGAATAAGAACACTGGGGAAAGCGACTTTTCGCCCATACTGTATATCTAGAAACTGCAATTTTTAGATGCGCCGGTAACATCAACAATAATTTGGAGACTGTAACGTAAAATCGTAAGGGCATTACTATTTCATCAGTTTTAAGCAAAGCATGATAATCGCTCACTTTTCTTCAAGACATTCGACATGCATGCAAATCTTCCACAATTTCATCTATCATTAGATGCACTTGTATGAGTTGTTAACACGAATGAGTATCATTAAATTAACAAATTAACACGTTATCTATAACGATGCCTGGCGAATAAAATTTGGTTTAACGTGCCAATAACGTTTTAACATACCAATTAAAAAAAAAAAAAAAAAAAAAAAAAAAAAGATTGCTGAACAAAATAAAATTAAATTTTTGTGTATCTTTGGTAAAGTAAAGCTGTTGTTTCCAGAAAAATAATACAAAGCGCATATTATAAAGCTATGCAGGTTACTCTTTCAGAAATGGACGCTCTATGGCTCATATTTAAAACAGCCGAAAGACAGTCTTAGATAGATGAGGTGAGTTTTATGCGAGATTAAGTTTGTAACCTTAGGATAAGGTGTGAGTAGAAGGCTCCACTCACATGGATCCAGAATGTTTGACAAAACAAGTTCTCGCATATTAGATGCTGAAAGATGATCATGTGTGATTGAGCGTACCTTGGGGTTCACCATGATCATCATGTTTGGCGAAACAAGTTCTCGCCCACAAAAGAGAACATTGCTTGCCCCAAATTATTAAATTTGTGATTGGAAGGACCTTGAGGTTCACGTTAATATGATGTGTCGCTTTAGGTTTTCGGCACTTCTACCAGTCTCCATCGCAATCGCCTTAGCCTAAAAAAAGAAGTACGCCCCAGTCGTGTTTCTCCACAAGTGGGTAAACAAGTGTAGCAGGTACCCTACTAGGATAAACGATGCTGATCAGCATGAAGGCTGCTTCACATATCTAGCGTCAAATCGAACGGGCATTGGTGTCCTTGGTGGTTGCTGACTGAAATCTTTGCCTAACGCAATATATGGGCTTGCGGGTTTCCAGGACACATGTCCACGTATATGGATTGGCCAGTATTTCTTTGCGATGTCATTGATAAAACTGAACTGCAACTGTTAAAATCCCTGTCATAGTTTTGTATGGAATGTAGCAGTCTATGGCGACAATGTTTGTGACATATTTCAGTTGAAAAATATTAAAGCATTAAAACTGCAAATGGAAACCTCTTCATCCACTTCAACATTGAATCTTGTGAAATTTCTTATAAACAATGCCTAAATCTTATTGAAACTGTTTACTATGAACTCAATAAAGAGTTTAACTTTTTTTTTTTTTTTTTTTTTAAACCTGCCATGTCACTATCCCTGTATTGTTTATTCCCCTTTCAATACTACGAATCTAAAACGTCTGAATAGCTTTCGACAGAAGAATGAAACTCTTAACGGAATCAGGCATTGAGATAACCGCGAAATGTACGTCACAAAGTGAGGTCATAGCGATACGAACACTCAGCAGCATTACCGGAACATTTACGAGATAGTCGGTAATATCTTCTTTCACACCTTTTCTTGCTTAGCTTGAAATCTTCCGACATTAAAAACAACAGGCAATCAATTTCAACTGACAGAAATGAGGCGTTTAACAGCTTTCAGATGAGACGAGACTTGGCCAATACCTAGCGAGCAAAAGGAGAACTGCTAAAGAATATCTTAAATAGAACATAATAGATATCATAATAAATATTATAAACAGAAATGGATAGATAATCGGTTGACGACGGATATGTTGTATATAGATCCGAACATACACAAAACACAATCAGTGCAATAGATGATAATCTAATTCTTTGGAAAATTGAATAAAATTATCCAAACTTCTCATATTTGAGAATTCGTTTTTCAATTCATGGTAGCATTGCAAATCAGTATGTTCAAGTTGTAGTTCAGATGGAACATTCAACGTATGGAGAACAAGGCTCAGCAAATATTTAGAAAATTGACTGGCATTTTTGAAACCTTTAGTCTAAGTCTTGGTTAATATTTGAACACATTCTTGTAAGTCTGTGACATGAACAAATTGCCGAATGTTGAGAGCTTTGGGAAATATAAAGCTTATTGCTTTTCCCATAAGGACAGGTTCGTTTTAAATGATCTTTTAGTCAAGTCATACAACTCTGTAACGATTTATCTTCCTTGCAGCGCAGCCAGTAATCAGCACCTTGTATCTTCCAGGAATGTCAAGACAGAAATTCACTTCCAATCATTTAACTTTTGTACTGGCGTTCCTTTTTATTCATAAACCACAATATTTCACTTCGTAGTTGGAAGAATCAGTCGAAACTTAAAGAGAGTTGTTGAACTTTACAATAATATGGTAAAATATCATATTCCCTGCTGCATTTTTCGAGGAATTTTGAAACTGTCCATGACCGAGTCCTTTCGATTAATTGCATTTGCGGTTTCGGTTACAAAATCTATTACATTTTAATTAATACAGTAGCTGTTATCACCTCTTTACTTATGTTCAGATTTCTTCTTTTCTTTTTAAAAGTTCTAATACACCAACTATACTCTCTTATCATACAAGGATCACCGTTAGAAAGGTAGTCCAAATTTTTTGAAAAATCTCTTAATCTAATTCTTTTTGTAATGTCCTTAATTACAAGAAAAAGATTACTTAATCTGACGATCTGAATCTATACTCATTATAAATGTTGCAAGTTAGGATGTGTCAGAAATATCTGTACTATCATCAATAGCCAAGGGATAAATTCGCAAGTTGCAATTGAACATCATCTGCTAAATGTTGCACACGACGAATCCCTGTCGAAGGTGATAAACTTATGCCTCATATTCCTGTAAAAGTTGTGAGCAACAGCTCTACAGGTGCTAGGATCCTACTCTCCTTTATAAATTCACCATCCGCAAAAACTTTGTTTTCTTGCTATGTGGAAGCTCATGTTCAAAAGTGAGGCAAACAGCCCACTTACTAATCTTATAGTCTTCGTATTTTGTAATTACTTTTCTTCGAGTATATTAAGAGTGCACTTCCCTCTCCTTTATAACTTGTATATTCACTCGTATGATTTGAATAATGTCGTAGTAAATTGAATTTTCTTATTGCGTGCATAACTTTGCCATTCCCCAAATTTCTGTAAATAAGAAACACTATTCCCATGCAGGGATAGATGTAGAAGTCCATGGTCCATGTGTCTGATTACGTTCTACATCCGACAGAGTGTTTTAAAAATCAAGCTTAAGAGACGAACTGCCACACCTGCCAGAACCCTGTTTGACACTTGATATCACCTGGCACCCGCTGCAGCACACAAAATATGTTGATCACTGATGAAATATTCTGAGGAAAGAGCAAACTCCTAACATTTTAAAAGCAGAAAATTTTACCTGTTAATTAGTAACTTGATTCCCCACGTTGGAATGTTCATGTAAACTACCAAATGGCACGGGATCGTGACTGACCCAAATGTCACAGAGAAGTCGTAATGAAAGATGACCTCTACCTCACGTTACTTCCTACATATTCATGGCCAGCCTTCACTTGTTTCCATATACAGACAACGCTCAACATTTCCATTCGTCTTTGTTTCCATTTGCTCGAGTACGCACAGGTTCCCCGCTGCTTTCCTCCTTCTAATGGGTGATTTGGGATTCAAGTTGCGCGGAACAAACCTAATTTAAATTCTAGAAGTTGGGAGGAAGATAAAAGGCGTCGCCGATGAGCGATTACTATTTATATAATACTTTGGTGATCAGTTTAATGTACAATTTGCAACTGTTGAAGCACGTATTCAAAGACAGCGATGGAAAAAAATAGCTTTAAAAATAATACAATAGTATTCATTTTGCACTACTGGCCAATATTCTGAAATGAGTTTTTTTCCCCTTTTATTCGTCTCCAAATTTCATAATTTAGCAAGTTTAAATTACGGAGTTTTTTTCAAATGGTTGTTGAAATATTTTGTTGCTCAGATGTTGATGTTAATAGATGCAAAAACAATTACAGTAGCTTTGGTATGACCAGAGACTAAATTATCACCGCATGGGTGTCTACACACAATGACAGCGATAATCGAACCGAAAATGAGACTGGTTCACATTTCAGAAATGTAGGCAACGACGACGGTGGATGAAACGATGGTTTACTTACGAAGGCTCTTCAATAAAGAATGATCATAATTTGTTTACAGGCACAATTTCTCGCGCAAAAATTTAGCTTTACAATTTGTTAGTTGTTGTGGTACTAGTTTCATGGCTATCAGTTACGGTTTCCGCCGAGAGAGGTTTTGTCTACAGCATGTTGAACGTGGCAAGCAACGAGCAATGTTCTGCTCTGAAATTCTGCTTTCAACTCAACAAATCTTCATGAAGCGTACGCAGTGTTACACGAGACCTGTGAACAGTTTGTCCTTCCCTGTAAATATTTAACATGTTTAAAAGAGGAAAAGCAAGAAATTTCAAATAAAGGTGGACCTGGGGCTTCAGGTTTAGCTCTAACGGAAGAAAACATGAACACCGCTAATGTCATTGTGAGACAGAATTGTTGAATAACATTAAGAACGCTTTCAGAATTAGGAAAATTTCACTCCGTGTCGCCCACATGTTAGTAACTGAAAATACCTATCTGTGCATGGTGAGTTCCAAGAATGCTGATTTTCGCGTGCAGATTTGTATGCTACAGGAAGATGCTAAGTTTCTTACATTGCGGTTCAAACTTGGCTACATCATTTTCACCCTGAGAGCAAACAGCAAAGCCTCCATCATCAACGCATATAAATATTTAAATAACATTTTTAAAAAATCAAAAGTTGTTGCTTGTGCTGGGAAAGTTATGGTCAACTTGTTTTATTATTCAAGAAATTGTTTACCAGCATGTCGTACCTGTTCACACAAATGTAACTGTGCAATACTACAGAGATGTCCTGAAAACTCTCCAAGGCCATATCACACGCACTACGATAACGCACAATGCAAATGTTGTTGCTGAATATCACACCAAAGCAATTCAAATTTAGCCCCGTGCGTTTTTTCTTTTTCCCAAATTGAAGAAACACCTTTATGTGGGGCATTTTCCATCATCATCAGAAGTGTTGAAGGCTGCAGAAGCGATTCTGAAGGCTGTCAAAATGGTTTCCAGCATATCTTTGATTGGCAGTAACGCTGGGACAGGTGCATTGAATCCAACGGGGACTACTATGAGAAAGAGTATAAAGATAATAAGTAAAGATATGCTGTCAAAAAGAAATATGATCATTATTTATTGAACAGCCCCTATAGAAAGTCATACGGAAATACCGTCCGCACAGCTGATGGTAGTGAAACATTCGCGCGAAGGTGCTACATGTAAATGTTACATGAAACTGACACAAAATAATGTTATTTTAGTAGCAGGCCTATACCATGATTCACCTCCCTATGATGCGTTAAGTTACACAACTAGCTGTTATGTATGTATTTGTGAAAATAAATAGTAAGTCTATAGTACATTTTCCCTACAGTGTGTAATTCGCATTAATGTATGTACTCTACTATATTAATTTCATCATGCGATTTTCAGGATTTTGGTTAATTTGGATGGGTTTCGGATAACCCGAGATTGTACTTAAACTGTTTGCAATCATTTAAAAACCTGAAAAAAGTACTGCACGTAATAAATGCATAGATGCGTTTAAATACTGGATTCACACAAAATGCTTTCATTTTCCCCAAAATGCTCTTTATTATCTGCATTAACATTACACAAAAACCTAAAATACCTTACTATTCATGACTGACATTAACCTTTCTCGGTTTTATGTGATTCTCTCAGTCGTTGCTTTGAATATTAGATATAACGTTTTTAAGATTCAGTCTGGCGAAACAGACGACATGCACACTGTTTTTCCATAATTGATGGTAGGAAATGGAATTTCCTTTCCTCCTTCACTTTCATCATGGTGTAAGTACCGTGCGATTAGTTTTATTTTCCCCCCGAGTGTTATGCCTGTGGGCGAGCGCTTAATTCATTAGCCAGGTCGCGGTGATTAGCGGAGGCTAAAATAAACAAACAAATTTAAGTGGCTCATTACTTACCATATTGAAACTGTCTACCTTCATTCTCCATACATTTTTGGCATCTCTTTAAGAGTTTATTCATCACTAGCTGTAATTTATTTTGAGAAATCTTGACAATTTCCTGCCGGTCTTGATGGTCTAGTGGTAACCATACTTGCCTCGTAGACCCAAAATCGGGATTCGGTCCCGGCCAGGGTCCATGGATAGTTTTTGGGCATAAAAACCTAAGTATGGCTTACTTCAGAAGGGAAGTGAAACCGTTCGTAATTTACGGCAGGTAAAAAAACCTCAAGCCTGAAAAAAAGAGGCCTCTGAGCAAAATTCACCGGTCATTTCAGCCCTGAATGAATGGAACGCTGATGATCTGAGGTGTTAAAGAGCGTTCGTAAATAAACCAACTCAACTACTGACAATTTCCTGATGAATATTATCTTTGAGTTCTTGTATGGTGTGCGGGTTGGTCTTATACACAGCATTTTAATTTATCCCAAAGATAATAATCGAGCTGTTAAATCGGGGGAACCGAAGGAGCCACAAATCCTTACTAATAACCATGTCTTGAGGAAACACATTGTGAATTGCTCTCATGGAAATATTCGCAGTGAGAGCAGTCCTGTTGAAAAAATGCATGATCAGACTCCCTGTCGGCTAATTCTGTGTAAAAGGAGTGAGTAATGGTATTCACATAAACAACAGAAATAACCATATGCTAAAAAAATAGGTTCTAGGATTCTCTTACCATTGAGTTAACGCATACGAATTGTACATAAGATACGCTGTACCCTTGTAAACACAAGCATAATACACCTTATATATGCTGTCGCTTTAAGAAACGAACACAACATAAACCGCGCTTCGACTGCGACAATCAGCAAGGTCAACAAATAATTTAGCGGTCTTACTGGCCTCCATGGCGAGGGAAAGCATCACTAATCGCACTGTATTAATATGTTGGATGTAGTGCTGGGAGGTGTAAGATGGCCAGCGACTATGCGGGAAGAGCAGGATTTATCAGCCAAGTAAAATATTACGCACTGCATTTATATCATCTATTTAATACTTAAGATCTCATTGTGTTGACGAAAGCAGAATATTAATAGTTGCGTTGTCGGCGCATTCCTCTGACTAATCATCTCTATAGCTCCCAGCAGTAAGTATTCGTTATAACATACCTTTCCACGACAAACTGCAATAAAACAGGAAAGTCAGCAATGAAACTGTTCAATTACGCTCTCTTAGAAGTTTGCAATGTTTTGTTACACTTGTTTAACACACCATGGTGGGCAACGAGCCACAAACAATACTTTCTAAAGAATGAAACATTTTAGAATTCCAATTCAGTCTTGCAACAAAATATTACTTCAGCATATGACATGTTAATTTATAGCTTTATTTTTTAAAATGTTTAAGTTTAAAACTAAAATCTTAATTAAAGGTTTAGAAATTTTACAACTTATTTCCCATAAATACATTTATTTAGTATGCAAAAATTTTAAACCATATTAAGACTTTATACAGCACCAATAAAAAAATTAGGATCATAGACTGACATGCGTTGCGTTATGTTTACATTTATAGTGGTTCAGTAAGCTTTCAGAAGTACATATGTGGAACATCACGGCAAAGTGCTGCTCTGTACTGGTTTAAGAAAACTTAAGCAGAGCAGGGAGCGAAACAGAATAAACGAGTTGAAGCTTTGGTCGTCTCCCAGGTCAAGTATTATAAATACAATATTTCGTGACTCAAAATAATTCTAAGCGTTCTTTTCGGCGGTCTCTTAAGGTGTAGATGCTCACTTTGCGATAGGACTAAAGGCATTGTCTTCATTTTAAGCGCGAGGTAATGTCTTCACGTTTTAACAAAGTCGCTAAAGTCACATTAACAAAATTAATTCAACAAACGTGGAAGATTGGGCACTATACATGAAACGCATTGGTAAATAATGTTGTGTTTCTCTAATGAAACTGCGGATATACAGCAGACACTGTTCAACGACATTTATGATGCGTTATACTCGCATTGCGTTTCTTTATAATGCTTAATGAATTGAATGCTGCTTCCCTAGTCGGAGTCTAATGAACTGCTAAACCATGGCGTTCATAATGCAAAACAGTACCTTCCGGCTGATGAAACAGATCGTCAATTTGTCTTTAAGAAATATCTGTAAACGTACATTTACTTGGCAAAAGTAGAACAGTAATGTAAATACAGAACATCTCGCAATGCTTTCCAAACTAAATCGGAATTGTAGTGACCCCAACTACCTGTAAATTTTGTTTTTGATGACGATGAGGCATTTTTACATACTTTCACACTGGTTGTGAATCTTAGAAAAAGATTTCCTTGCGTTCACGCAAAATGTTCCCACATAAGATACGGTTGCCAGTCCGTTTTCAGTTCTCTTACATGCCATGACAGCAAGGAATGTTGCCAAATTTGTTATATTAGACGACGTTGTGTCCTAAAAGAGTTCACAGCAGTGTTATAGTCACAGTTTCTTCCTGTGGCAAGAGTTGTTTCTTTTACCATCCTTGCCTGGAAGCAAACAGCTGTAACCTCAACTCTTAGTGTTTTACTGCTCTCATGTAGCAAGCTAATGTATAGAGCCGGGATGTTCAGACATTAACAAGGGCAGGCAAAAAGTACTTAAATATGTAATACAGGCTGTGAAAAAAGGAAATTTATATTTTTAAACAGCAACATTCATTTACAAAGAAAAATCACAAAAATATCATACTCGCCGTTTTATTATTGTGTCATATGTTACACATATATACTTTTTCCCCCTTCCCAAATTACCAACACTAAAATGTTGTTTCGCTAATAATGTACTTAGCAGAACAGAAAAAGAACGTTCAACGTCCACTGTGAGAATTGGAGCATACTTGAAACAAGCAACTGTCAACGGGTTCATGTTCACAGAATCTACATTTTCACCAGTGAGAATCTTGCCTCCACTTTTTATTGTTTCAAGACCTGAATTGCTAGATTTTACTACATTATATTTATTTGTTCAGTTTTGTACTTAAATGCTCGTTTGTCTTCGGCAAGGTGTCCAACTGTAAATTGAAATCTAACTGCAAGGCATTTATTGAATAGCTGACTTTTCTTTTCATTATTTTTGTCGGGTCTGGTCCAACAGAGGATGCCGCCAGAATCTTTTTCAATAGCCATATCAGTGAAAATTATGACAATCAGATAGCGATCAACCTAAACTTGAAGACATTATTAGCGCATTTACTTTATGAAATAAATTTCATCGCATAACATTAATTATAACAGCTGGGTGGGGAAAGAAAGTATTTCTTATTCCCGCTAATGAAACACTAAACTACAATAGCAGAAAACTTGCGAAAATAAGATTACCAAAGAGGCAGAATTTGGCAAGAACATTAGGAAATAAGACAGCAAAAAGTTTTCCCATAATGTTTGACAATTCAGGAATATCATTTCTTTGCGTTTAGATATTTTCTGGCTGTCACAAAGTAAAAATAAATATATAAATAAAGAGCGTTTTGTCATAAATGTAGTAGAAGGGATCACGAAATATTAAATGAATCCAAAGGTGAAAATTTTAAACCTTGCAATTTTTAAGTAAAGTCTTTACAATTTATCACAGGTAGTTCCGTGAAATCATCATTGATAACGGTCATCGAGAAAGTTAAAAACAAATTTTTGTTTACTTTTACGGCCAATACGTTAAAGGTTCCACATGATGAGAACTTTGTAGAACTTTGACAAAAAAAAAAAAATAAATAAATAACCCTACACTAAGAAATTTTCTTACATAAATGTTTGCGTTGTCTTGGTTGTCTCAGAAAAAAAAATTAAATATTAATATAAAAATGATCAAATTAGCCTGCATCTTGATTAATGTGTGCTCTGAAAATCATACGACAATGTTTGTTCTTTTTTGATTAGAAGTTTTTTTATAACACCCATACCTCTTAACGAGTATTTAAAAGCTTCTCGTGTGAAAAAGCTATATAGATTATGATTTTTAAGCTTAAAAGTGGGTTTTTTAAATCTACATTTCATCTATGGGTATCCATAAGATACCTCCTGTTTTCATGCAACATAGAGGCGAATTCATTTATGCGTACTTTAAGTGCTTAATAAATATAAAAAGATTAAACCTATAATACAATCATTCATTTAGAATTATTGTGTGTTTTCTCATCTCGAGCTTCTTTTATAACCCTGAAAGAGCGCAAAAATATACCTGTTCCCCCCTCTCAAGCAATGCTGCTTTTTGGTTTTACATGGCTGTGGAACAGACCGCTATTGCCTCCTTTTTTTTTTTCTTCTTCTTTTTTTTCGGATTGTGTATTTATTGAGTAATTTCCTTTTGGTTGGTTAAAGCGCAACTTGCAGGTTAATGTTTGCATATATTATACATTGTCTGTGTTTAACTTAAAAAATAAGTGTTTGAAACCCCATACATGGGCGATCATATGATGCCCATGAGCACAGTTCCATCAGAATGTTTGCATTTGCCTAAGCGACCTATGTATTTTAATTTCAGAGCGGCAGTCTTCTGAGTATTGCGCTTCAATGAAATTCTCTCCTTGGCTTTCTCCGCCAAAATGTTTAACGGCCGTGTTTACTATTCACACAGAGTCTAGCAAACAGCGGTCGACAACTGAGTGAGACGGTTGCCGATTATTACAGTGTTTAACGCCTGTCTTCACTACCGAGGGCATCCATACGGTGGACACTGATGATGAATTTTCTTTTCTAATGATAAATTGGAAAGAAAAGTTTTGAGTGGAATGAAGCGTTTCGGACCTACGTTCAAGGTACCTCCACGGCATTTTCCACCGATGACTGAGGAAAACCTGATACAAACCTTAGTGGTTTTCATGGGGGGAATCGAGCCGCAGAACTACCGTTCACGAGCCCATGCCAGGGTCTAAGAAATATAATACACCAAATATGTGAAATGAAATCACTTTTCATAAATATTTCAAGAAAAAAATAACATTTATGTTGTTTAAAAAATAAATAAAACTAGATAGAAAGCAACGCACAAATGCCCGTACACCTAAACTTATGCTGTTTAATGAAGAGCTTAAAGGAGCAGAAGTGGAATGTCAAAATGAGAAGCAACGGAAGAGAAGTAAATGAGAAAACAAGAACGGAAGTTATTAAATTGCACAACCAGTGTAAATCTTTGAGCGAGTAATAAAAATTGGTACACTTCGCTCAACTGTGCTGGCAGTAATCGATATAGTGTGTATATAGCCAAGAAAACGACCAATAACTAAAGTAATGATAAGTGCAATTTCTTGGCGGAACCGGAAAGAGGTAGTATGAAACTTTCAAACTAATAAGATGTAACACACAATCGGCTGAAAAAAATTCTGCGTGAGCAAAAACAAAATGAGGGATTAAATGCCAAAATAAAGGATAAGGGTGATTTTTGTGGCAATAAAAATTGTTTCGGCTCAGGTAGCAGACAATGCACAAGTTTTCAGAGGTAGGCTATGAAAAATTGGTGTCTACAGTACCCAGAAATCGGAATCGCTTCAGTGCTGTTTTGAGGTTATGCATGCCTCAGGAGTGGATCAACTGTATTTTGTGAATGTATATGGGCATTTTAAAGATAAAACTAAATGCCAGTATCCAAGTGACGTGTTCAAATTTAAAAAGATGACCCTAAACATACAGCAGAAACTCTAGATTAAGAATGCTCTACAACACACTAAAAATTCCTATAGCCTCTTAATTCTAACATTTAATGAGAAAAAAGTAGGCTTGAAAGAAACCTCTTCATATTGCTTACTTGATTCCAAAACTATGGCAGACATGATCAAATCAATGTCATTGAGACTTGGAGCAAAAATAAAAATGGAAATACTAGAACATGTTTGTATGCATTAACTTCAGAAATTTCCCCTTATGGTGTAAATAAAATAAAATTGCAATAATTATTATTTATTGATACACAATTTTCTAACACCTATTTCTAGATATTCGTATATTGAATTGCTTTTCATTGTTTTCTAGGTAAACTAGGACTTTTTGCATTCACAATATGTGCCCTGTGCTAGAGATGGGTATTTTCCCCTATTGAGCAATTTTATAAATATCACTTTATTACTTTAAAAATGAAATACGCTGTTAAATATTGCCAAGAATATTTTAACTTTATAAACTTTTACCCAAGTTTCCATACCTGCAACGTGTTTAAATTTGGATACAACAGTGAAAAAAATTTGGTAGTGAATTCCATAATATTTCAGTCCTCGCTGAAGAAAACCAGCAATTCACATAAATGAGTGCATACTGTTCCTTTGTAAATACCAACTACAAGGAAAATTCTATTAACAAATTAATATATCTTGTCAGAAGGTATAACAGCCCGTTAAAATAACAGCCTCTAGAACTTTCACAGTAAAGCATACTTAATATTTTCTACTAAGGTGCTCTCCCCACTACTGAAAACACTGAGAAATCCTGTTTGCATTTAATTTATGGCCTCCGGCTGACAGGTACTGATATAAAATATTTATGAGATATACTGCATATATTTACGAAATTACACACCAAAATCGCGAAAACGTTCCCTATCAGTATAGCTACAGACTACTATAAATTTCAATTATATAAAAATATCCAAATACAATTTAGTACTAATTGGCACTGACACGACTATAGGTAACAAAACAATTACGTTATATCCTCTGAAATTAAATTAACGCTATGTGAACTGCGACAGCAGAGCTGTGATGTCGGTTTTATTGATTGATGTAGAAATGCTAGTTAGTAATTGCTAGTGTTTTGTTTCCACATTCGAACGCAGTACATGATGTGACTCAGCGTGTACTTAAAATATTACTCTCGTCTTAATCACATTAGTGTTATATCAAACTGTGTATATTTGCAGTATATTTTTTTGGACAGAGAAAAAAATATTTAAATATTGAGAAAATTACAGCCTTAACACTAATTAGTCACAGTCAACACAGGCAGGTATATTATCCAAAGACAAATTCTTCCAAGTTCTTATCAAAGATTTCTAGGGTACTTACATATTTTTTTTTCTAGTCTTGCGGTCAAGTCTGGAACGTTTGTTTAGAACCCAGTCGTTTTATTTTAAGCACATATGAAGGTTTCACCTTGATCCCTTGAGCGACACAAACCTTCTGACCTCAAAAGACTTCCGTTTAGTAGTGGGAACACCTGCACGACTCTAATAAGTTTTATAATTCTCTTGATTTAATGCGTCTTCCGCCACAAACATTTTCTCATCACAAAGAGTCCTACATAAGCTCTTTTTAAATGCGTATATGACACACAGCCCGTCTAAAAGCGTAGATTCAAGGTACTTCCTGAGAGCCCTACCAATTGTTCAAGGTGGAACCGTCATTTGCAATCACAGTTTATTTTGGCGCCAGTGTGGACTTCGAGTTCTGGCCTTCACAGCTTTGAAAATATTGATGCTGCTGCGCTGTGGTTTGCCCTCAACACTTTCAGCTTAGCATTTATCAGGATAGCGCTACAAATTGCATTTACGAACTTCGTTTTGTATGAAAATCCGAAATATTAATTTTTCATTCCTGGAAATTGTTAAATGCTGCAACATGGATTTGTATCTTGCTTTTCCTATTCATTAAGTATCTTTGGGGATGTCTTATAACAGATGTTCATAGATTACCTTTTGCAGTTTACATACATTTAATTAGATTGAAATGCATTTAATTAGCCTGAACTGTATTAAATTGTTAATATGTATTTAATATGGTTAATATGTATATAATTATGTTTACATTTTAATTAAGATGGCATGTAATTCAGTTCATATGTATTTAATTAGATTCAAATACTATAATAGATACTATGATGCTATGTTAACAGGCATTTTACAATGGTAACATATTTTTCTAATTAGGTTTAATTATACTGAGTTGTGTTTAATCAGACTGAAATTTTGAATTATTAAGTATTGAATTATGTTAACGTGTATTTAATTAGGTTGATATGCATTCAAATAGATTAATGTGTATTTAATTAGATTGACTTGTTTCTCATTAAGCCGATATGTATTTGATACGGTGACATAAGTTTCATTTGGGTTGACATGCTGCTCTAATTAGGTTGAAATGCATTTAATCACGCGGACAAGCATTTGTATTAACTAGGTTGACATATTTAATTACGTTGTTATGTATTTTATTAGATTGAAACGCGTACTTTGTATATTTAATTATATTGACATGTATTAATGAAGGGGTTTTGGGTTGTTATTGTTGGATTTGTTGCTGGCCTCTCAGCCCGTTGCCTAAGCTTCGCGACAACATAATCTCATGTATGTATTTCATTGTATTTTGGCGAGTTGAGCTCAAAGGACTGGGAGGGGATGCTTTTCGTTAAAATGATTACACAACATAACATTTACACCATATACTTTATTGTTCGTAAACGTCTGCAATCCAGATTCGGGATGGTGACCTTCACCTACATGGTTCACCGAAAAAAAACCTTGCGAGGGAGATAATTTGAATGACTTTTTAAATGACGTTTAACCCCCGTTTTTACTACTGAGGCACCACAGACAGTGGACACTGGTTCATGAATGAAATGTATTGGGAAAGGATTTTTTGAGGAAAACGTTCCAGGCCTTAATTTAGGTTACCTCCCCGACATTTGCCATTTATGCGGACTGAGGAAAACCTTAGGGAGGACTGTCCTGGCGAACAGTCGAACCCCAGACCTCCCGCCCACGAGTCCGCGCCTTAGCGATCTCGGCGACGCCTGGCGGTGAATCTTAGAGCGGTCTGCACCTCGCCTCATGTCGCCAGCCCTCTAATTACGGTGCGTAAAACTTTCCGCATCTCATTCAGCACAAGACAATACTGGGAGTTAAGAAGTAATGTTTTATCTAAACGAACCAGTCACACTAACACAGTTTTTAATACTTGCTCCGTAGTTCGCAAGCCCCTTGCCCTAATCGAACATGGAATATGAGCAGTAGATTACTTCGAAAGATATTCTCGAAACGAGACTAAGTGCCTCTTTAAATACTATTAAGAAAAATAGTTTCCACGTGATTTTCTGACGCCAACGGGTTCAGAAATATACAAGCACGTTACCTAAAAATTCAAAATATACAAAGCGTTGGTTCGCTCAAATTGAAATAATGTCCTAAGGCGCGAAAGTTCAATGTCAGGATGCGACCAAATTTCATATCATAATTACCCTTTGCTCTCAGCATAGTCATAGTCATTGTCTTCCGTGTTCACATTTTGTTGCATTTTACCATTTCATCATTCTGAAGCTCTTTCCTGCTAGCATTGAGTTACACAATGGAATTATCATATGAAAACTTATTATTCTTGAATTATACATTAGAAGGTAAACGTAATATTAATAATATTAAACAATGCAATATTATAGAATATTATATATTACATTAATATTATAACGAAGACATGTGATAAATATGGCTTCGATAATTAGGCTCACATATATTTAATTAAGTTGAAAGTTATTTAATTATGTTGACATGTATACCTAAGTACATGCTGTAAAATTTGTAATTTCACTATCTTTCTACCGAGTGTAAACCCAACTGAAGATTGAATAAATACATAATACATTATCCCCCGCACACACAACTGTCGATATATCAACTTTATAGCTTGAGCAATGCCATTGAGAAACATTTTCGCAAAATTATGTATTGTTTTATTTAATTCCATCTTGATTTTTTTTTTTTTTTCCCCACTGTAGTTATTGGCCACCGCTTTATATCACAGGTGTTAAAACATTTTTCTAGGTCTGCTATACGCCTTTCCGGTTCTTTTAACTTACTATCTAATTTAAAATATTATTGTGAATTGTATCAAATAATTATAATAATAATTATTATTATATTTATTGTAAAATTGTTAAGTTTCTGATTTTGATGATTTTTATCTGCATACAGTGAAGACAGATGTGACACACTGAAATTGTAACACAAGAGTGGGGTGACTCAAGCAGTAACGCGTAATCCCGGCAATTTTTTTCTTTCTCTCCCCCCCCCCTCCCTTGATTTCCCTGGTCGCTTAGGCAAATGCTGGGATGGGCCTTTCCAGTTCACGAATTTTCTGTTCTCGTATAATTTCATTACGCTGATTCTGTTACACGTAGAAAGAGACAGATGAGGCGGTCTGGTACGGTGTGACGGTGGCTTGCGCTTTCGAAAGGTGTCTGCCTTGACGTCGGTTATGGGAGCGATCATTCTGAGCGGCTCAAACTACTTGAAGGGGGGCTTCGCCGGCATCGGGTTTGTCTATCTGAAAGCAATGTTAGGGACACATTTTTGTTCGTGTTCCACTGTCCCTGAGTCCTGAACGTCCAGGTCTCCCTCACTCCATCTATACCTTCCGGAGGTGCTCAAATTGGGGGCATAGGCATAAAAAGCTAGCTCTGGGCTAGAGCTGAAGCTGAAGTCTAAGTCGGAAATGCTCTGCATTCCTACTAATTCAAATTCATACATTTGAATTCTGCTTTTATGATATTGCACACATATTTTCTACAATGAAGCTCAAGCAATCTCCATAAAATTGCACTATGTAACAAATCTTGTCCTCTAAGGTTAAGTCTTTTACACTCTGCCATAAACTACATTTGCAAACATAGATAGGAACAGGAAAATCGAACGAAATGTGTCTGTAAACTAGGAACTGTTTCTAAGGATTGACAAAATACTAATTAACAAATATGTGCAGCAGCAGGTTGAGAACAAGGATGAAATGGCAAGCTGAATCTGTCAATCTGGGTAGTGCCGCGAGCCTAATGCTGCACGTTCATAATGGGAATGTCAAGTTAGCAGACGAAGGAGCTGTTCATGTACAATGCCAGTGCCAATCTCTTTAGAATTTTCTTTAATCTGGCATCAAATAAGCGTTTATTTCATTAGAGGCCAAGGATGGGAAACAACATTAAAATCCCAAAATCCCACTGTTTTAGACTCTTTGATCAGTGACCCCCTTTAAATAAACTCAATTAAGCAGTTTGCTTCAAATGGATACTTCAAGAAAGCTTTCGGATAATTATTGTTCATATGTACACAAAACGCTAAGTAGACTGGGAACATGCACACGCGTTTCCGTTCAGTAGCATGCAGAAAGTGTTTGCTGACTCCGGTGTTTTAAAGTGCACACAATGGACATTTTCACCTCTTTCCGGAACGCAGCAACGTTTCTCTCGACTTCATCTTGCAATTTAAACAGAGGCGAATGTCATTATGTAGTATCATTTACGTTAATGCCCTGAAGCAGTTCTGAAACTGTAGATTTCAAGGGCAAAGTGTCACAACGTACATATGTTGAATATTTGTACTTTTACGGTGCATCATATACAAGACAGTCCGAACTGCAACCATATGCATGTGGCTTTATTAAAATTGAGTTGACAAATTCTTTTGAACTATTTTCAACGGCACATGTAAATGAAATAAAAATTTAAAACATTATCCCAAGAGCTGTGCTCTACAAGGAATTTCCTAGCAACAAAAAATATGGATGCTTCAATAAACTGTATACCCCATTAGCCAAAGTGTATAGTCAATCTCTCATATTTTTGAACCTTCTGTTTAAACACCAAAATGGGATACTCCACAACAGAAGCAGAGCAGGCATCGTTAGTTATTATTGAGCCCTGTTTCTATGAGTTTGCTGCTCTGTAATTTAAAATACAAGCAAGCACGATGAAAATAGAAGCAATATACTTTTCTTAAACATAAACATTAATACTTTAACATATTTCATTGATTTTAAAGTGCATGCGAAATGTTTATAACATAACCCAGAAATCATTATTCTTGATATATAACTTTTCTTCATAAAGCATATTCAAACAATTGGAAGTACGTACTTAAATCTCACAAGTGAAGGGCTCCTGTTGGAACTGCAATTTTCGGTTAAACTTTCGTGCAGACATTTACCCCCCAATGGTGACGAAGGCACTTATCTGTGTAGTACTTCGTTTTGTTACAGACCAATACACTCTTCCAAAAATGTACACAAGGATTCTCTATAAAATGCATGAAAATTGTGGAGCACAACAGGCAAGTCATTACGAATAATTATAAGTACTCGATTTCCTAATATAGGCTAGGGGTTATTATAAACCATAGTTCATACATAATCCGTTATCCTCTCACATTTATTTCAAAATTGTCTAAATATATAGACGCTCATAGGCTAAATATATTAAATCTTATAGAAAATTCTCAAGTACAATTTTAAAGAAATGTATTGGCCTTACAACTGAAATGAAAGCCTTTATGGTCTGCATTAGTACATAAGTAAAGTCTGTGCATACGTTTTTAGTCGAAAATTACTGTTAGAACCCGAACTGTCCCCTAAATTGGTTACAAATATACGCGTATTAAGTACTGAAATGTTTGCCTAATCGTTAACATAAGCACGAAAATTTGGCATGAATTAAAAGGTGCTCCGCATTATATGAAGAAGTTACTTAGAGAGGGATGCAAATTGCATGCTATGAGAAAGGTGTATTCATCGCTGAATCACAAATGTGCGGCCCCTGAGCTAACCACCTTCATATAGGCATTTTGGCAACAGTTCCAACAATTCATCATAATATTTACTGGAAAGATGTTATGAAATAGTTTTGGATTTTAAGAGTGGTTCTTGAGCATTGCCCAGAGCAAAGAGACATTGAACAGTTAATGCAGCAAAGTAATTGAAGTTTAAAGTGCCAAACAAGATTTATTGGATATAACACTTTCTTTGACATTTATAAAATAAGTTTTCAGTCAAACGGAAGTGGTGCAAAACCTGCTCACAAGGAAAACCATACTCTTCCCTGATTTTATGCAGCAATTGTCTTGCACGCAATGGGAACTAAATGATCTATGTTTTGATTTTTCTGAAAATAGCTTAATTGTCGATGTTTATGCAAACCTATTGAAATATCTGAAACCAAACAAGTGAAGAAGATGATACGTTTATTCTTATAGTGACATTCGTTTTGATCGGAAACAAGTGCCGTTATGATATACTTCAGTGTGTGAATAAATTCCTGATAAATTGATCACAATTTTAACCACGTAGTATGTTACTTTCATTTACTAATGTGCACGTTATAAACAGCAGTTAACCATATATACTTATTCATAACTAAAAGACTGCTGTGGTTGGTAATGTGCGTTACGTACAGTTTCAGTTTATTTAATACCTGTATGAAGAAATATGTTATGTCATAATTTAGAGCGATAAATTATATGCCCAGTTTCGAAGGAATATTGGTTAATAATAAAAGCAAATAAGAAAGCATGTGCAGAAATGATTTTTGATTAGTTAAGCAAAAGAAATAGATTGGCATTGGTAAGACTGAGCAAATATAACTATGACGTCATAACGTATGATTCCATTCACATTTTAACAAACGGCATGTACAGCGTACTGTTTGGCAGCCTATAGATATCTTTAAGTTAAACAGGGCATTAACTGCCTTCAAAAGAAATGCAAAAGCTGAAAACAACTACGAGTTTTAATTTCTTGTGTAATTTTAAATTTATACAGTAGCTTTAAAAAAATATTATAAGTCTGATGCCGACTACTCTGTGTTCAGGATGATGAATGAAATGAATTTAATGAATAGTATAGAGTTTGCTGATGTCAAAGTTTATCTGCAATTTCTATTTGAGTAATATTCCCTCCATAAATATATATTTAAGTTCCGATGAATATCGGGCTTGTTTGCATATTAGTTAATTTAAGTTAACGTGTTGAAGATCTAGGCAATACCAATGTCAGGATTAGGATCGTTTATGCAATCATGCGTAAGACCAGGATAATCCACAACAGGCAAGGAAGCAACCCACCGTTTGTATCCAGACATATTAAACACATTGGTGCTGGTGGCCCTTTCCAGTGTGGTAAAAATTGAGGAAATACATCTGACAAGTGCAATGTCTTAGTTTAACATAATAACCATACTTTTGGCTACTACGGTTTCGTCTGCTCTTTTAATGCTTCGGCGTGGTTTATGCCATTAGTGAGCTTTGTTAACTATTCACCTATGGAGTTGAAAAATTTTAAATTCACCATCAATTGTTTGTACGTATTTTAGAGAGTTTTTATTGTTCACTCAGAAGTATTGTGAAAAAAACTGAAGGATCAATGTTTGCTAAAAATGAGGCAATAACACCATCTGGTAACGCAAATGATTTGAATACTAATAAAGCAACAAAAGAGAATCAAAAGTAATTAAATAGCAATGAAATGATACAGAATTATTTTGGAAAAACTGTGAATATGAGAAGTCAAAGGAAATAGGTAGGTCATGTATGAAAATATGACCAACCAAACCAAGTGCTCAAAAATATTAAAACTGGTTTGATTAAGCTGGGCAATAAATGAAAATAAACAGTTCAAACTATAGACCATCCAATTACAAATTAAAATATCCATTTACTGCATGAAAGAATCGTTAACTATCCATGAACTTTCTCAATTCACGCTGGAAATGTTTGCCGAAAATGGCAAATCCCAAAACCGGTCAATTTCCTATATTTGCAACATGAATTCCAGACTTCTTTACTTTTCAGGTCTACTATCCATTTCAATTCAGAAGAATGAACATTTACAGCATCAAAATACGTCCTCCCGTAAAAAACAGAACGTTATTTATTTTATTGATAAAACTAGAGAATTGTTTTATTAATATTTATTTATTGTCGCTTTGACTGTTTTGGTCTTCTCGTGACCTCTATAGTTTGTGAACTAATACAATAGGTTAAGTCTGTAGAAATGAACTGAACTAATGATGGCGCAAATGAGATCGGAGTCTTTAGCACCTACAAGGTATAACATTCACCTTCTTAGGGTAAGGAAAAACTGCGAAAAAAATCTCCCAAAGACAGCTTGACCTGACCGGGAATCGAACCTAGGATTTCCAGAATTAGCACTAGCACAGGCTATTACACCTTGGAGGCTTGCATTTTTTAAATTTAATTCTTAAAGTTAAAGAATGTTAGCATCTAATTCTTCAGAAAATTGCAAACTTCATTTTACATGTAATAGAATTTCGTATTGTAATTATACAGGTCAGCCGAAATCCTCCGAATAAACCCAGCTGGCCCGCACCAAAAGGAGAATAATTAACACAGGAAATTATACACTATCTCAAAAAATTTTACTTCACTTGGTGCACTTTAACATTCCTCTATTTATCACCTAGAACACATGGTTTTCAATGTACTCCATTATCTCTTCCAATGTATCCCCCCTATCCATCCGTATTAGAGACCTCTGAGCAAAATTTGTTGGCCGTTTCACGCCCTAAATAGAATGGAACGCTGATGACCTAAGATGTTAAAGAGCGTCCTTAAATAAACAAATAAAAAAAATATCCGTAATGCAGTTTCTATTCCTGATAACCGTAGTTGCGGATTACAAGAATTACAACCCGAGCTGTTTACACCTCTTGCACTGCAGAATAACCTCCGATTAAAGGAAATATACAAATAGTCAGTGACCCGCGTGTTTTCTTTGATATGCAAGCACGGATGCGTATATTTATTCTACATGTACCTTTTATGAGGTTAGGAGGCACAATGGCAACTTCAGCCACTAGTATGCTGAGAGATATTCGCAAACACGACCTTCTTTGCGAAGGTTTGATGATCGGAAGCGGACAACAGACCAGATCATCCCAGTCAGTTCTACGCACTCCGCAAATTGAGTATTTGAATATATTTCACTATGAAGATTTGCACGCATCTGTACACCACATCAATCATATTTAAACTTATGTCGCTGTTTAAGTTACCCTGCAGATGAAAGCATAGTTGCTGGATAACAGTCATATGGACCGACGAAACCCTCTTCACTCCTGACTTCCATAATTATCGCATTCTGGAACCGTGAATATCCACATGCCTCACATGAGTGAGTTGAATTGGTCTATTTACGGACCCTGTTTAACATATCCGTTCATCAGCGTCCCATTCAATTTAAGGCGTGAAACGGCCGGTAAATTTTGCTCAAAGATCTCTCCTTTCAGGCTTCAGGTTTTTTTACATGCCGTAAATATACGACATGGAATACATGGCTTCACTTCCCTTCTGAAGGAAGTCATATTTAGGATTTTTACACCCAAAGAAATCCATAGATCGTGGCCGGGATTGAACCTGCGAAGGATTGAATTCTACGAGGCAAGTGTGGTTACCACTGGACCACCAGGTCAATGTGTGGGCTACTTTTTTTGATTATTGGAACCCGAGAAACTCAAGAGCGCTAGTATGCATCTTACTTCCGGGACTGTCAAGAGTTCTTGGAAGATATTCCTCTGAAAATGGATATATATCCTCATTAGTCTTGCAGCTGAATAACATATTCACTATAGATGGATTGATAGAGCATGGCCAGTATGATCTCTGGATTTAAACCCGCTAGATATTTTCCTGAAAGAGCTGGTCTACCGACAGTCTGTCGACATCCCCCGAGATAATCATTGCAAGACTTCATGCAGCCATAGCGTCGCCTGCTGATCAGCATTTTGTATCCAAATGGAGAGGGGCTGACCTTTGAACTTTTTAAACAATTTAACGTCCCTCATAGCAGCAAAGGATATTTGGTGTAATGGGTGCGTAAATGAGTCCGGAGTCCACAACGCTTAAAGTTACTCAGTATTCACCTTTTCAGGTAAAGAAAAACACCGGAAGAAATCTTAACTGGCAACTTATCTTAAAGGATTCCAACCCGCGATCTTCAAACATGCAGACATGCTGACCACAAGACCATTGGGGCAGTCGAACACAGAACATGCTTACATAAGTACCAATTTCTTTACTTAAGCATATTGGCTCCATCTGATCGCTCATTATTACTTTGAACACCAATGTAATCGTTGCACGCATCTACCTAGTCCATGCTCTAATTTTATTAGCTCTGTAGATTCCCACCATCCTGTATAACTTAGCAGCAATTTCCCTCCCTTAAAGCTGCCACTCTAATTCTTCTAATTTTATTTGAGGTTACCTGAAGTGAACTTTGCATATAGTCCCTCTAATTAACTTATGTTACTCTTTTATAAGCAATGCACCACATGCCGACATCAAGATCTTAAAAGTGTATACTGAATAGAACTTCCTCGGTGAAAATGGAAAAACCAGAGAGCGTACTATTCTTACAGATTCACCTTCGCTTCTGACAAAACACAGGCGTTGCAAGTAATCTACTGGGAAACGAGCACACGAACCCAACAAGTAGGAAAAGAGCATGCCTCCTATTAGAACATTCGTTTTTAGCAATGCCGCGACCCTGAGTTAAACAGGGTCAACTCTGCTTTCAGTCCAAGCGAAGAACAGATGAGCCTTGCAAAGTACAGTCCGCAGCAAAAACCAGATCTGGACTGGTTTCTCAATCTACCCGTAAAGTGCCAATATGATTGATAAGGTTACACTGCACATTATTGGTTCCAGCGCATTGGTACAGCAATCATAACGTAAAAAATAAATAAATAATCCGTAAAGAGAAGAATAAAAATGTCCTCTTATAAACTATTTGTACTTCAGATCATATAACAACCCCCTCTCCGTAAAGGCTATCACTAATTAACTGGAGAACTAGTTCTTAGTTATTTAAAAGATGTTTCCTTATTATTTTAGATGTGTTAAAATACGATACTCGCATGCTGACTTATGGGAAAGAAATACTCTAACATAACTGATACCACGTAAAGATGTAAGTTTTTGATCAGAGACGCTCGCGTGTTGAGAGCTAACCCAAGCTCTGTTTAGTTATAAAGAGGGGAAAGAGTGCTGATTGAAATCTTGGCAGGTAATCTGAAATAAAATTAGAGGAACGAAACATCGTACCACCTGACTCGCTAATCAATTTGGAGAAAGCTACCACCAGTATCCAGCGACGATTTCAGAAGCAGGAGCATTTTCAAGTGAGAAAATATTTTACTGCTATATTGTACTAGGCTATTAAAAGCACCGCGTCGTTTCAACTGCGATTCTCACAAATCAGATAAAATGAATCACTGAAATGAACAAAATTTTACGTTCTTAAAATGCTTCTTTCGAACGCCCCGAACTCTAAAGTTTAACATTTTCTTTAAAAAAATATATAATTGTTATTTTGAAAACTCAATGTTTTCCTGAAAATTAACTGGCTTTAAGAAGAAAAGATATTTCATTATACAATTCTAGACATTTTCTGCCTATTTCACTTCTAAAGTTACCTATAAACATTTATATAACTAGTAATGCTCCCTTCATGGCTTATTTAAACGTAGATGATTATTATTACTTATCATTTAAATTCTAGGAATCACAACAGTTAAGTCTTTCGCTTCTTTTCTCCCCTCCCTTACCTTGTACTATACAAAAATTATTGCAGACCAAGTATAATACCTTTATCAACTTTCTAACTATATTAAAATATGTAATGTTTACATGAAGTATATTTTTTAATTTAATTTTTCTGTATTTTATATAGCTATGTAAGCATATTGTATGTGTATTTTTGCTGTTTTTTTTTTTTTTTTTTTTTTTTTTTTCCCTGCCTTGTAGAGTTGAACAGAATCCATGGCTTTAACTTTTGACAGGGTAAATAATTAAATAAATATTGTAAGTAATCGAAGCGAAATGCGTTCCACTAATTTCGCCTTACACTTACACAAGTCATTATTGCAATGTTCCTGCTAACTGAAACGTGTTTCAGGTGTGGACATCGTATTTCCTTTTCGGTTACGTCATTCACTTCTTGGAGAAGTCACTGAAGTTAGACACAGTGTGATGTTCAAAATTAATACAGGGCAGCAATTAAACGCTTAACTAAAGAATAAACATCATATAGTGGTGTTATACAGAGCATTGATGTGTATATGGGGAAGCTTTTCCTTCATATTCCACTGTAGACAGGTCAAAAGTATTTCATTTGGACAGAGAGAGTCTTGAAGATGGCTCACTTGAGGTTAGGATGGTATTGACACAAGAAAATCTCCTTTACGATGAGGAAGTTCTGAAGACAGGTTGGGGTTTTCTAAAAACAAATATGCTTCATAACCTTCATCAACATTTGCATGTGCATAAGTTAGCTACAAGATGAGTTACCCGAAAAATTTCCGCATTCAAACGCAAGTGTGCGTGGAATGTTGTCAAAAGTTTTTGAACCTTTCCCGTGGTAACGAGAAGGTAGTATTGAAATCCATCGTCACAGGGGAAGAAACTACGGTCCTCTACAACAACCAGCTAGAAATGCCCACATCAAACATTGCACGAAGAAGTTCATGGTGACAGTTTTTGGATCTTCGGGGGAATTCTGATAAGAATTCAAAGAACAGTGTCAGGGAAATATTATGGGAGCTACTGCATTAACTATGCAGTGCTATCAAGGGAAAGAGGCATGGAATACGGTGTAAAGGAACCTGTCTCCTAAGTGAAAACTCACCAGTGTACACGGCTATTGTGAACACATGTGATTTTCAGAATATGCACATCTACCATACAAACCAAATTTTACTTCCAGTGACTATTACCCGTTTTCAAAACGGAAATTTGGCGTTCGAGGGTGGGGAATGACAAACTGAGTTGGAAAATTCTGTTTTCTAACATTTTGCAGACAAAGCTTTAAAAATTTTAAGGGAGATTGAAATATTAATCTTGAGTTGTGAGGAATGTATTGCAGTAAAGGATAATTATGCTAATAAATGACACCTGTGTTTTATTCTACCACCTGCCTAATATGGTCAGGCCGGAAATTTATGGATCGCACCTAGTAAAGGAGTGGTTATTTGACGCAAGTACGATTTCTAGATTCTTTTGTGCATTTCCTTCCTTAGTCTACCAACAATCCTGTGGCATTCAAGGACAGTGCTTTGCTTTAAAGGGGGCTTGAGAAAGATTGCTTAGGGTTGGAAAATAATTACCTAAGATGCGACCTCTTAAACAGTTTAGGCTCTCACATTCACAGAATATGTGTGAATCTGTATCATCAAACCATGATATATCCATATCAGCTCCCATCTAATATAGATGTCCTTATATTTGCACAGTGGCCTTGTAGTTATACTATCCCAGACAGTTCTATTTAGCAAGAGCAATTTGTTTTGACTTGCTTGGAAAACTGTTGTGTTCTTGATTAGTCTAAAGAAAGTTGTCTGTTGCATTGGTACACCTCAGTACCAACGGCACAGCTAGTCTTGAAACCATCTACGTATTATACTGGTCCCCTTCAAGTCATGAATGAATTACTTCATTTTGCCATTTATTTATTCCTGTATATGACATATTGAACATTTTCTCAAATTACTGTTTTGATATCGCTAGATAAGTTTTCATATTGGGTGGTGAATTACATTTTGCATCTCTAGGAAATAAGAAAGCATACATGAAAGTTGTCTGGTAAAAAAAAAATTAAAAAGCAAGTTTAAACAAGTTTAAAAAATGACAAATTTATTTTTAATGCAGCCTCTCAAGAGCTATGAAATTGGTTCATCGAATATCCGATTTTTCATTGTTGGGGAAAAAAAGTTGGTTGGTTTGTAAATGTATAGTGCCAAATTTGGTAGGTATAGTTATAACCGTTTCTGCGAAAATGATTAGTTGGTGTACTATTGAACATAGTCTGTTAATATTCGCACTACGATAAACATTTACCTGTGTAGGTCTATCACGTAGACTACATCCCGATTACAATTTTACACACTGATGTCATTTACGCCACCCGATAATTTTCTCATCTGTGTTTTAGCCCTGGAAGAGCACAACCTCTGAGAGTGACCAGGGGGCTTTCCCCAGCAGGTATACCCTCTGGGAAGAAAGCGGCTTTCTCTCCCTTGGTACAGGCGAATGCAAATTTACTGCAATCACAAAAGTCTTAAGCCGTATGCAATGAACACGTCATTTTTAATAGAGTAAATTTAGAACAAAGCTTGTCAAAACTTGTCTTTAATGGACTATTTTCTGTTCTTTAATAGACAAAAAATCAAGTGAGCTGATTCTAGTTTCGAATGATCAGATGCCACAATAAAATCAACATATTTAAATATTAAATTAAAATATGATTTTTTCCACTAACGTCAAACAGTTTTATATGTACCTAGAGTAAAATTCCAACTCGTCTGTTGTGTTCGATACATAGCCAGGGGATGGATATTATTTTACACCGAATTTCCACTACAGAAGACTGCGCCGCAGTATAGGATGATGAACATGGCCCAAATCTTGTCGCAAAGTTTCTAAAGACCTGCCAATGCGACAGGATGTTTAGTAGTCCTCTGGTTGACTTGACGGGTATTGAGCTAAAAAGTATCACATTGACGCCTATCTCAGCTTCTCTGACAGTGTGAATGGATGCTAGGTATCCAATGAATCCATATATTTCAAGTGTCGTGACCCTATAGGATAGAAATATCTTCGCCGAATAAGGAGTCTATGATATTCTATTACGAGAGTAGGTCTACAAGTTTCCGGGCTCGCCGATAAGCATTGTCGCCTTCACAAAACTCTTATCTGTTAAGTAAATAATTGCAGCTCTAACTTCCTCTCCACTATGTTCAGTTGTTCAGATACAGTTGCATGAAGAAGGCTATGTCTAGAAGATTGTGACATGTTCAAAATGGAGTGCCCAGCTGTTATTAAGTTCTTCACAAAAGAAGGACTTATTCCAAATGAAATTAAACAGCGATTGAAGGGTGCATATGGGGGAGCACTCACTTCATATTCTATCGTAAAAGAATGGCCTAAACTTCTTCGAATGGGTTGAGAGAGTATTGAAAACGAAAAGCGTGCACGTCGGCCCTTGGAGGTGCTCACTCCTGAAAATATCGCTCTTGTGGAAGGAGAAATTACGGAAGACCCGCAGTTTAAAGCTACAGAAATAGCAGCAAGGTTGGACCTTTCTAAGTCAACAGTCCTTCGAATTATTCATGAACATTTACAAATGAATCAGGTTAGTGCAAGTGCTATGGGTGCCTAGACTTCATTCCTCAGTCCAAAAGCAGCAACGAGTCATCTGTTGTCAGGCATTTTTGGAGCTCTGCCGTGGTAACGGAGTCATCTGTTGTCAGGCATTTTTGGAGCTCTGCCGTGGTAACGATAGAAGTTCTGCAAACCATTGTTACAAGAGATGAAACTACGGTCATCTACTAGGATCCCATGTTCAAAAGAGAATCAATGGAGTGGCGTAAGCCTGGCGAAGCACCGCCTCTAAAGGCCAAGGTCACTCAGTCAACCAACAAGACCAACAGTCAACAACCAGTCAACCAAAACATGGCCACAATCTTTTGGAACTGTGAAGAATTCTTTTCATCGACTTCAAGGAGAGAAACACTACAGTAAATGGAGAGTACTATTTGACCTACTGCACAGACTACGCGTGCTTCTATCAAAGAGAAAAGGCAAGAAAAGCTGAGTGGTACCGTGCGCCTTCACGACAACCCGCCTGTGAACACAGTTCTTGCTGCAAAGAAAGCTGTGAAGAAATGCGGTTTCGAGGAGATCGACCATCTACCCTACAGCCCAGATCTAGCTCCCAGTGACGATTTCCTCTTTTCAAAACTCAAGAAGGACCTTCAAGGAAGGAAATTTAAGTGTGACGAAGAAGTGATGGATGCTGTTTATGCCCATTTTGCAGACAAGACTTCTATTTGGGGGGGGGGGATTGAAATGTTAATTCAAACATGTGAGAAGTGTTTTGCAATAAAGGATAAATAAATTGAAAAGTGAAATATAGTTATTGTCTTTATAATACCTAGAAAATTTGTTAGGCCGGAAACTTAATGGACCTATCTCGTAAGTGTAGGCTACATTCATTTTCACATTATTTACAGTTATCTTGAACTTTCCGCAAGCATAATAACCAAAACGAACCTTCTGCTCTGTGTGTGTGTGTGTGTGTGTTTCTGATGAAGCAGAAATGTCCTTTTTGGATGGTAGTTAAGAGTAAGTTGCTGCCATCCAGATTTATGAAGGCTTCGTCTAATTCTCATCTATCATCCATTTTTTGGGCATTGTTTAGTCGTTTTTGATGTAATATTCTACGCACGCGCATGCGCTTTGTGTCGACAATAAACTGTTTTTTGATGTAGCTAAGATGCTGGCAATGGTCCATGTTCTTTTATTACTGCTGTTCACTGTCGAGTTCGATCTGGCTGCACTACCTGTCTGTTCATTTTTTTCTAACCCTTTGGCTTAAGGTGGAACCTGTCCTCATGCCATCGTTCCTCATACGGTTTTCTGACAGCAAGAACCTCCAGAGCTGAGCTATCACTGACAGACTGCGCATGGCATTAAATTATTTAGCTTCGTGCGACTGTATCTACATTCTATAAACTCACAATGACAGATTTCACACAACAACTTTATGCTGAGTCACGAGATTACAACAGTTGAGCATTAGTACAACTTAAACTACGCCAATTTTCCATATACTAAAAAGTCTCGGCAAAATGTGCACATTATTCCTTTTCGCAGCAGTGTGTCCAGAATTACGTTGGCAAAGCATTTGAAGGAGCTTCTTTGAACTTGCATAATGTTTCTTCATCCTTTTGCGCAAATGTTCTTTTTCGCTTTTCAGATTAAGGAAAACTTTTACAGTTGTCGTTTTTATGATCTTCGCAGTTTGATGTTTGGAGTTCATTATATGCATGAAGAGAGTTGGTTACTTCAAACCAAAAGTTTCTCACCCGAGATGTCAAAAATATTCTGTCCATTGAATACTGTCATGATAAGTCATTACTTGGAGCAACATTCATGGTCTACTGATTTCTGCTGTCAGCCACACTAGAGCATGTAATGTCTAAAATTCAATGTTTATCAGTTCATGTTGCTCAAAATGCGTTGAAAGAAACAGAAAATGGACAAGTAAGGAAAATGGCGACATTATATGATGAAAGATGTGATCGATCAACAAAATTTACGCTTAAAACAAGGACAAAGCTAGACAATTGTGTATGGACCAGGTGACAGGAGCAAGAAGAGTGGTAAAGAAACTGGGTTTTTCTGAAGATTTTCTTTGTCAAAATAAGATACTGGAATGACAACAATGTGGCGCTATGCACTGTGAAAAAGTTACTTACAAGGCATCAGTAAAGCCTTTTCTTAGTGAAAACACAGGTGCAGACCAGCTACCAGTTTTACAAAAGGTTTACTGAAGACAGTACTAAAGGACCCATAAAAGTGGGCAGAAGACTCTTTGGGCCAAAATGTTGAGCATTTGTGGGTTAGATTGGACTGTGTGTAACCTAGAACAGTAAGAAATGTGATTTATTTTCACACAAGTCGTGTGTTGGTATACTGAAAGTACTTGGCCTGATTCAAGAAGAGAAGAGAAGAAGACGGAGAAATTACTATGATAGTTGTTAAGCATCATCCTTTACGTAGCTGTAAAGTTTCAGACGCGTTAAGTGTAGTCACTTGTTTGTGACATCGTGTAAACAAACCGGTGTTAACATTTCCTACAAAATGGATAAAATACGAGCTGTGATAAAGTACTTCGTTATGAAGGGTTTAACCCCAGCATATATACAAGATTCGTATTCCATATTAAAGAATTCTTCCTCTTCGATTTCGATGGTTAAAAAGTGGGCTGTTGAATTTAAGAGTGCTTGTACATGTATTCAAGATGATGAGTGCTTAGGGTATCCCAAAAGGCCTATTACCGACTAGATTGTACAAAAATTTACAATGCCGTACTTAATGATCGCCGATTGAATGTATGCGATTTGGCTGACATTTCAAAAACCTCGGTAGGTCCTGTCCACTACATTGTACACGAAGTTTTGAGTATGAGAAAGGTTTTCGCTGGATGGATACCGCTTTTGTTAACAATGGATCAAAAACTCATTAGAAGGAACATTTCGCAAGAATGTTTAAACTTGTTTAAACGCAATTCCGGCGAGTTTTTTCGGCGTTTCATAACAGTAGGTGAAACACGGATTCATCACTACACGTCAGAGACAAAGCAGCAGTCCAAACAGATGAAAGTACACCAAAGAAAGCAAAAACGGTTCCATTTGCAAGAAAAGTCATGGCTATGGTTTTCTGGGATTCTCATAGTTTGCTACTCGTAACTCCAGAAGGCAGAATCATTACCGAGAGCATTTCACTTCACTACTGGACCAAATGAAGGATGCTGTTCAGGCTAAACGTCCACACCTTGCGAAAAAGAAAGTTATTTTTGATCACGATAATACGCCTCCACATAGGGATTGTTGTTGCAAAATTGCATGATCTTCACTTCCAAGGGCTCCCATATCAGTCATACACACCGGATTTGGCTCCCAGCGATGACTTTTTGTTTCGAAACCTGAAGAAATGGCTGGGTAGATGAAGATTCACATCAAATGATAAGTTTGAAGCAGAGACGGACGTTTATTTTCCACAGATGGACAAATCTTATTTTACTTGGAAAGTCGTTGGACTAAATGTATTGATTTACAATGTGAAAATGTTGAATTTTTCTCTCTTAAATTTTGTGTTTTCTTAGTCAGGCAAAGAACTTTAAAACGCCATTCGTAAGATTTGGAATCGGAAGGAGATGGAAAACTTTCGAGGTCACGGTGGAATCTTCGGCTTACTGTGCCTATGTTCTTCCATCTGAGCTAACCTCAGGCTATGTCGTTGATACCAAGCTTAGTTTACAGTAGGCTTGTGTGGGAAACACACGCACGCACATATAAATTAATCCTAATCGTAAGGTTGACTATGGTCATGAGCGCTTGGAAAGTATGGAGTAGCTTTTTCAGGATAAAACCAGATAATATTAGAAGTCTCCAGGGTGTATAAACATTTGGGGAAGATTCACGGTGTGTCGCACATTGCACGATAGCTCAAATGGAAGAGCACTAGCACATAAGTGGAAGACCCGTGGTTCGAATCCTAGCCTTAACATTCAATTTCTCCTACTCCAAACCCAGAACAGGCAAAGGGAACAACTCCTTGACAGGACAAAGAATGGGCACCTTTTAGCTAGGAAACAATTCTGACTTCTGATGAAGAATTTCCGAAAACTGATATGCAGTACCAGCGAAACAATAGAAGTCACATAAAATACTGAAAATAACAGTAGATCACTCTGACAACTTACAAACGAAATTAACAATTTTAGGGATAATAAATAACTTCCTGAATTTTTCACACACAGTTTTTTTGTATTTACAGTATAAACACTAGTGCGTCGTTATGCAACACGGCTTTGTTATTTGTATTTAGAAACTCGCTCCGGTTCTTCTCAGGTCCTTCCTTCGAGATATTACTGCATTTGCTTTAATAACATGCTATCGTATGCTGTACTTCAACAGCCATTCCAATTAATTACAATTATTGTGTATTTTAAGTTTTTAAGTCCCGTGCCGAGTAGTGCAAGCGTTCGGGATGCTGGATTACAATGAACAATTTGCATTTTCGAACCTACGAGCATTATCATTCACCGGAAGGGGAAGCTCTAGGGCTTGTCTCAGCGGGGAATCGAAACCTGTCCGCTTTGGGCAAGCTCTCTCTTTGTGCGTGCGTTGTGTAAACAAAGCAAGTATTTAAATGAATCATTCTTTTTCATTTAACAGTAGCAAAAAGAACAAACGAACATGAGTATCATGTTCATAAAACGCTTGGGAAATCTACACCGCTCACTGCTTTTTCCCCGGAGCGCAGTGCTTCCGGCAATTATGGTAATTATACCAATTAGAAAATAAACACACTGGTAAATACGTGTACTTAGAATTTTTTTAAAAGAGGGAGGTGGATAACGACAAAATGCCAGTATTTGGGACGATGCAGAAAATGCATTAATGATTCCATATTAAGGCGGCACTTGTACACTTTGGCCATTTAAGGTTTCGGAGAAGGGGAAAAGAAGTATCTTAACCTGAGAGCCTGTTCCAACCTGGATCGAACCAGGCTCACTCGTTGGCAGGTTGCGTGCATGAAAAACCGAGGATTTTCATCCGGTAATAATGAAAAACAAAATTCGCTATTGTTGCATAAAACGCGCGGGTAATAAATGTTATAGAACATGAGAGCTTTTATTCAGACTTAAAAATGCCTCTAAAATAAAAAAGAGCACACCTAATAGATGAGTAAACACATTTTGTTAACATTTGCATTTCATTTTGTTTACAGTACACAGAACTAAAGTTAATACCGCGTAAAAAAAAAATGTTTCAACTAATGTGCTTATCCAAATGTTAGTGAGATGTAAAGTACTTAAAATATATAACAAATTAATTCATATGCAGGGTTATCTACGACAGTTTGCAGCCGTAATCTCCAGTTTTCCAACAAAGTAGTTATATGAGTTCAAGAATGCTGTAGCAAATATTATCCAAAGCTACTCTTATGGAACTGAAACTCGCATAGTTCGCTTGAATACACGCGATCTTCCACTTGTTTCTAAATCTATATTATTTAAACATTTTCACTCGAAATAGGCCGGCCAAGACCATGAAACTTTATCTCCATGCATCCCTTCCTTTCTGTCAATGCTGGCCATTTGGGCACATTCCCATTTTCTCCATAGCTAATGAACAATTCGGGCTGTCATGTAACATGCTGTTCAAATGATACAGTAGTAGGATGAATAGTTTATTCGTGGCAGATGGCTTTGTGAAAATATGTGTTGCGTCCATCTTAACTAAAAAATAAATAATTAAATAAATAAAAACTAGCCCCGAAGAACCAAAGCTTATGCACGACCCATAACCTGTCTCCGTCCTGCGTTATCATGGACAAGAGCAGTATTGCAGAGGTGCGTATGATCAACATACGTACCACGGCCATCCACTGTACAGTCTAGATCCGGCTCTCTGTAACCTTTTTTCTGTTTCCAACTGTCAAGGAGTCCGGAAGAGGAGGTTGATGCAATCTCTAACGAGGCTTCCCCATGAATGGTTCCGGTGGAGAATTTGTATGGAGAGTAAAGGAGACTCCTTCGAAAACAATTACAGTTGGTGAGTTGTGATCTTCTATTTAACAGAATCCTGAAAATTAAATGGTTTTCCTCCCAGTAGCATCTGTTATCTAGACATGGCATTTTATCACCTTAAATCACCCAATATTTAGTACAGAAAATTCTGGGTACTTTTAGAGCGGATACAGAAAGTTAATCATTGTGTGTGTTTGCAAATACTCTTCACATTACACAGATTGCAAACTACTAAAAATATCATTTAGTCATTATGCATATACCAATTTGTTCATACAGATAAATATTTTGTCGCTCCCGTGTATTTATACTCTTTTCTGTTCATGCTCCGAACCAAAGATAGGCTTTATAAGTTCGCAGATATATTTATGCGATCGTAGGGATAGTTTTGTGTGTAGGAAACTAATAAATTGCTTTCCCATTCTACCTTAGTCGCGTTATAATTAGATATTGTGATACTATCATTTACGTTTGTAGTCAAGACTATTTTGGTTTCTAATTGGCTCAGTTTGTATGGCTGACTTGTAGAATTGTGCATTCATCCAGAATGTCATTACTTCTTTTGCAAATGAAACGGTTTACACATTGGTATCTTCCTAGATCAGAGGAAGAACATGATAAGGTTCTCCATTTTGTACATGTTGGCTATGATTCTGGAAAGTGGAATTCGTTGTTGGTGAAAGTAGTTAATCGTTCTACAGCTTCAGCTCAGGTTATAAACATGAGGAGTTGGGAGCAATAGGATTTGAGCACAGTCAATCATACTTTCCACATTTCCTTCAGCTTTGTAGCAATGACTTAGTGACTTCATCATTGGCAGGTTTTGACAAGTAAAAATGCTGTTCAGCGCGTTAACAGAAAAGCACACTATTCAATACTAGAGTCATAATTCTAAAATATCGAAGCACATTAATTTACAAAGAACAAAAGAGCATGACAAGCTTAGGCTCCGTCTGAATGCCCCAGGTTGAGCATGAATTTTGAAGCGATTTGTTGTTAACGTCGAGTGGCGTCAAGTTGTGAGACAATTTTGAAGCGATTTGGTAAACTGATGAATGATCGCTTCGGTGTTGTTGCCTACGCTTCAATGAGATCAATTTCTCAGGGTAAATTCTGCTATTTCGTTTATTCATACTGAACAGAACTGCTAGAGGAATTCAATAGTATAAATAAGTACGCAATGCGACCTTTATATTTACATATATGCGTACATATATATATACACATATTGGCACTTTATGTTCAAAATCTTTCGCGTCCTCTGGTGTTTTACGTACGATAAACTTAGCTGCTTCGAATATAAACTTAGTTGTTCCGTGTGAAATTTACAGATGCGTACCGCGGTTAACTGAAAACTGATGTATCGGAAATGCTTAGTTGAACTGCTGAACTCATAACTGCTTTTCAGCTCAGTATAAATTTAAAAAACTACCTAATTGATGTATCACAGCTGTGTTCCCGCGTACGAAGTAAAACTTACCTGCGCCTGAGCTGATTCTGTAAACTGCGTGCCTCAACAACTTATGAGTAATGCGAACTGCGTGTATCTTGCCGCGTGCAGATCTTAGAACTACTTCCTGAGCAACGAGCAAATGAGTGTCCCAGCGAAGCAAATGCTTTCTTATATATTAAATCCATATCAAGTGATCGTCGGCTTTTAACACGGGGGTCACAAAGGCACGCACAAGTTTCGCGCCTATATTTAAAAGTTCAAACACACATTTTCCACCGACTAGTTTAAGTTCACCTATCACGCGTATCATTTGCTATTTTTTGAAAGTTTAAAATATATTGTTAGCATTGGGCAGTTTAAAGGCTATCAGTATAATGCCAGTTGTGGTCAAAGCTCCAAACGGATTTAAAAGTCCTTCAGTTTATCATTCTTGCAAAGGTAGTACTTTTTAAAAAGGGGCTTCACACGCGACCCTCGGGTGTCTTTCTATTGTGTAGAGTTGTATGACCTTGTTGGCTTTCCAAGCTACCGTAACCGAAAAACACCAGACTCTCTCTTTTGTTGACATACAAGCCACATGTTAGCATTATGTCGCAATTTGCATATATACAATATCTACCTACATTACTAATTACAATATATTAAATATAACTAAGTTTGCAACATTCATATATTATATTTTAGTGGGGGGGTGAGCCGTAAGGACAGTTTCATCCTAACTGTAATTATTACTTTACAGCTTTATGTTTAAATTAATGTTTCTGCTTGTACTATACTTAATAGAAATATGTCACGATTATCATTTTCTTCCAGTTAAATTATTTCGTTATTTTCGTTTTCTAAACTTTTTGATGAAACCAAGCTAGTGAATAAACTTTGTTAAAATGTCCTCTAATTGGAATATTTGTGTTACGCTGCACAGCTAAGCGGAATTATTAAAAGTGGCTAAACGAGACGTAATATCATAATCAGCGAAGTTCGCCAAAGCATCCAGTACAACAAAGCACAACACACCTGCCAATCTGGGCCCGGGATGGTATCATCAATCCCGTTTATAAACCAACGTTGCGTCATGCAAATCGCGAGGGAACATATTTGTTATGCTGAGTCATTCGCCGCTATATGCCCAGCATTTGACAGGTTTCATAAGCTAAGAGCCTTAACTGACATCCATCATTTTAACATAACAAAGCCGAAATTGTTAAAGTAGATGAAGCCATTTCATAACAGCTGACACCGAGTGAAATGCTACATGTAGTTCTTTACCGCTTTTCTTTGAACTTAATAGCAATAAATGAATTTCGTTGACACGATAAAGCTATAAACCCTGCCAAATTTTAAACTGGATTCTTGAACATTAACAGCAGAATAAAAAGGAATGACACAGAAAGGGATGTTTTATTTTATTTTTTTCTCTCTCCTCTTACCGTCCATTTTTCCAGCGGAAAGAGAAGACATGCTTGTATGTGGTTAATTAATTTTTGGATTCCACTAAGTAGAAAGTCATAACCCACTAACTCTGCCTATTTCTTTTCAAAGTAGCCCACCCCAATTACATATAAAGTTATATCCTCGAAAACACATGAAACCACGCCATGGCACTAGCCTTCTCTTCGCTTTTTTCGGACTCCGAAATTGATAGCCCCTCAGTTTTTCCTGCAGTGTTGGAAACAGGAAAAAGTCACTGGGTGCCAGATCTCAACTGTGCGGTGGGTGGTTCACTGATGTCATTCCCGATTCATGGTAGAAATTTCATTGTTTTCAAAACTGCGTGTGCAGAGGCACAGCCATTTGACACTCCCCCGTAACCTATACTTTAGTGTACCTATTAGCAGTGCCTATTTTTTGTTCCTGGAATTGAATGGTTGCAATTTGGCCACTTTAGAGAAGAAACTAGCATCCCCTTTCGGCCTATACTTCAACATCGCCTAACCTGGTCACTTGGGAACACCCAATTCGCCGAATTGATCTATCCAGCTTTCGTCACCAGTGAAGATATCGTGTACAGGGGTTCAAAGAAAGTCGGAAGAGGTAAACAAAGTAAGGGAGATAGCAGTGTCGACCTGGATGGGAGGGAGGGTGGTAAATAGTTGCAAGCTCTTCCTATCACGTTGTAGTCCAATCCCCGTCACTAGCTATCCATCTCCAACAGTTGCACTCCAAGAGCATCATCATCATCTTCTTCTTGCTCCTCTTCGCTGTCGATTTCCACTTCATTATGCTCACTATCACTGCCAATGAAATCATTGGCGCCACCCAAGTTTATTATAAAACGTTCCCCTACTTCTAGAATGCCTTCTTCTTTCCACGCATTCTCTTGAAAACGCGTTGTCACTGTGTAATTTCTGTTAACTGTTGTAACGCTGATGATGTCATGCCTCTGATGATGTGTTTTTGTTACCTGATTGATCAGGGATAAGACGAACCGAGCCCGCCGAGCCGGCAGCATAAACATGTACCAAGTGTCAATCACAAACTAATTTATCGCCTTCTGTAGTTTTCTTAGCCATTATGATTCCACTGCTTTCACAAATAAGGGGATCGAATTGTTGTGGGTGACACTGTGCCCAGAACATGTCATGTAAACTGAAAACTGTGGAGATGGTCGACGCATGGCAGGCAGGTAATGAAGGGGGTCTAAGAGACTATCGAAAACAAAATAAAAAGACAATAAAAAGACAACCTCCGAACAATATACCACAATTGTTGAAAATCCTTTCCGTAGTGTCAGTAACGGAACTGTGGATAATGAAATTGCTGCCTGCAGTAAGGGTTTGAGGTGTCGACTTCGTAGCACTGGTCTTCACAATCGAAGAGCGGCGAAGAAAATTCTGCCTTTCCACTGGGAACTCAATACGGATTTGCGGTGCAGGAACATTTTACGTCGCGGGAAATATGTGATATGACAATTTGGTAGGAAGAAAAAGTATTTTCATTCGATTCAAGTAAGCAAATTATGTGCTGGCGTCCTAATGAGAAAAATACTCGCAGCAAACACATCAGTAGGGACATGTTACTGGTACTATATTGGGACAGATCACTGGCTCTGGACCTGGAGAGTTAATAGAGACTGCACCTCACATGGTTGCAGCCTAGTGACGCAGTTCTTCCGAGCATCGAAAATTCTGGTGCAAGATAACTGCGGCGTCCGCGGAACCCGTCGCATTTGAAATTTCTTTGCTCGGGTCCTCGATTGACTTCCTAAATCGCCTGATTTTAATATAATAGGGTATGTCTGAACTCAGATAGTTAATACGTGGAAGCACGGCCAACAGAGAACAAAGGCATCCCCAATGTAGTACTGTAGGTGAGTTTTAGATGACCTTCGAAAAGATCCAGAATATTTTAAAAAGCTAATACATTCGATTCCAGGACATCTGAATGACGTATACGACAGAAATGGTTCCTGGACCTCCTAATGAAGACCTTGCAATTGAATGTATTATTCAATTTAATTTGAAATACTATGTAGCAATTATAATACTAAAAATCTAATATTTCTTTAATTTTATAAATGTTTTACGTATGATTTCATCAAACAGTATAATGTTAAATACTTATTTAACACTTTTAATAAAATTAAAAACAAATACAACGTGATATCTCTTGGCTATGCTGCAGATTAGTTGTACTGCAAGTTACATACAATGAACAGATCATTTATTTTCTTTTGTATGGCTGAATTTACAGGAATATTTTAACACAAGTTGTGTGATTTAGAATCTGTCAATATTTTACTTTAATGAAAGTAAACTGCTATGGGATACAAGATATTATAGGGAATTGATTTGTAATTCCTTTTTTATGGTATATATGAATTAATTTTTGCTTAATGCTTTTGCATTATCTACATATTTTATATTTGCTCATTAGTAACGCAATATATTTTGTGTCTTTAAAATGAAATTAAATATCCGAAGAATGATTAATTTTTACAAATACCCATTCTTCACTGCGCTTAGTGAACCAGCATAGGAGACCTACAAACAATTTTTCTCCTCCTTATTCGTGGAGTGGGAAGTTGAAGGCTCTCTACTTTGTTTACATCTTCAGACTACCGTTGTGTCCCGCCATTGTCGAAACGACGACCTGTTTCCTGACATCATTTCACTCTTGTTGCCACCACCACCACGGGTGGCCGAGGTCGTTAAGGTGCAGGAGGTCTGGGGTTCGAACCCGCCAGAACCGTCCTTCCTGACAGGATTTTTAAGGTTTTCCTCAGTTCTTCATAAATGGTAAATGCGCGGGAGGTACTTTAAACTTAGGTCTGGAACGTTTCCTTCCTTAAAAAAAAACTCTTTCCCAATATATCGTCTCATCTCATGTATCATCAGTGTCCACCGCCTGTGGTACCTCAGTAGTAAAAACGGGCATTAAACACCTTAAAAAAAGTCTTGTTGCCTTCGTTTCTTCCGTGAGGTTGTGGGTTAACAACAATAAAGGTTCCTCATATGAACATATCTGTGCAGGAATAAATTATGTTTAGAGTTTTCTCTATCGCCCTGTAAGGCACTCTCAGATCGGTCTCCACTATGGCTTTTACACGAGCTATGTTTTCATTAGTGACCACTGTTGCTGGACGCCTCGTGTGCTTCTCGTCTAAACTCTGCAAACCATGTATATCTGTAATTTCCCCAAGCGTTATTGTTGGCTCAGGCCGCGCTCATATTCGTAAAAAAATCATTGCACGAAATTGTTCTCAGTAAACACACATCTAAGAACATCAGGTACAATTAACTTTTTGCCGTAGTTGCAACAATGGAATTTCCGCTTTGGTTAATAGTCAACATCTTTTTAGTACTTCCAACAGGAAACTTGTCTTATCGCTCAATTTCTTCAAATTGCGAAAATAAAATAGCTAGATAATAAAATCATCACTTATTGTTTGTTAATTATTCATACATCATTAAATCCTTTTAAATCATAAAATTTTCTTACATATTCTGTAGTTTATAAATTAATCATTCGAAATATTACCTATAAGACAACAATCTGACTACAGGTATGCCATAAACCACAATATTATGAAACAGAACTTCGGTACACCCCCATGGAAATGTAAATATAATATGTGCAAACTCAATCATAATATTTTGGTAATGTAGATATCATGTATGTATATATGTGTTTCATGATATGTAACTTAATATGCTATTTGTATGTAGAGGGGAAAGTCTCTAGTGTTATCTGTTTACGGTAGCTTGGAAAGCCAAAGGGGCCATAAAAATCTATATACAAAAGGACGAGAGTAAACCCGAGGGTCGAGCGTGATGTCACTTCAACGTATATTAGATTTGAATTTAATATATGTGGAAGCGTTTGTTCGGCTGGGACACGCAGTTCCGATATGTATGGGTCATCAGTTCGCATCAGATAAATTCTACATCTACAGATCAACGCAGTTAGAGGCAGTACACGCAGACACTTCAGTTTAAGTAACACATTTTAAGTTTCACATTCTGCGGGGAAACTTAACCTCGTCTCTTAAGTTCTACATGCTGCAAGACTCAGTTTTAAGATCTACATGCCACGATAAATCTGAAGCCTTGCACTCTTCAGAGACGCGTTCACTCATTGTTAAACGCATTTCTAAGTTCTACACGTGCCGAAATATATACTGAGGCATTCATAATAACTTCCATTTCAGACGCGGTTTTTATTCAGTTCATGTTTGCGGAAGTCACGGCAGCTAAGTTTATATTCCATGTACATAAATTCTATCGTACGCAAAACACCAGAGGACGCGAAAGATCTTGAGCATAATAAACTACCATATATACTGTATCTTATCGTCTGATTACTTATATTACTGGTCTTCTCTCTCAGTCCTCGAGTACGAATCAACAAAACAGCCCAATAATCTCCTGAGAAATTATTGTCAATGAAGCGTAAACAACTACATTCCAAAACCGTTTCATGATTATTTGGCTCACCAACGTGAAGCCAATAATGACAACTACACACCACCGACAATCCATTACATGATTTGGCGCCCAGCGTGGCTGCCACATCGATACCCGTGTCAAATAATTAAAAGCTCCCAACCTCCATATCACAATAGAATACGCAGGGGATTTGAGTAAATTTGTAAGGATGCGTGATATCAGTAAGCGTGCAGTGCAACATTTTTGTGCATCGACTTTATAGCATTCCAGAACATTTCTCCTTTTCGTGCCTAGTTTTCCGCTGGTCTGTCTAAACTAAAATGAGGTAAAATTCCTTTAGCCTGAGAAGTGCCTGGTCATCAACAACAGCTCTTTGTAGGAGAACATCATAAAGATGACTATAAACAGCTAAGGTATGTTTTATAAGATTGCCTCATGAAATCAGTTTCGTCCATGCTGCATGAGCGTTAAGAATGAGGAAATGCTCCATTCGACAAAACCGCCACAATCTCTCCAGAAACAAAAGTAGATCAGTGTGGGTAATGATACATGAAATATAAAATTGATCTGTAATGCGGCCATGCATCAATCTTGGGCATTAAAAGTAATGAAGCGGCAGATAAACTGGTAAAAGAATTTTTTTGAATGATTTATTTATGAACGCTCTTTAACAGCTCAGGTCATCAGCGTCCCATTCAACTCAGGGCCTGAAACGGCCGACAAATTTTGCTCAGATGCCTCTTTTTCAGGCTTGAGGTTCTTTTTCGTGCCGTAAATGTACGACACGGGATCAACGGCTTTACTTCCCTATGGAAGCCATACTTACGCCCCGAAAAAATCCATCGGTCCTGGCCGGGTTCGAACCCGCGATCTTGGGTTTAGGAGGCAAGTATGGTAACCACTACACCACCAGGACCGACTGGTAAAAGAAGGAACTAACAAAGATTTCAATAGGGCCAAAACCTTTCTGCGGCATTAGCAAGAAAAGTCGTACATCAATGGGGCAATAAAGAACATCAGATAATTTAATGGAATCTTTCGGGTAAAGAACTGAGCAAAATAGCATCCTGGCTAAAAACCTGCTGAGCAGGGATAGCAAACCAGGAAAGCTATTGGAATGATTACTGGACATCGGCCATTCCGGAAACACCTACGGACGATGGGACTCCTACTACATGCCGTCTGTGAACGTGAACAGTATGATGAGACTACAAAACACATCTTACAAGAGTTTGAAACTCTCTATTAGGATACAGTTCTTTAAGTGAAGTAATTCCTAAGACTGTAGGAAGTATTCTATAGCGCAATAAAGAACGTAGATCTGAAACTACAAAAGTAGGATCAAAGGAGTGCACAAAGGGATCTTGTGGCTTAAATGCCACGGTGTATCGCGGATTCAAATTGGGGACAGAACTTTTCTACTGCTAGTGTAAATATAGATAGCAAGCCTCTAGAATCTTAATAAATAGAATTAACAGTCATACATGGATGGCAATAAAACAATAAAGAGTTTTAACAGTGTTTAACGCCCATTTTAACTACTGAGGCATCACAAACGGTAAACACTGATGATACATGAGGTGAAATGATGAAGTGGGAAAGGATTTTTTTTAAGGAAGCTTTCCAGGCCTAAGTTTAGGATACCTATCCGGCATTTGTCATTTATGAGGATTGAGGAAAATCTGGAAAAAGCCCCAGTTAGGGAGGACAGTCCTGGGGAGAATAGAACCCCTAGACTTCCTGTTCACGAGTCCGTGCATTAACGACCTCGGTCACTCGTGACGGTCAACAGAGAGAGGGAGTTAGAGTGACAGCAAATTTAATAAAGATAATCGCAATATTGTCCTTATTAAAAATTTATTTTTCAGGATTTTGTGCTAGTAATCCTCTCGGTGTATGGAATCTGCAAGACGCAGTCTTTCTCTACAGAAAGCATTGTATACTCCCTAAGCTCTTGTACTCAAACTTTGACTCAAATAAATATACTAGGGGTTTGTTACCCAGTTTTTTTAATTTAATTTTTCTCAAAGAAAAATGCAAGGTAAACTTTGTATAGTATTTGCGTTTCTTTACATTCAATTATGGCAAAACAAAATAAAACTACTAGATCACAAATTCAATAGAAATTCATTAGTCTGCCAATCAGAAACGGCTTACTACTAACGAAACAATTGGTTATAGCGCTGGAGAGTGTATGAGAGCTTATTAATTCAAACGTAGCACTGATATTGAAATAAATGCATTTCCTCATATTATTTATGAACGCATATATTTCAACATAATAATTTAATAATCTTTTAAATGATTTTATTCAGCTTTGTAATGCGACAATTAGTAGTATAAAACTGGAGGCAAATTAATTTTCATGGAAACGCGAGTCCCAAGAGATAATGTTTCAAGTTGTGCATACACATAATGCTTTTTATGGGCAAGAAGCTGCTCCTTGCCGCTTCCTCTCACATTCCCTGATCAAAATATTTCACTAACTTCCCGAGTCATTGATTTCTACCACGACTGCAAACTAAATTCCCTCCAGATGACAGCCGTCCCCTACAAACACTGCATTTTTACGCATCAAAAAGCATTAAGCATTATGTTGAAATATTTGGAGTAGCGCAAACTACAACCTTGTAGAGAAACCGCCCCTAATTTACACACTTAATGCCAATCATATGAAATTCACTATAAACCTAATGTTCAAAAAAATCCGACTTACTTAGAGACGTTAGTTTATTATTTATCAGCTTATTCCCCACATTAAACTATCTAATATAACCTAAAAGAAAATAAAGTTGATTGCAAAACTAACTCTATTTTTTTTTTTTTAATTATTTTCGGACGCCCTTTAACATCTGTCAGCAGCGTCCCATTCTATTCAGAGCATGAAACGGCCGACAAATTTTGCTCAGAGGCCTCTCTCAGGCTTGAGGTTCTTTTTCGTGCCGTAAATGTACGACACGGGACCCACGGCTTTACTTCCCTTCCGAAGGAAGCCATACTTAGGATTTTTAAGTCCGAAAAAATCCATCGATCCTGGTCGGGTTTGAACCCGCGATCTTAGGTTTAGAAGGCAAGTATGGCTACTACTACACCACCAGGAGCGACGCAAAACTAACTCAACAAAGTTTGTATTTTCATTACAAATGACGAAAAGTGCTATGTTTCACAGACACATCTTACGAGAATTGAAGTGATTTCTTTCTGGAGTTATGTGTGGTTTTGAGCGTCCGTCAATTAAGGAAGAAAATAAAGTGTGTGTGTGAAGGTTAATACATAAATGGACATCTGCGAATAAACAGCCTAGTAAAAGCATTCCAAGCGATATTCTTTTATCATCTGACAGGTTACAATCATCAATAACAAAAACCAAATTAAGATTAACGCTAGTCTGGGTGCCTTTTTTTCTCCGGAGTTTTTCCTTATCCTGAGAAATGAATGTCAGATAGCTTTAAGACCCAAAGAACATCTAGCTCATTTGCGCCAACAAACTAATTTTTATCTCCATTATCTATACATAGTGGAGTCCTAATGTGCGTCCCAGCCCCAGAAATTCCCTACAACACCGCCATGTCAAGGGGGAAATGCCAACAAGTTCAATGAGAACAATAAGCTGGCATTGAGGGAGGGGGGGTTGGTTACTGCTGTATCCCATTTCCTTTACAACATTAATTACTCCGGAGTACTTAATATCTTCGGTAAAGTGATTGTTATGGAAATCAAAGTCCTGATTTCGAAAATTATTAGATGTATTCATTAGCTTAGTTTAACATACTATGAAATGCTGAAGAATACTTCTATTTAGTAATAAATTAAATATTACTGCATTTAATCTCATTGTCATGATAAAAAATAATTAAACATCTGTGCAAAATTTTAACACCCTCTTTAAAATGGCAGTATTTTTAGGCATATTCACAATTTACATGCTAAAATATTCCACTAATTAATTCATTTGTTACAACTTATTCTAGCGTGTTTCATTAATGACAATATGTGTAATGAATTATAGACCTTGAGCTGGTTGATGTAGCACTCTCGACGATGTGCTGAATAAAACGAAGTCCGAACAAATAGATGGCACAAAATATCATAATGGAAACATCACCTTTATTTATCATTAACTGTTCCTAATTTTTGCGAAGCGAGGGGCTGTTTTAACTATGAAAAAAAAAATTAATTTAGGTGATAAATTTACTTCTGGTAGTTTTCACAAACAATGACAAGATACATCCACATTCACCACATATTTTATTTTCACCTACATGAGTTAGAAGACAACTTGCATTGATTGCTGTAAAATATCCTACTGTGTTCTAACGTTTTCCTTTATTACAAAAATGTTCTCTTCAATTCCAGATAAGTTGAGTCAACATGTTTCAAGCTTAGAGGTCAGGTGTTTAAGTCACTGGCTTTTCAGGTTTATGAATAAGCGGTTAGGTTGACCTTAGGATGTAAGCAAATGTATTAGCTATAAGATGTTTGATGTTAAGCACAAACATTTTTAATATAATACTAAAGGCTTTATTGTGCCCCTTACACAACAAAAAATATTAGTTCACTAATATCTTGTACCTTTTCGTGAACGTCTGCTAACCCCCTTTATTAAATTTTCAGAGGAAGGAAATAAGAAGAATGAACAATAATATGCACTGTTTCTTTTAATTAATGAAAATGTACAGAAATGAAATAAGCAAAAGTGTTCAATGACACTGTTTACCCTAATGCATCCATTTTACGTGTGGCAGAAGTTCTGAGAAATAGTTAACCTAATATACATTTGTTGATTTCTTTAATAAAGAAAAAGATCAGATGAGAGAATCTTTTGAATTCTTTTACTGACGTTCTTTAACATCTCAGGTCATCAGCTTCCCATTCAATTCAGGCGTGAAACGGCCCATAAATTTTGCTCAGAGGCCTCTTCTTTCAGGCTTGAGGCTCTTTTACGTGCCGTAAATGTATGGCACGGGACCCATGGCTTTACTTCCCTTCCGAAGGAAGCCATACTTAGGATTTTTACGCCCGAAAAAATCCATCGATCCTGGCCGGGTTTGAACCCGCAATCTTGGGTTTAAGAAGCAAGTACGGTTACAACCAGGGCCGACCTATAGTCTTATGAAAGAAACATCTCCATATCCTTGGTTAATTCTTTGCCGAAAGCATGGTATATTATGCTAAAAAAATAAACTGAATCAAGAATGTTCTGCATGCCTAGGTCTCTGAAGATGAAGCCCTCAATTGAAGCAATTAAACACATTTTCAGTAACAATGTAAGCTATAAGTTAAATATAGCATTTTCGTACATTGCCAAAGGCATCAAAAGTCTCCAGAATTAGTATCTTTTAATTTCTGAAAGTTTCAAAATTATAAACAACTAACTCTTGGTACAGATAATCCATGCTTTCTAGGAACCTGAATATGAAGAAATCTACAACATTTTTGCAGTATGAGGTGATTCAGTATATAATAATCTAGTACCTCACTCAAACAGACCGAGAAAATTTAACACACTCATTATTTATGGGATGGCAATTCAGCCAGTAAAAATTTATAGTGAGATTACAGAAGAAGAGCCATGACCCAGTATTTAGAAAATTTCTCTTTCATTGCTTTAGAGATAGAAACTAAGGAACATATATTTTGGTTATTTCAGTTATTCATTAAAATTAAGACATAAAAATTATATTTCTTCATGAAAAGCACTTTAAATTTATAATTTTTCATAGTTTTAGGGCACATTAGTAATGTAATATTTAGAAACATTAAATTGTTAATACATGTAAATGTGTTCATTCTCTACAGTCTCGAAAGCTCAAGGGTCTTTCTGAGATCTCTCTCTATTTTATATTTTACAATTGAAGCATGCATCATTAATTGCCTCATGACTTAAAAATCCATGGAAATAGTTTCAATATGCTTCTTCATTTTACTTTTCTAGAAACTGCAGGCATTGGCAAAATTAAAATTAATAATAAAATAGGACTAAAATGCTTTGCCAATTACCTCAATTTAAAAATGCATGATCTTGCCTTCAACCACTGCCATTTCTTACACTATTTTTGGTATAAATTGGAAGAAGATTGCTCTTCTAAACATATTATCTGCCCTGATCTGAATAAATGCCTGCACTATTTGTCAAAGCTTTTAGAGGATATTGGGAAAATACTATTGCTCAAATTCAGCAAAAGCCTGACAAAATACAATCAATGTAACAAAACAGGAATGATTTGTATAGACTGGATAGTTCATCGCAGCTTTTCCCGAAAGGGTGCCTAATATTCTGCAGTTAAGATATACCATGACCTACCCAACAGAATTAAATTATAAGTTAATGAACGCAAATTAATTTCTTTTAAAAAGTCTCTTAAAGAATTCTTGATAGCTCACATCTTTTGTAGTATGGCTAAATATTTTGGGCTAAATTCATTTTAATTATGTACATTGTATATGTTTTGTTTTATGACATGTTCTACGTCCTAAAGCTCTCACTCGGCTCAGATTCTACAGAATAAGATATATACATACAAACAAAATACCTTAAATACTAGCAATATAAACACTCATATGTTTAACTAATGTCTCTTTAGGCTGCAGCATCCACCTTTTCCCTTGCAATAAACAAAATAAAAACACTATGAGAATGTTAAAAATTTTCAACAAATGGTAAAGTGTACAGCAAAGTAAAAACATATTTCTATCCCAATTACCACCAAATGGGGTCAATACAAGTGTCAGGTTTTAGATCTGCTCTTCTTGAGTTACGAATGCACTACAGCTTATGTTTTATGCACCATTTTATACCTGCCACATACAATACCTTACATAAAAAGTACTAACGTTTGATTTATTCAATGAATTTTTCATTGATAAGAAAAAAAATGCTGCACTGAGAACACTGTAAACTTAAATACATCAAACAAATATGCCATAATTAAAACTTCTGAAATATTTCACATTCCTGCTATTAATCTCACAGAGCAAACATTTATTTGTGTAGTGGTTACAAAAGTGAGCATACCATTTTTTAATTTGCATTATTACTAAAGTTTTGATTTTAGTTGAAATCTTTTGTTTATCTTGAGGACATGGGACTGAATGCAATTAATAAAAGAAACAAACATGTTTCATTATTTGGACAATTATGACAACCGCATATAATTCCAAAAAAGTTATTTCCGGCCCTTAGATTTCATATTAAAATTTACTTCATTTAATGCTCTTCAGTTGAAGAAGCAGTTTGGTACAGATAAAATTACTAAGAAAAATACAGTTTTATACAGATATAAAATTTTTTCTCCTTCAATGCAGAATTAATTTTTTATGCTTTCAATTGGGTTACGGCATTTTACGTCATTTTAACACATTACTGGTGTAGCAACTTACAACATGAATCTAAGTGCCTAAATTATAAAAAACAATATAGAACTTTAAGGAATGGGAAAGGTTAACTTTGGAATGGAGCATAACCCCTTAATTATCCGTCTATTTTCAATAAATCTTCCATGTTTTTTCAATTTCTCGGCACTAAGCATATCTATAAGATTATTAAACATACACTCACAACTGATGTAAGCATTGACTTTGTTTAGAGAGGTATTTTGAATTAATCCTATGTTTTTCTTCAAGTTCGGTTTTTAATTATGTATAATATTAAAAAAAATGTATATGTCGCGCATAACTTCACACGTACAGAATGAGTTGTATGAAAGTAGCCGTAGTAATTTAAAATGTTGTTCTTACCTTAATTTAAGACCTTCGCCAACCCCAAGGTTTGAAGAGCACCTTGCGAACTTCGTACTGGGAACAATCTGGAGAGGAACATTACAATCAGATTATCTTTCCATACTCGTACTACACGAATTTACGTACCTACACTTTTCATATTTCGTAAAATTTTATTACCATTTTATATAACATTTATCGATTTCGCACAGGACAAAAGTCCATGGAGCTAATGTATGCACATTCATTTAAAAATTAAGTGTGCTTCTAGCTCCAACTAATCCAAAATGTAAGAATTTACCAATTGATATGAATCATGGCATGAACACCCAAATTGACAAAGGACCTCTAATATATGCACTACTCCGTAAAATAACCAAAGTTTGGAAATTTTGCTTAATACCTATATATACCTTGTATTATCACATATCCATTCTGCTGTTATTTCCGATCACATTAATCTCATCTACGCACGATATCTAATTTTTAACGCACACAACTACACACCCGTCTTCTGCATTCACTTACGTTGCATCGAAACTTCCAATTGTGCTGGGAATGGAACAACTTCCGTATGAGGTCATACGTCACGTGGTATAACAGCTGAGCACCGAACGCGTTGCGGTTTCCTACCGCCAGTTTCAAACCACTTTTATATTCCTAATCTAATATCCTGGACAAATTTGGATAAACTACTTGCATACCACAGATGTTTAACTGTCACTGATACTTTGTAATTTTGAATTATTTTTAAAAAAAGATGAACAACTGGATTTATATTATACCCGGGTTGCCAGGTTGCTAGGATATTGAAAAACACATGATATATCCAATCAAAGGCAAAAGATGATAGTGAACAAAATATAATCATGAATATTCATACTTTGCAAGATTCTTTGAAATATACGGCGTATTCTGGAAGAACTTTAAATAACGAACAATGTATTGTTCTACAGAATTCATTAACAATGCTGCAAAATGAGAACCACTTTCAACAGACATATTTTTGGGGAAAGATATTTGGTATTAATGATGATTATTTTATAGCATTTGGTATTACAAATGATGCCTTGAAAGGAAGAACATTTTATTACAGGTGCAGTATGATGTACTTTTGATAAAAAATATATCTGGCTTCAAAGCATTGCAGAATCTAGCAATTGTTTTGCATGGAGTAAATTCCTTCCTGAGCAACTGTTGATTAATTTTCTGCTATCCTAACCAAAGAAAATCATATAAAATGTTTACACATGCATATAGAGTTTTTGTCATGAACATCCAAAGGATAGAAAATAATCACTACAAAACAATCAGACATAAAGTGGCTCAAATCTACCATTTGTACATACCTCCAAACATGTGTCATTGCTGCAATGAAGTAAAATTGCTTTAGAGATGAAAAAAATTGCTCATTTACTTATCTCCCTTGCTGTAATAAATTTTGGAATATGTATAAATTGGTACAAGTTTTGTTTACACTGTTTGCTTAGTCACTTCTACAAAACACAAAATTAAGGAAAATGGGATAGTTAAAATATCAATATTGACTGATGATTCAATATAATAATTTATAATAATTTTTCATAGAGATTATATACAAACACATTACATATAAAAAAACTGCATTTTTAGATATTTAAAAATCTGGAAAGCAAAAAAACCTAGTTTTTATTATTAATTTTATGCTGCTTTCTTGGATACCATCCTGAATGACAAACTCAAAAATTACATTTTCAGTGTCAAAAAAATTGGAAATGCAATTTTTAATCACTGCTGTTGAAACACAATCTTAATGAGCTAACATTTCCAGTAATTAATACTAAGCATGTCAACAATTAATTAATATTAAGTGCACTGTGCTTGTGCTTCTCTCTAACCAACTATCACCTAGTAACCACTCATACTAAGTTACCACTCCTGTAAATCCTGCATAAAAATGTCTGACCATTCCTATACACTAGAACTTTAGAAATATTTTCCTTTTCACCGCAATCTGCTAAATTCCTTAAACTTGTAATGTAATATGCTTTTTAGTTCATATAGCATTTAACACTGAATGATTTTCATTTTAACAGCTGGAACTGTTCACCAAGGATCTTTAAAAAAGTAGCAATAAAATGTATATACAAATATTAATTTGAGATAAAAAGTGATAATTAATTATTTATAATATACAAAAGTTCTCAATTAATGGAGGATAATGAAAGATCTTTAAGAGTTCTTTAATTATGAGCTCATTAAAGCACATGTTAACATTTTAACATTGATTAAAGTATAAATGATGCAGATCTTTAAGGAATCCTTAATGATGAAAACTGTAGTATCACTCATTCAGTTCAGCGGACTCTTAAAAGATGAGCCCATTATAATATTCATATTCCTCCCTTACGACTAAATAACAAACAAATAATTGACCATTTGTTTATAGGAATGCCAAATAAGGGATGTAGGGTTCATACATTGACTTCTTTTTCCTATTCACTTTAGTTTTTGCTTAAATCTGTTGGTCAGATCAGTAATGATTGTTTTTTTGCCATTCCTGTTTATTGCATTTTTAATAGCATTTAACTCCCATTTTACTACTGGATACATGAGATGAAAGAAATGAAAATTGGGAAAGGTTTTATTTTAAGGAAGGAAGTGATCATGGTCTAAATTTAGAGTATCTTCCTGGGGTTTGACATTTATGAGGACTGAAAAAAAACGTAAAAAACTTAGTCAGGGTAGACAGTACTGGCAGGAATTGAACTCCAGACTTCCTGCTTAACATCTTTAGCTGTCTGGTCCCTAATTATGATTGTCATGTCATCAGCGTACCCAATTGCTATGCCTCCATTTGATTCTATTCAAATATTTCATTTATGTATATTAGGAACAGTGTTTATTGCTATGATATCTGCTCTTCAATGCAACCCTTTACTAGATACATACACGGTGAAGTCTTTTAAGCCTTATAATTTTTCTTGATATTCATCACACTTTTAACTATATGATTGTTTGAAAAGATAAGGAGGTTATTCTACATACTTTTTTTTAAAAAAAATCATTAAGTCTTTGCTAAGATATCACTCTCACATTAGCAGTTTTTCAATAAGTCATGAATCTTTTTTCAATTCAATTTATTTTACACTGACAAGGGCAGGCACATTAAGCTATATATTTCAACTTTTGTATGTAATTTAAATAGTGATATGTCCTTTAAATGTACTTCAAAGGATGAATATTTCAGTGTTATTGTTATATGAAGAACAGGAAGGGTCCTAATTTTGAGCCTTGCAGAACTCATTGGTGTACAGTTTTGAAGCCTTATTTTATTTTTTCTATCGCACTATTTGCGTTCAGGTAATTTATTTCTATACATTGTATTCTGTTTTCTATATTTCAGTATGCAATTTTGAGCCAGGCTGCGAATTCCCCTTTTTTCTACCTTCTTAATCAATGTTTTTATATTTATACAGTCAAATGCTTTTGACAGATCTATAAAAATAGCAATCACAAATACTCTGTCATTTAGAGCTTTTATTATAATATTATTTGCCTTTTGTATGGCTTTTATTGTAGACTTATTCTTTTGAAAACCATATTGCCATTTAGATATAATATTTAGCTTTTATTCATAATTTTGCAATTGTTTTAAATAAACCCCTTCCATTTGTTTAGAGAAGGTAGAACACAAGGTTACTGGTCTATAACTTTCAACCTCTTTCTTATTTCCTTTTGGTTTAATTATTGGTCTGGTGACAAATTTTTTTAGTGACTCTGGAAAGATTCCTTGCATTAATGAAGCATTTGTAATATGTGTTAGAATTCCTACAATTTCATCTTTAATCTGTTTTAGTAATTCAGTTGACATTTCGTCCAGACCGCTTGATTTTTTTTTTTTTAATTTAGCTTATTTATTTCCCATGTTACACTTCTCCCTGTCACTTCCAAAACTGCAATGCTATTTAATTGACCTAATTGTTTGATTGAGTTATTTTTGTCTTGTGGGCTTTTGTTTAAATTTAATCATGCTGCCACAATAGTTTATTAGTTTAATGTGTAATATACATAGTTTAAGTTCATGTCAAATCAACTAATGCACAAAATATTAATGTCATGAATTTGGTTTATTTTCTGTACATCTGTACCTTTACAGAAGATGTTTTAAGATTTTTATTTTCCGAAGTTTTGAACCACCCTACTTTGACATACAGTATTTACATATTATTAACATTTGATCATCATACATTTAAAATATATTTACTGCAGAACTGTGATAGCTACATTCATGAGGAACGTCTCATTTTTTTGACATATATGTAATACTAGTGTTAGATTCATTCATTTAATTACCAAAAATTTGCTTGGAAATTTTTTTCTTTGAGCTCAAGAATTATATCACATATTTTAATATATTTCTTAAAGTAGAAAATGATAAAACACTCCATTTTTTAAAACTCTTATAATTTTTTTTTTTTTTTTTAATTACTATGATGTTCCTAAAAACAGGAGAATCACTAGTTCATGAGGTTTCATAATTCAACATAGATTACAGAATTTCATGCATTTCTTTAATCTTTTGGTAATAATTTCTTCAATTCTTTCTTATAGCTCATCAGATGTTTTTGAGTTTATTTTCTAAACTTTCTCTTTTGCTTAAATACCATAAGGTATGAGATGGAGCTGCAGGAATACCAATTATAAGATCTATGCCTACTGATTCATCATCTGAAGAAATACTGAAAAAGATACTCACATTTAGAGCACAATATGAAGGAACTTCATCTTGCATAAAATATTCATATATCATATCTCCGGTCACATTTGATTAGACTACATTTCCAAGTACATGTATTAGTCTGCATTTATAAGACCAGCAGGTGTGGGGGATGTTTTAAGACATGAAATCATGAAGTGGGGTTTTGATGTTTAATTCTCATCTGGATCACTCTTCTGATTGACACTTTTTCCAAATTTTTGTCAGTCATCAATGGCAAATGCTAAGGAGATACCTCAAACTTAGGCCTGGAATGCTTCTTTTTCAAAAATTCTTTTTCTAATTTGTCATTTCATTTCATATATCAATGTCCATAGTCTGTGAAATCTCATTAGTAGAGCCCAGATTTTTTATGCAATATCAAATTGACAAGTATTTACATAAATATGTAGTGAAATACACCAATGCATGTAATTAAATATATAATATGATAATATCAATAAATATACAATTTTAATCAATTACTAGCTAATTACATAAAAACATCATCCATTAGTTTAGTTTTCTAAGCATATAATATTTTTTATTCCCATTAATTCAAAGCGCTCTAGAATAATTTTTTCTAATTATTATTATTAATCACATTATGATATATTATGTACCACACCAATTTCAGTTTCATGAATATTTTAAATGTTGTTCCTAGAACATGTATAATGTTACACTAACTGCTGTAGGTGTATATATATAAATACACAAAAAACAAAAATTAGTTTCTTTATAAATCATTTAAGGAATTAAACAAGAGTAACACTTACATTTCCAGCTTCAGTGGTCTGTGGGTAGCAAGCACTCTCCTCTGGTGAACCAGGTTCACAGGTTTCAACCCAGCCAGGTTGATAAAGTTTTTAAGGTGTAAAAATCTTAAGCTTAAGTTCTCCAGGAATGGACTTTAAGCTATGATTACCACGTCATTAGCTTACAGCACATTAAACAACTCCATACCCAAAAAAAGGCCTGTGGGCAAAATTATAAGTCATTTTATTCCCATGAAATACATGTTGGAGGCATTAGGATTACCACTCTGTTTCCATCAGAACATAAGAGTATTTGAAATTCTACTTGATACCTGGACACTCCCACATGGGAGGTGCCCATGTTAAATGACTAACCAACAAACCATAACCAACGTACACACTGTTTACTTCATTGCACATTGCACTATGAGATATTTTTTCCTATATTCTGCTATAAATGAGAGACATCTGTCAGACAAAATCTTTTTGCCTGAAGAAAATGATCTTTCAAACATCAAAAGACTGTACTTCAATAAGACCACTTTTCCTGGAGCTTTTCTCTCTGGAGCTTGTATTTCTTCATCTTTCAGGTTATTGAATATACTGAGGAACATAAGTGGTCAGGGTTTCTGAAAATTACTAGAACTTTTAAGAACCATTATTTCCAATTCTCCTTTATAATTCATAGCTTTTGATTCACATGTTCCATAATATCCATGGATTCTTGCAGGGAATGTCCTAAAATTCCAAATTTGTTATCTTTTCTAGAAGCCAACCAAGATCGCCATACATATGCAACATAACATATGCAATTGAGCAATCAATTTTAGATTTACTGAAAGCAGTTTGGGCTTCACATACTGGAAGAGCAGACTTTTGTGAGAACATTTCCACTATATACTTTACAAATTAAAAATGTTCAGGATAGAAATTAACAGCTTATATCCAAGTACCCCATCTCATAAGAACTGGTTCTGGAGACAGAAACAGATGGCGATTTCTGTTTGTAGCACTGAATTCTGAGAGGAGTTTTCACAAAAATACTGTTTTGTTGATAAAACAAATGTATTAACCTGAGAGAAGTAACTTCTTATTTCTTTGACCACATATTGCAGAGCATGAGTGAGACATGTGTTTCACAAAAAGGCATTTTGTAGATAAAAAGAGTTTATGAACATGAGGGAAATAGCTTCTTATTTCTTTGACTACATATTGCACAGCATGAGTAAGACTTGTGATGTGTATTAAGTTTGAGTAGGATAATTGCAGCTTTAAATATATATTCTACACAACCAGAGAAAAAAACTAAAAAATTTCTTTTTAAATTACACAGGTCATTAACATAAGGTTAGGTTACATGCCACAACAGTGAATAAGAGAACAGCAAGTTTTCAAAATATTAACAAATGTATTATTAAAATATCTCTATGTCATTTGACTGTTAAAAAAATATGTCAGTGCCTAAAATTCTTGACCAGTCTTATTATTATAGACATAATTTTGCCTTAGTGGGAAACTTATCCAAATCAAAGTTTAACAAAGAAAATATATCAGAATTGTAAGAATGGTCAGAATTGGATGGCAGAAACAAGAGTTAATGAAACAGTGTCTGAAATTTATCATAAACTGGTGAATATTGGCTGAACAAGCATTAGATGAATTTTATTAATATCAAACAGTTGTAGAGGTCAAAATAAAATACTCTGATGGAGTGATGTATTTGAAGTCACTATTTGAATATGACCCTGATGATATTGATATTGAAAGCATTGAAGTAATGTATCTTGTAATTGGGCATTTCTATCAGCAGTTAGAGTTTTTGGTCAAATTGAAAAAGTTTTCAGAAAAAAAAAAAAGTATAATCATGAAATCTATTCAATCTTTCAATTTTTTTATTTTATTAACAACAATTTTCAAATTGATGACTTTAAAGTATTCAGCCAGGAATTTTAGAAACCACTTTCTTTATAACATTTCAAGTTCTCTTAAGTGAAAAAAGAAAGTCTAATTATTGAGAATAGGATTGAAATAACTATGCAGGGTGAAACTCTATTACATAGGTACTGTTAAATGTTGAAAAACAACACACACACATGCACGCATGCATGCATGCACACCATTAGATATTATAAGTTCTATTGTAAAGTTTGCAGATTAATGATAAAGATAAGTAATATAAAATGTTTAGGTATTGTTATCAAATAAAATTTAAAATGGATATTTATACTAAAATACTGACTCCAACAGGTTTCATAATAATATTAACAAAGGACATCTTGAAGTGCTGATTGGAACTTGTGCAGTGAAGCAAATCATATAATTAATTAAAGGATATTTTGATTATCCAAAAACATAGCATGCTTAATTTTTGTTCATCACAAAGCTATGTTATTATTTTCAATTTTAAAATGTTCAGGAATCAACACAGTGAAAATGAGTATAAAATCTCTCACAGATAAAATATTTTAAAATACTAAAAACATTTTTGTGGCTTCACTTCCAATGAACAAGGAAACACTCTGAATTAAAAATATTTAAAATATTGATACAATGCTAAAACATTCTTAACATTTCACTCTTATTATTGTATCAATATTTTTAAATCAGAGTGCTTCCTTGTTCATTGGAAGTGAAGCCGCAGAAATGTTTTTAGCATTTCAAAATATTTTACCTACTAAAGATTTTATGTTATTATTTTCTGAAGAATTTTGCATAGTGTTCAAATAATACCAAAACTGCTGAAATATACCATACATCCTATTTTGTTTGTACATTCTAGGATTGATTGCAATATTTTTTAAAGAATTAAATGCATTTCCAATGCTTTATAAAAAGTGTGCACATAATATTTTGAGCCTTAAACTCCCTCATTCTATGACCACTCTGAAATGATATGGATGAAATGTAGGTAAGGTTAAGAACAGCATGTTTTAATTTCTAGTGTTGGGTACCTTCTACTCTCTGCTGAACAGCATAAAAGAGATAAGAATATATGGGAAATTCAGTTTGCTGTTTTGATTTCAGCACAAATCTTCTTGACTGGGGAATGTTACCAAAAGCAAAAAAGAAGGCAAAATCACTGGTTTTGCTATGCAAGGAACTATTTCAAGGTGATACATCTTTCAGAGCTAATATTGTTGTGGATGATACCATAAAGGTCAGTGAAAGCACATATTTATTAATTAATTAATTTATTTATTTACTACAGTGTTATTCAGTATTCCTTGACAAAATGTATCAACATTTAACAAACGTTCCAATCAGTACCCATAATCATCTATGACTTTAAGACCAGCTGTTCTCTATATTCTCATACCTATGTTCACCAAATTGGAAAACTTAAGTATAAGAGTATTTTCTGTACTGCTATCTAAGTGTTTCCCTTAGCTCTCAAGGGAGGAGTAAGTAGATTCCTTCTACTGAAGTACAAAGATTATATGCATAAATAGAACAAAAAATGATATTTGGTACTTGCAGCATGGTTGTCCAGATCATAGACACTAAAGAAAATAAAAAAATAAAAAGTTCTACTTATTTAAGCACTTATTGTACTCCAATTAATTATACATTTATTGTATTAAATTAGTAGTATGGATTTTTTATGGTTCACTAAGTTCATGAACTATTGAAAATGAGGAAAACCTGGTATATCAATTATTGCAAAAATATGTGATTGCATATTTGGAATTAACATCCTTAAATTGTGTAAAACCAGAGAAAATATCTAAGTCTCATCGGAGAAATTATCTAAATCAGCAGAGAAAAATTATTCATAATTCATGATGATAAATAATTTTACTACTGTGGCATCACAGACAGTGGATACTGATGATACAAGAGATGGAATGATAAATAGGGAAAGAAGCATTCCAGCTTTACCCTAAGTTTAGGGTACCTCCCTGGCGTTTGCCATTGATGATGACCAAGGAAACCTTATTTAAGTTTTAACAATACAATTATCATATTCCAGTTATTTCTTTATGAAGAAGATAAGGAACTTTCAAACATCCACTGATGGATTGGTCTGCATTTGTAAGGTATGTGATATCCATCCAATAGGAGGATGGCAATCCAAATGTTGCCATAAATTTGCAGAAGATTGAATGATTACAAATGATCTGTTATGCAAATGGGTAACAGCATGTTGAATCCCCATATTTTTGGGAAACTAAAAAAAAAACCAACCCAACCTAGATAATTTTTATTCTTTCAAAGATGAAGTGTTAGATAATTCAATGAGCAGTATTTGTATGAATATGGAAAAAATTTGTGCTACAACAAATGCTTGAATAACTTTTGTGATTATGTGCAAAATTAGGGAATGGTCCCAATTCTAATATATTCAGGAATCAACACAGTGAAAACGAGTATAAAATCTTAAATAGATAAAATGTTTTAAAATGCTTAAAAACACCTCTGTGGCCTCACTCTTAATGAACAAGGAAACAGACTAAGTTAAACCCACTTAAAATATTAATATAACGATAAAAAGTCTTAATGTTTCACTCTCTAAATTTAAAAATTCAGGATATGTTTTGTGAGATCTTTGCTCACATTGTTAACTGTCCGGAGATTTTAAGGAGTGGCATTGAAATCAAACAGTATTCTTTTTCATGCTCTATCTTTATCCGTTTGCATACAAGAAGAAGAAGAAGAAGAAGAAGAAGAAGAAGAAGAAGAAGAAGAAGAAGAAGAAGAAGGAGGAGGAGGAGGAGGAGGAGGAGGAGGAGGAGGAGGAGGAGGAGGAGGAGGAGGAGGAGGAGGAGGAAGAGGAAGAAGAAGAAGAAGAAAAAGAAGAAGAAGAAGAAGAAGAAGAAGAAGAAGGGAAATATTTACTTTTTCACTTACCCTTGTACTTTCCTTTTTTCCATTTAATATAAGAGCTATAATTTTTACTCCACCTTCAGAGACATTTTTATTTATGACTAAGTTTGGTTATATTTTTCACATTGTTATATATATATAAAAAAAACACACTATAAAACTTCCTCTAAGCAATGACATGATAATGTACAAATCACAAAAATTAAACCTTTATTGTTCATCACCTCAGGTGATGTAATGTGTTTGTGTATGCATTATTGTTTCCTATCATGCTTTGTTAATTATCTATAATTTAAAAGATAGCTCTGCACCAATGGTGATTCCAAGTATAAAACAGTAAAATGAGATTCTCGTCTGAAAGCAATTCCTGAAACAAGATTACAAAATCAATCTTGTAATGTATCGTCACTCTTGTTGCTACTGCTATTGTTAAATATTACTATTTTGTTAATATACTCAGTTATCAGTTATGATTATTAATAATAATTATGACAAAGATTTTATTGGAAGGCTGGAATCATATGTTTTTTTTTTTTGAATGGTAATTAACGTCCGTTTCTACTACTGAGGCACCACAGGCAATGAACACTGGTGATACATGAAATGAAATGATATATTGGGAAAGGATTTTTTTTTTAAGGAAGGAAACGTTCCAGGCCTAAGTTTAGGGTACCTCCCTGGCATTTGCTGGCTATGAAGACTGAGGAAAACCTGGAAAAAACCTCAGTCAGGGAGGATGGTCCAGGTGGGATTCAAACCCCAGACCTTCTGCTCATGAGTCCAAGCCTTAACGACCTCAGCCACCCATGGCAGTATCATGTGGTGGTTGAGTTAATCGTATGTAAGAGATATTTGTTAAAATGAAAATTGTGGATGTAGTAAAGGAAAATTAGGACACTATTTAGCAAATATCCACTAAAACAGATGAAGTTGAGCATAGAAGTATCAACTTGATTGTCTTTATATTTGGTATATCATAATTATATTTAAAATCAGGTAAGTTTTTCTATGAAAGAAAGAAATTTTTATTTTCTTATTAAGTATTTGTATATTTATTGTTGCTCTTCTCCCAAATTCCTATTATAGTAAGTTGTTGTCTATATACTCATGTTCTTCAGTCCTCACTGCATAGTAGCTTCAATTTCACGATTCATTTTGAAAGAATGTTTGTATGTAGTAGTCATTCTCTAACTTGATATGGTAATTTATCTTTTTTGGTATGTCCTAGTCTATCTTTGTTTACTTTATCAAAGTCTGTTTATAAGTTACATTAGACATGCGAGTTTCTGAAGTATAGGTATTGTTTATATTTAATTTTTTCTCATTTATTGATTGATTAGGCATTTAGAAAATGTATTTAATTAAATAATTTATTTATTTGTTTATTTAAGGATATATTTTATGTAAAATGTATATCTCTATAGTTTTTAGTTTCATACATTATTTTTGTATAAAACATAAATTATTATGAAGAAGCAAATTGATCTGATTTTTTGTTTTTTTCATCAATATCTAATATAGGATTTACCAAGCACTGGGTCAGAGATACTTCTAGCACGTTCACAATCTTTACCAGTTTTTACGACCAAAGTGTTCAAAGAAGAGGACCGTCTTGCTGCTGTTGTAGCTCTTATAAATGAAGAAACAGCTTTGATTCCTAGAGGAGCATTAATCAAAAGAGCAGATGGGACTGTAGTAGAAAATTTGGCTTTTAAAGGTTTAACAAAAGAGAATGCCAAGCTTATGAACAATTATTACCATTACCGCATCCCTCAGCAAAGATGGAACATTAACCTTCTTAAGCAGCAGGATTATAACTACTCTTTGGATTTCTTAGACACAGTAGATAATGATATTCTGGAAGGTAGGGCATTTTAAAGCTGATAAAATTGTATTTAATATTATAGGATGAGAATTTTTTTATATAAGAGCATTTAGTGCATAGTTTCGGAACTAAATACTAATAAGATAAAAAGTTCAGTGAAGCTTTACATGATCATGTTGAATTTTGCAAAGGCTTGCTTTCCTCTAAGTTGATTTAAATGAAGTATACAAAATTGTAAACTATTAGAGGAAACTTTGCAGAAACTGTGACTAATTCTTTCCAAAGAAATTTAAAACAAGTTAATATATCCAAATTTAATTTCCTTGATCCACTATAGCAAGTTTTGCTTAAATTCCCTTTCCATAACTAAAACACATATCACTGAAATGATTTCAAAGCCAATTTCAAAAGCACAGTAATTTAGGCTGTTGAAATCTAATGAGAGAGAGAGAGAGAGAGAGAGAGACTAATACAATAGTTGAAACAGTTCCTCTTGCCCAACCCCACTGAAATATTATTAAAATGTATATTTATGTAAGCCAAACCATAATATTTCATGTATTGTAATTAATTATGCAGATATCATATATGTATAATAGAGCTTAATGCTAACTTGTGAGTTGAATATAAACAAAAAGAGAAAGCTCCTTGAAGTTTTGGTTATGGTAGCTTGGAAAGCCAACAAAAGGATCATAAAACCTTAATGATAATGTAATATAATGAACCTGAGGGACAAGTGTGAAGCCCCTTTTCTTCTTTATAAGGATATCTACTACAGAATTAATTAACTGAAAAACTTTTAAACCGTTTGGGGCTTTGACACCGAACGGTTGTGGTGCTGTTAGCCCTTTCAACCAGTCAATGCTGACAAAATGTTTTAAAACTTTCAAAAAGTAGACAATGGTACGTGGGGCAGGTGAATTTATACCAGCCAATGGAGAATATATGTTTGAACTTTTAAAGATAAGTGCGAAGATTGCGCGTGCCTGTGTAACCCCATGGCATCGTTAAAACCAGCGATAACTTGAATGGAATTAATATATAAGGGAGAGTCTGCACTACTGGAGGACTGGATATCAAATTCTACACCCCGCGACACGTAGGTTATAAGATCAACATGCGGCAAGATGTACTCAGTTTAAGTTTTAGACGCGGCGAGACGCAGTTGTAAGATATACACCGAGACAGAGGCAGTAAGCAGTTCGCAGAAGCAGTTGTAAGTTCGACATTGCTGAGGCACGCAGTTATAAAATCTACCTGCGGCAAGATACACGCATTTCGCAGTACTCATTTAAATTCGGCTTTCAATTTCACTCGCACTCATCTATAAGTCTCACACGCGGCAAATACGTTTGTGTGGGCATAGATAAGTCTATCGTACGTCTAAACACCAGATGATGCGAAAGATTTTAGACATAATAAAACACCAATAGATCACATAGCGTGCTCATTTACACCACTGAATTCCATTGCCAGTCCCATCGAGTCAACAAAATAGCCGAATTCGCCCTGAGAAATTATTGTCTTTGAAGGGTGGGCCACAACACCAAAGTGACCTATAATCATTCTACAAAACCACTACAAAATTTGGCATCACAACGTGAGGCCACTCGACGTGGACAACAGTCGCTTCAAGATTAGTGCCCAACCTGTGGCACATAGCTGGAGCCTCTAAACCTTCATAATTAGGCTCTAATTGTTAGGACCAACAAAACCGCTTCAAAATTTGGCATGTAAACCACTTTATAACATATATTTGTTTAATTGTAATGGCAGTACCTTAATTCAGTGATTAGAATGCTCACTTTTGGTTAGCCACAAGTGTGTTTATTGGCAGATGAAGTTACATCTGGGCAAATTTTCTCTGGGTCCTACCATTTATTTCACCATTGCTCCATTGTCACCCTCATTCTACATGAGATGTTAAAGAGCATCCGTAAATAAAACAAATAAAAAAAAAAACCTCATCTTCACCATCATCTAAAGTAATGTAATTTGCCAACACCAGTAAGTAAAATTATAAAATGGACTATGCTTCTATGCCTGCCCTCTGCTGCACAAGTGTCCAATACCTAGCTGTCATTAGCACTCATTCACTATTTGCTTAATTGCTTTCTCACCTTCTCTTTATTGTTTCCACATTTGCTAGTTGTAAGAATGGGTAAAGACAGAGGAATTGGTTGCTTTAAATGAAAATATACTTTTTATTTTAATTTTTACATGCTAAAGTGTCTCTTAGTGCTTGCAAAAGTAAGCATAAGCTTTTGAGGCATGTACCATTCTAAACTATTTTGGAATGTTTTCAAAGGGCTCATGCATAGTTACATAAATGAACAGATGTAAATCAAAAGTTTTTCTTAATTTATTTTTTATTATGGTATCTAAAATGGTCTATCTCCTCCCATAAAATTATGGATTAGTCATAACTTAAATTCTTCTGTAAATTATTCCAAAAAAATTATGGCAATAAGAACTATTTGTTATCTTCTCTTGTTAATATGCTTTTTATTAAAATCAAGTATTTAAAACTAGAGAATCTTTTAAAAGTTTCTGCACTTTTTATTTTTTTGCTTTATTTTATTTTGTACACATAACCAAAATGCATTAGGTTTCCACACTTAGATACTTCAGAGCATGTGTGCTCATGCTCACTTTAAATTGTATATGTATACACAAAAAAGTTTTGAAGATGCCCATATGGCCTGTGACAAATACAAATCACCAGGATCATCCAAAAACTAAAAATCAAAAAAGTGCTACTTAATGAAATAGTACAACTAGCTATCAGCACTGAATCCACCTATTTTCTGTTTAGAATAACCTTGAATTTCATAAAATGTGTGTTAGGTAGTGCATCAGCAGCTATGCATGCTTTGGTCCTGGTGGAGTAGTGGTAACCATACTTGCCTTCTAAACCCAAGATCACGGGTTCAAACCCAGCCAGGATCACTGGAATTTTTGGGGCATAAAAATCCTAAGTATGGCTTCCTTCAGAAGGGAAGTAAAGCTGTGGGCCCCATTTCGTACATTTACAGCACGAAAAAGAACCTCAAACCTGAAAGAGACTGAACAAAATTTGTTGGCCATTTCAAGCTCTGAATTGAATGGGACCTGAGGTGTTATAGAGCATCTGTAAATAAAATTAAAAAAAAAAAAAAAAAAAAAAAGCTATGCATGAAGTAAAGATATTTTATAATGTAAGTTGGTAAGGTGCTACAAAAGCACATAGGAAAGTAAGTGTATGTGGAAATATAATGCAATATCTTGTGTGCTCACAGAGATGAATTAGGAAATAAAAGTTGGAAACTTTTTTAAGAACCCTTGTATTTCATTTTTTGTCAACTAAGATATGTTCTATAAATTTATTAAACTATTGAAACATTTTCAATAAAGATCATTAATTGTGAAATTAAGAATTTCCTGCCAAATTTAAAAGCAAAAGATGGAAATATGCTGTGAGAAAGAATAATTTAAGTAAATTACATTTTTAAATTTAAACATATATATCAGTACACATAGTAAAAAATTATTACAGTATGAGTTGTTAAATACAATACAAAAAATTATTTATACTTCAAAATTGTTAGAATTATTTAGCATCACTGAAAATTATTATGATCCACTCTTATCAACAGTTACTGCATAATTTTAATAATATGCTGTATTAACATAGACATAAATCATACATACTGGCAGCAATAAACAGTCTTAAATTCCACATTAAAACAAATGCAAATAAACAGATCTTCTCTGTACTGCAATTCTTTCCATAAGTGTGTATCTTGGTGTGCAGTAATTCAGTTCTGATCAAATTCTCCAAATTTGCTGAACAACTTTCCAATATCCCACATTCTTAAAATATTTGTTGTACCATTTCTAACCAAATCAAATCTTTATTTTCTGCTTTAAGCATACAAGTATGCAACAGGCTTCATCAATACATATTATTGAAACAAAGATTAATTAGGGATATAACTTTTATATACCTAATAAAATTTATAAAATTACAATTACATTCCCATAAGTTATAATAATATAAAAGTGGTGCATGAAAACAATATAAACATTATATACGTAGTATTATGAGTATTGCAAATACAATAAAGCAAAATTACTTGTAAGAAACTCTTAAACTATATAAATTTAATTAATTTGCCAAATCATTTTATCTATTTATATTTTGAGATCTTATAACATGGAATTTATTGTACATTTTAATTGCTTATATTTATGACTAGTTACTTATCTGATCGAAAATGGAGAGTTTCAACATCATTGCTGCCTCTAATATTATAATTAAGTACTTCAGCCCATCAATAGTCACATTCTGAATAACAGAGTATTTTCCATATTTTCTGTTTATAAACACCTAAGCTTTTATACCCTTGCACCACTCACTGAATGAGGCATTCTTTCTCAAATTTATTGATCTCATTAGTACACTGTTCTATTTTGCAAATTTCCAATGCACAAAGATGTAGAACTGCAGGCAATTGCCTATATCCAGAAATTAGCCATGACTTCAATATTAATTCAATTTGGAATCGAACACAGTGAAACACGCACTAATAATCTCTGTGAGTCAGAATATTAGAAACTCTTTTTGGTTTCACTTAAATGAGATTTTACTCAGGACACATGATTTGTGGAAATGTTTTGCACATCATCAGTTGTTCACGACTATGGATCATTCGTAGAAGTTGGGTAGGTAGGAATCTGGGTGGACTCTTGTGGTCTTGTGATGAACTTAAATAAAGTGTTGTCTGTTTCTGGGATATCAAATTTCATAAGGTTACGCTCATGTTTTTTTTATATAAATCCTTTCTCATACATTTAGTTCTTTTGGTTGAACAGTTTTAATAACTTTATACCTTTTTCTATTTCATGGTTTTTATTCCAGAAATGAAAAATAGAAAAGACATAAAGCTATTAAAAACTGTTCAACAACCAAAAGAACTACATATATGGGAAAGAATTTATATAAAAAAACATGAGCGTAACCTTATGAATTTTGGTATTCCAGAAATAGACAACACTTTATTTAAGTTCATCATAAGACCACAAGAGTCCACCCAGATTCCTACCTCCCCAACTTCTACGAATGATCCATAGTCGTGAACAGCTGATGATGTGGAAAATATTTCCATGAAACATGTTGCGAGTAAAATCTCATTTAAGTAAAACCAAAAACGGTGTTCTAATATTCCGATTCACAGAGATTATTACCCATGACTTTCTTTCTAAACTGTTGTTTACTTTTTTAGCCCATTATATATGAATCTTATTAACATTGAACTTCTGACATTGATCTGGCTTCAATTTTGATGTATCATCTATGAGCTCTTATAGTTTTATTTTTTACTTAAAATATTTTCTCAGTGTTATGCCTTTAAGTACAATTGAAAATTTGTCATAAACTAATATTTTATTTCATAATTATTGAATTTACTCTAATTTACAAGAGTTGACCCCTATACTCCAAACTGACGCATTTCTCCTTGCTCTAAAATTATTATTATTATTAGCTGTTTCATTGTAATTGTCTTGAAGATTCCCCCCCCCCCCCCCCGTGATAATATAGCATTTCTAGTTTCCTAGAAGAAAAGTTGCTCAACATGGAAATTACTAGTTTATATCTCTTCGAATAATTCATCCTCTATTGGTATTTCATATCTCAAAGTGTTCTTTCAGTTTTGAGAACAGTCTGAATTGCTGAGAGCCATATTTGCTGAATTAGTAGAATGTTTAAAGCCTCTTTTATCAATTTCAGTTATTGCTATGCAAGACGTGTGGCTTGAATCACTGTCCAGATGAAAAAAAGAATTTTATTTTCTTGATAATTACCTGTTAATTATAAACAGAATAAAAAATCACACAGCTTGATATTATCTGCAGATGGCTCTTCCTAAATTATTTAGAGGGTGGAGAACCTGTGTTTTTTCTAATCTTTACTTTAAATTTTGACTTCATGGTCACCATGAACCATGGTGACATGTAAATCTTTCAAGAAATTTCTGTGTCTAGCATCTACCCAAAAGTCTTGGATGTCGTCTGCTAATCACAACTCTCAATTATTTTTGAGCAGGTGTAAATAATGGTACACCCATCTTAACTGTATCTGCAATTAAAATATTATGAACATTATAATATATATTTTGTTTCAATTATACTTAACCCCAATGGTAAATTGTCGATCTTGTAGCACTGTCATGCTATTAGCTATATTTTTTTTTGCATGTGACTGTTATGGATTCAACAGTTCCATGCACTGTAATAATTACATTCATTTTCAAATACATTATCTACCGTGCTTTATTACATTAAACTATTTATTACATATCATGTGAGATGGATATACCATGTCATAAATAAGTTGCACCATTGTCATACATAATAGACTTTATTTCAGGAAAAACATTTAGTAGTAATTGACTAGGTAGTATTACAGATTGATTGGAGAAGAATGGACTAGATGATATATGGTTTGCAAGAGAGGACATGTTAGGAGGGTTTTGGAGGGGCATTTGGTGCAAATCCAAGGATACGATAGGAAAGTTTTAGGTTTGTTAATATTGTCTTTCAAGGTAGGATTTTAAATGGAGGTGTATATTGAAAGGGGCAACAGACAGGAAAGAGAAGGAATGACCTGATTTAGAATGGAGGTTTGGAGGCTGAGGAGACTGAGAAATAATATTTCACAGGGTATATGCTCAATATGTGCAGAGGAGGAAGACGCAGTACACATTCTGTTGAAACATAAGGGTACTGAGAAGTGGAGAAAGGGTTTAACTACAGAGAAATGGTTGAAGATTAATGAGAAGTTGGTGATTAATAACATTTATGATGATAAGGTCAAATTAAGCAGATTGGGCAAGTTTTTTTTTGGAAAGTAAGGTTGAAATGGAAATGATCAGTGGAAAGTTGGAATAAATTGTGTTTAGTTAGAAACCCTGATATCAGTAGGTAATTTTATTGTTTAGCATTTATTCAATTTGCTCCATATATGTTTCATGTTCGGTGGGAGCAGTGGTAGTGAGAGGGCCTGTGTACCAACACTGTATGGTGGTATAGAGTTTGGGAAGATTGGTGGTAATTTGAAGATATACCGGGTGAACAATTTATTTCAGTTAATTGAAAAAATTAAAAATATAAAATTACAACCTTCTGACACATTAATATCTTTCAACATTGTATGGAAACAGGAGTCTTTGTTTAAACACGAATACACATTACATTGTGTACATCTTGTTCTTTTTTTATATCTGCAACGTCAGTTGATAAGATCAACTGCCAGCCAGTGATGTAGAATTACTGTTTCCAAGTATACCTAAAAAAAATTCCTAATTTATCTAGATGATTGGGTATGAACAAGTGGAATTAATATGCACACATAGTAGAATACATTAAAATCACCAAATTCAATCCCACTTTTCTTTCAAGAGCAAATTTTATAAACAACAATCAGGATTTACTATGGGCAGCCCCATATCTTCATTTCTAGCCTACCTTTTCAGATTTGAAACACACATCAACTCAGCTTTCCCAAACATATTTAAAAGATGGTACAGATATGTTCACAATATATTTGCCATAGTAAACAAAAAACTCATTGATGATGCCATAAAACTTCTGAACATACAAGATAAAAAAATATCATTCGTATACAAAACATAAACATATTATTCTTGGACATTAAAATAATGAAGCATCATGGAAATCTGGAATTTGGAGACAATCTTGCAGACAATCACATCAAAGCTAACAGTTTTAACCCACCAAGGCACAAACATGCAGTTATCAACAGCTTAACACACGGCTAGTTAACCTTAAAATTAGCAAAGAATACACAGAAATAGAAAGAACAGTGGTTAAAAATGGTTATAACAAATAACTAGTATACAAAAAAGTTCAGAAATTCAAGAGACAAATTTTATTAAAGAAACCACAACACTTTCAGCAGAAAAAGATAAGCTAATTTGTAAAATATTCACATATCCACAGGCTACGAAAAAAATTTTCAAAATATTCTTAAAGTATATAATATCAGGTTGGCACCTGTAAAAAGATTTAATGTTAAAAATATCCTGACAGACAATGTTAATGACAGTATTCCACAGGATAAAAAATAGGTATTTACAAAATAAGTTGTGCAGAATGTGCAAAAATTTACATTGGAAAAACAAAGAGAAACATAGGCATACTGTTACAAGAACATTTTAGGAACTTAAAAAACAAGAATGGAGAAATCAGCAGTAGCATCTCATTTCTGGACAGAAAACCATGACATAGTGAATAAAGCAAAATTATTAAAATCAGTACAAGGACCTACAGAATTAGAAACATGGGAGAAAATCTACATTTACTATTACAGAGATAGTTTAATGAACTTCAACACTTCTGGGGATGGAAACATAAACTTGCAGTTCATCACATCTCCACGAGAGCAGAATACACATTCCCACATCATAACGAATATCCAGCAGTAGCAAGCTGATGATGCAAAGCATTTGTGAAACTAATTCTACATATTATAAACAACTAAGTGGAGCAATAAGAGTGTAGTGTTTGACTCAATTATACAATGATCTTAATGATATATGGATGTTTTAAATGTAGCCATATTCAGGTTCAGTTAAATATGCATAGGCTATAGCATGACATACCCATGAATACACATTTTTGTCTGAGCATCAAGCACGCAGTAAGATATGCTTTCCGTCAAATTTCTATAGGCAGAAAAATTTGTATAACATTATACTAGTTAAAACTCAGAATTTGTAACTATACCAGTGCACCAAACTGACTGAAATGAAACTTTCTTTAATACAAGATATCAGTTACATGTTAAAATCACAATTCACTATGCATATAGACTGCAAAATTACAGTGTTATTCAGTTGATAAATGCTTAAAATTCTAGATTGATCTGATTATTTAAAAACTAGTATTTTTATGTAATCATGCACAAAAAATTATCTTTATATATAAATATGTTCTATGTTTCATCTTACTTAGCAAATACAAATTTAATTTACTATAGACAAGTTTTCATTAAAAATAATGCTTTTTTGACTTTTTCTTGCAGGAAGAGTTTGGGCATTGAAATTTTGCAATGGTGGACAAGTCTCACTGTTGCAGAGTTTGTACTGGCCTGGTATGACATGCTACCATCATATCAATACTCCTCATTATGGTTTTATGTATATTGGGATGGGAAAGAGGAATATGGATTTGCCATTCATGATTTAATGAAATAATACATTTCAAAGCCAACTTTATTACCAAATGTTTAAACAACCATAAACATATTTTCTTGTTTCATTTACATCAGTGTTATTACATGCCTTTAAAACTGTTTTTTAAAAAGTTTCTTTTTCTTTATTCCATAAAAATGTTTCAATTGTACAAAGATTTAAATTACAAGAACAGTTTATTCATATGAAACATTATTCAAATGAAGTTCACAATGTCTTGTTTATTAAAAAGTCACAATGAACATTGGAATTAAAAATGGATTTTTTTTTAATTATCAAACTGCCTCAAAATAATTCAATGACAAAAGTAGGGTATTTGTATATCCAGTCTTTGCTTTTTACGTGCTTCCATTCCTGAGAAAAATTCACGAATGTCTTCCTCCCGAACAATCTTCTTGTTCTCTGCAAACTTCTGCAAATATTCTTTCAGTTGTATTTTCATGTTGTTGTATTCTGCAACAAACATTGTTCATTTAATAAACGAGGTCCACCAACCTGCTTGCTCTCCAGTTAAAAATATGCAATTAAGATACATGAAAGGCATATCTTAAAAATATATATATATTTTCTAAATACCAGATGTTATACATGAAATGAAGCTTTGGAGTGTAAGTGCTTATATGATAAATGATCCATGTGTTTCTGATAAAAATGCCTTGATATATATACTTTTGAAATAAAAACTTTCTGTTATCTAAGCTGCGACTTTCTGTCAACTCAAATGCCTATTTGGGTACCTACTTCAGGTACATGGCCCTTATATAGATAGATGCATGGCAGACTTAATGACGATTTGTTTGGCACCTAGAAGCATGCTGTTTGCCCGCAGAGTCAGATATTCACAGCTCCTTAAATTCAAGTGCACAGCTTTCTATAGCACACTAAACCCTAATTTTTGTCATGCAATGGCATTTTGTGTGTAAGATTGGGGTTTTCTGCATTCCAGTATCTACTGTTTGGTGGTGCTGCTACATGGCCATGTTAAATAAAACCATCCTTTGCCCATATAATAGTAGTAGTGATAGTGATGATGATGATGATGATGATAAATGAAAAAAATTAAATAAATGCAGTCAATAGAGCAAACATTAACATTATCCAACACCCAATTGCAAAAATTACCTCTACTCACATTATTGCGTGGTTGCAATTCCTGAATTAAATTATCTTATAGGGATTTAATTTTAAAAGTTTAGTGGCATTTCATGTTTGTGAAATCTCTGATTTCTGTGCAAGCTTTCTCAGAGATTTCTTTGGACTTAGTTCTAAATGGGATGTTATTGAATTTTTCCTCTTTAAGAACATGGAATTTTACTTTATCAAGAACAGATCCCATTTTCCTAAATCTATTCACAAGATTACAAACAAGTTTATCTACAGGTGCACGAACAGCAGGGAATCTCAATATTAATTCAATTTGGAATGGAACACAGTGAAACAAGCATTAATAATCTCTTCTGAGTGGAAATATTTAGAACACTCTGGTTTCATTTACATTAGATTTACTCAGGACATATTTCATGGAATAATTGTCCATATCCTCAGCTGTTAAACAAATGATCCAAAAGTCATTTAACATTCAGGATGCGGACAATTGTTCCACAAAACATGTCCTGAGTAAATCTCATGTAAATGAAACCATAAAGAATGTTCTAAAATTTAAACTCAGAAGAAATTAGCATGGAATCTGTCTATAGTGCTGTCTCACTTTTCTACATGAGTTTGTAGTCACATAGGAATCACACACGAAGATTTTGTGTGCTAAAATATACAAACTTTTCGGTATTATAACAGGACTAATACACACTGTCTCACAATGTTCAACTCCCGTACAGCACAAAGATTTTGTGTCGGCACACAGAGGGAAAATGGAGGGAGGGGAGAATGGAACAATAGGGCAGGGATAAACCCTAAGTCATCTTGGGGGATTACAAGAAGTCGGACTATTAGCTGTGGCCTGCCAAGGAGTTATTCATGAAAATTTATTTTATTATAAGGATAAATTAAGCAAAATATTACCTTCTATAGCCTCAACTTGTTTTATCCTATCCAGGGATGACAAGGCCTTCAAACCCTGTTCATACTGTGATGCTGGCTGACCTGCTTCTCCCTTAGCTTTACCTTTTTCTTCATAGGCCTGCACTGTGTCTTGTTCATCCAGTAGGAAGCTGACTTTTTGAGATTCATACAAATCCTTAACAGAAGTATAATATTAGTTAATGATAAGCAAGGATTGTTATATATTTACAATAACTAACACCATTTGTACACAGCTAAAATATAGATATAAAAACAAATTATTTTGGTTCCCATTCACATTAGTGGCCATGAACAGTAGTAAAAAAATTACTATAGTAACCAATACTCTATGATGGACCTGAGGAAGAAAATATTCAATATGCTTAGAATAACGATATTCCAATAAAAAGTGTTTTACATTGGAGGTATAAAACACTCTTGCTAATTCTACAAAATAAGTCTCTGAACTATGACCTTTATGTTTGAGGTAAATTTTTGTCCAGTGAACCATTTCTTCAGATTTGGGAAGAAGAAAAACTGAAAGCCAAATATGGTGAGTATGGTGCATTTGGCAGACATTCAAAGTGCATTCCTTCAATTTTGCAAATGCTATTCTATGCATTGTTGTGGCAGAAAAGAGCTTTCTTTCTTCGACAAATACAAACATTTCACCTTATTAGCATCCTTCAATTGCTACAGGAATGCTGTATATAATAACTAGGACCCAGATTTGTATGTAAAAACATATTTTTTTCCTAAGACGTACATTCCTAAAATAAAACAAAGTTTATTATCCTGATCGAGAGTCCACAAGTATAAATTCAAAATCTTATTTCACATAAAAACACATATTTTACAAAAAAAATTATGTAAATAAATATTTCCGAAATTGTTGTAAAAATCCTTATTTTGTATACTTTTCCATAATTTTAATGAAATATTTCTGCTCTTTTTTTAATTAATAATTCTTTCGCAATCAAGAAAGAAATGATGCAAGAACTGCGTTAGCACATATATGTTACATCTACTGCAACATTGTCTCAAAATACTCCTCACCCGCCCAACTTATGGCTTATCTTTCACACGGTATAAGGAGCAGGGAACGACCGTGATAAGCTCTGCGAATCCCCGATGTGCAGTCGTAAGTTTGTAACTGCATATCTATTTCTGTTTCAATCGGGATCCAGTCTAGGTAGTAAACGTTTGTGATTTTAGGTGTGTGAATTATTTTTATTAAACATAACGAAAGTGAAATCAAGTGTGCGTGAACGTTTACAGAAATATGTATTGGAGTTTGAAAACATTTTTACCACTGATGGTAGGGTATTATTTTGCCAACCTTGTGGGAAATGTGTAAGTGCAGATCAATGGTCGCATAATGCAACATTTATCTGGAAATAAACACATCGCAGCTTCTTCCCATGTTTCCTCTCGGCAAGTTCTTATAGGAGAACCTACCCCATCCTCATCTAACATTAAAATAAGTTCACGGTATTATTCAGATTTATGTGAAGCCCTTGTTTCGGCCGATATACCGCTTTATAAGGCAAACAATCCCAAATTAAAAAAACGCTGATGACCTGAGCTGTTAAAGAGCGCCCATAAAAAAAAAACAATCAAATTCAAAAAGTTTCTTACCAGATATACGGATATAAGCACTCCTGATGAATCAACTCATCGGAAAAATTAACTTCCGAAGTTGATGAAACATTAAAATATATTATGTCAGTATGTGAAAATAAGATCTCTGAGTGAGCATTGACGAAACTAGCGATTCTGCTGGCGTTAGAAAAGTCGGAAATGTTTTAGTAGCTGTGTTGGAAAACGATGAAAAAAATTTCCAAACAACACTTCTTGCTAGCTTGTAAACAATTGTCAATTACAAATAACACATCAATTGCTAGGCTGTTCAATGAAGCTTTGCAGATCTTATGGCCAAATGGTGTGAAGTACGACAATGTTTTGCTTTTGTGCGCCATATATGAAGAAGACTGGTGAAGCTCTTTCTGCAATTTATCATAAAATGATTCATGTGACATGTATCATACATGCTCTACACAGACTGTGTGACAAAATCCGAACACTTTATCCAAAAGTGGACCAGTTTGAGTCAAACGGGGATTTTTTTTTTTTGTAAAATCATCAACTAGAGTCTGTCTTTCAAAGAAAGAAATCCTGATCTCCCACTGCCTCCTAAACCCATAACCATGCATTGGGGCACTTGGCTAAGTGCAGTAATATATTATGCAGACAATTTTGAAGCATTTGTATCTGTAGTAAGTGAACTGGACTCAGACGAAGCTTTAATTGATGATGTTCAAAATTTAGTAAAAGACAGGAATTTAAAATGTGACCTGGCTTTCATATCTGCCAATTTCGGATTCTTGACTAATTCTATAAAGAAACTAGAGACTACCGGGGATTTATCGATTAATGCAGTTAAAGAAATAGAGTAAATTGAAAGACAACTGGATGCTCTTACTAATTCGAAAGCCGAAGTCTTAAAGAAAAAATTTAAGGATTTGTTTGACAAAAATACAGGTTACAAAACCCTTAGTAAAGTTGGACTAGTTTTGGAAGGCCAAGGAACAAGTGAAGTTGATGGTGTGGATGTTAGTGATATGCTCAGTTTCAAATATGCGAGGGTAACCTCATGCGACGTAGAATGATCGTTTTCTCAACTTAAGGCATTATTTCGTGACAACAGGCATGGATTTCTGATGGAAAATTTGGAGAAGACGTTAGTCGTTCACTGCAATTCCAATGTTCCACATTTGATGATTAGGAGCAATTGGTGAGTTAATATTTTTATATTAGGTGTTTGTTTAATTTATAAAAGTCTTTTATTACTTTTTTTTAAAATTTTACCAAATATTTTTTAAATTTTCATCACATAAAAATAAATATTTTTAAGTTTTTTAGCACATAAAAATCTGGGCCCTGATGATAACTTTACATAATTGTTTTGTCTTTTTCTAGATAGTCTATGGGCACAAAACTCTGAACATCCCTGAAAATAGTTGCCAACACCTTTCCTGCTGATGGAACTTACATGGCTTGTTTCAGAGCATTTTCATCCTTTGCATCCATTCTTTGGACTGATTATTACATCTCTGGAATGTAACATGGAACCATGTTTCATCAACAGCAATGTAACATCGCAGGAACTAGATTGAATTGCATTTAAACATTTCCAATCACTCTTTTGAAATGAAAATTCAGATATATTACAGACTGATCATTAATAAACCAGAACCGTTCATGCAAGATGTTCCAATCATTATCTATCATCTTTTCAATATCAGCAACAGCAAATTTACAATCATTCACTTGTCGATCATTTAATAAGGTCATGTGGATTTTTGCAATGTTTCTCTTGGTCAATGTAGTTATTAAATGTCCTGAACATTCATCATAAAAAAATGGAAGACAAACTTATTTCAGTCAATTTCTTTTGTAGATAAAGATTATGAAGAATCATTCAAAGCTGAATCCAATCCCCCGTTTTTTTATATAGTTGACATTAAATTTTATAACAAAGTATTTTATCATTGAGCGACATTATTTTATTCATTTTTTGGACAACATTTAATTTTGTTTGCTTTGCTCAAACAATGCAACTACACAAATGAAAATGCATGTTTGAAATTTCATAGTATGCCTTCTAAAGGAACATATTTAAAGAAAGTGTCTTGCCATTTGACACTACCAGCACCATCTTTTGACTTAGATGAAAAACTTCTTGAACTTCCTACTTAAATATTGTTTCAGTGAAAATATCCATTATCATTAAATTTAACTTCATTATGAACTGCTCTTTATAATATTATTAAAACTTTTGCAGCAATTTTTAATATATAATTACAATTTTTTAATGGTTTTCAAGTAAAACAGAATTATCCCCTGAATATATTGGTATCCATTTTTCATGGCCTTACTGGTATTTAAGAATTACACTTTTCCAGATAGCACATGAAACAGTATCACTTCAGATTTGTTCAGTCATTCCAAGCAAAATAAAACCAGATTTCTGCTATTTGTTGCTTTACATGATGATTAAAAGCTAAATTCCGATTGTTATGCCAATTACAGGAAAAGGTCTACATCAAGAAATATGAAGATATCCTGATGACTTTCATAAGGCACACAAACGATGGATTTACAAAATGTTGTAAGCTCCTGTCAAAAGTTAGCTGTAAGCAGCTCGTGATGCAACAGTTTCATCACTGTCATAGTGCGCTTTCACATACAAGAGTGACAGCCACCGGCAACTTTTAATGGAAACATGAAAGAGTGGACATCAAAGATGTTACTGAAAGTAGCTGGAACTTGCTAATGTTTGTTTGTTTGTTCTTTCTCTCTCTCCTACTAATCCTTCCCAAGCAGGAAACAATTTATAATACACCTCTTCCCATAATCACTCTTTTTTTACAGTAAGATTAGAATAATCTTTCATTTCCTTTTTATATGAATAAAGAAACTGTTTTTCTATTCCTTCAATCAATATATCCTTATTAATACCTTCTTCTATTGGTAAGATTTCAGGTGCCATTTCATTGCTACAAAGAATAAGATGCTGTTGATGCTGCCCGAGGATTGAGTGATAAACTGTTACACATGTGCAATCAACTATAAACTAGCACAAATGTTAGTGACTTCCAGCACTATAATGTTGCATTCTTCCAAAACAAGAGTCACTCAATTGTCACTTAACTATATGTGCACCATTCCATAAACCACAATTGCTGTTGGTTTAAATGACAAAATTGTTGTGCAATAAAGTCACTCATGTATGGTAGCCCAAAGTATCCAAGATGCAATTCGATCTCCTATCAGTTACAAACATTGAGGATGAGGACATGTTCTGACAATAAACATTAGTACAATGAATGAATAACATAAAATTTGAATACAAAACACATTTTTCAATGAAAATAAACTTTACAAAAATTAATTAACTTACTACTACATTTAATATAGCTTTATTACCTTAGTTACCTGTCTATATACCTACTATACATTTAAAAAAAAATTTAAAGCTTCTATAAACTAACTCTCCCATACTATAACCCCCTGGTTTATGTATGGAATAAATCTTATAATATCTCTTCACTTTCCATACTGTACCCATTTTCTTGCCCCCTTTCTTAAATGCCTTATCCATTTATCTCTTACCTTTGCTAAAAATATCCCCATCAATTTAATAGCTACTATATCTTAGGTTGATTTATCCCATATCTCATCTTTTAACAATTTCACCCCCTTTTCACATATAATACATCATCCTATACAGTAATTTCCCATATGTTTTAAAAATAATACTATGTGCATGCATGCACGACCTATTCTTTTAAATTGATCACATATATCTATATATTATTCCCTACCTAAATTACTTTTAACTGTATTATACAAAATAAAAGAATTTTCATCCTCAAAACTAGCCCATATATCTTGTTTCTCTATATCTTCTACTCTCATTCTCACTTCCTTCCAATATTCTTTACTATTAATTTCCCCCATTAACCAAATATTTTTCATAATTTATTTCTAACACATTTCCCAACTGCCCAATCCAACTCGCCCTTCTTATTATATATCTTTGATAATGTTACAATTCTTTTATTATATTATCATCTGAGTTTATACATCTTTACCAATACTTCAGAATTCTCTACACTATTATGCCTTTTCTCCCCCTCTTCCTAACTCTGCCAATGCTACTCCTCTTGGTGAACTCATAGGCAAACCCAAAGCTTTCCTACAAAACATACCATGTACAATGCCAATCCTTAACCACTCCTTTACCACCATCAGAATTTCTATTCCATATAACACCTTTGACTCCATTACTGCTTCATAAAGTCTAGATCCATGGCATATTAACCCATTGTAACCCCTCACTGGCTGTTCCTGCATACCCAATAAACTAGGTAATTAAATCAGCCTGAAATTTCTTTGCAGAACAAACCTTTATATTTTAATGAAATGAAAACTGAACTAAAAAACATTAAATGCAGCATAACCAAGTACAAGAAGTAATACACTATTTATTTACACTAAAAAATTCAAGGAGGAGGAGGATGGAGAGAGAAAAGGAGTATATTTTATGTATCTTTCTGATTTACGGACTTAAAAAAGAGTTCATAAATCACATTTTCTCTCTCAAACACTGCATGATTCAACATTGTTTTGAATTGCAAGCAAACAGCTGCAGTAGCAACTGAGTTTGTTCTCCTTTTCAAGCTCAGTTTGTAGCTAACCCAGCAAAAACAGCATGTAATAAATCTTGTTAAAGGAGAAGTTTGTGACTTCATGCAAGCAGTCAAACCCATTTTTATCGACTTGTAATGTTCTTTCTGTACCAAGGGAATACGTTTTTTATATACATGTATGTGACTTCAGGCAATGTTGAAACTAAATATGATTGCATTTGCATGACACAATAAGCTTAACTTGTTATCCTCAGGTCAGCTATACAATTTTCACCTGGTGAGATAGATAAATGTGCAGCTTGATACTAGAATGTTTTAGATAGCACACATTTGGGTTCATTTACTTGAGAATATTTTTATTTGAGCTAAATACTAATTAGACAAGGTTCACTTAGGAAGGAATTACAAAGTTACCAACTTGTTATTTGCAGTTTGAATCATGGCTTCAATAAGTGGCGTAGTTTTAGCTCACTTAGGAAATGTTCAAGCGTATATACAAGTGTAAAGCGGACAAAGATCTGATCTCAAAAAGCAAATTAGGACTTATAAGTAAATATACAAGGTGTCAGATGTAACACAGAATGAGATTTACAGGCTACTTGGCATAATTATTCTCATGGGTGTTACATGAAACCTATATTAGACATGTATTAGTCTACAGATGACATGCTATCAACTCCATTTTTTGGAAAATGCATGTCAAACAACAGGGTTTTGTCTATATTGCAGTTTTTTCATTTACCAGCACAGAAAACAGAGTTTTAAATTACATTAAATTAGGCCTGTTTTTAATTGCCTTATTTCAAAATTCAAAGAAAATTACATTCCTTGTGAAAAGGTCACTGTTGATAGAACTTGATGCTCTGGAAGGGTAGCTTGGGTTGGAATCAATATATCAAAACTGAAAAGGTCAGATAGAACTTGATGCTTTGGAAGGATAGCTTGGGTTGGAATCAATATATCAAAACTGAAAGTGTCAGATTTGGCTTAAAAAGTTTTGATCTTTGTGAAAGTACATCATGGTATGTCTACAACAACTGTATTTGCATTGGCAAAAGAACTGACAACACAGGAGAAACAGACAGGGTTATCTGGCTCCATAGTTATGCACCTCATGGAATTTATATATCTAGACAACTCGTAGTTCCCCTAAGCCATTTATCATTTTATATAAAAGAATGATGAATGCCATTGGAAGAGTATGTTCAAATTATACTGGATTACCAAAGCATATGAATGTACACTGTACAGGCTCTAAAGAGAGGGGAAATGGAGGTGTGTCAGCTACCACCTTTGACCTACATTGCTTGGCATGATAGAAGGTTAGTTACGGCTTTACCTATTTGCAGTTTCAAAATTTTGATGCATGATACAGAAAACCTACATGTCAAAACCAGAATTACAACTTTCCAGCCTAATATACATAAATAAGATATATATATGGGTGGTGTTGATTTAGGGTATTGCAGACGTAACTCTCTTTACGAAAAACTGGAAAATTGTATAAAAAAAACTTTTTTTCTTCAGATGTTGGACAGCACCATGTAAAATTGCTTCGTAATTTGGAGAACTCTAAATCCACAAAAAGAAATGGCAAACCTGGATTTGTACTTATTTGCTTGCAGCCTAATTACAAGCTACCAAATTCAGAAGCCTGTACACAATGGGGATAGAAAGTCTAACACCTGCAGCCCTCAGACTTGCTGCAAAACATTTCCCTAAAAGGATCTGTCTAAGGGAAAAAGTTTGCAACCATTTTAGAATGTGATATGCCACTAATGGGGTATATGCAAGGAAACCAAAATGATTTGTGCTGACTATGGAGATGTGCTCTTATGTCACTACCCATGCTTTCAGGTGTTTCATTCAAAATGCACTTTTTAAAGGTAAGGTTGAACCATTTTATAGAAATTATTTAAGATTTTTTAAAAAAAGTGTTAAAACAATTAAGAGTTGAAAGATCTGCAGCACTTGGCAGATGCCCATACATATATATCCCTCCGGCACATTTTACTCTGTACGTCTAGACACATCTATATTAGGGAAAAGGTTAATAGGTTATTTTGTTCACAAAATTCTATCAACTTCCTGCATTCTTTATCAAAAACTTTGTTCCTATTTTTTTTTTCCTTTCCTGTTTTTCCCCCTCCATTTTCTACACTCATAGCCCTTATTTGATATTTTCAAAATCTGAATCCCCTACTACAATAAACTGCATATTAGGATTTTCTCCCATTAATTCTTCCAAACTTTCATTCAGCCTTTATATATAAGTTCTCATTTGAAACTCTGATGCTTCAGGTGATATTATACATATTCTATACCTAACCCTATACACATTTCCATTCCTTTCACTTATCTTTAACTACATATTTGTCCTTCCATGTTTAATACTACATTCACATCTGTTCCATGATCTTATTAATAAATACTCCAATATCACTTTCACCTCTCATATATTACCAAATCATTTTCTGCTAATTCTAATAAGCTCCCTTCTGAAGTTGACACCACTCTAGAGTCTGCTCCATCACCTGTATTTTTCTAGCTCAGTTAATGCCAAGGTCATTGCATCTCATTTATCCTCATTGCTCGGTGTGAGATATCTCTTTAACGATGTTACTCCAGTTGCTCCTTCCTCTTCCTTCTCCTCTTGCATCCATCAAGTGTTTCCATCGTCCCCTCTACCTCCATATTCAATTTTCCTGATATATCTATTCCTAGTTATATACCCTTCTGAACTTTGTCACTGACTCATATCCTGCTTTATTCCCTCAATCCATACTTCTAAGCCTCTTACAACTTGTTTTCTTCTTTTCTGGATTAATTCTTTTTCATTATTAATAATCTTGTAATATCTCTCTTCATCTCTTCCAAAATCCTGACCTGCAAAAATTCTTGTTCCTTTCAGCTTCCTTCTGTTACTTAAAATTGCCCATTTTACTACAATAGGACTGGCTTTGTTACCTCTTCTTCCAATAAAGCACGTTAAAATTTTCCATTCTTCCAATTTATGTCCATTGGCTTTTCCAGTATTTCTTCCACCACATGTTTCAATCCCTTCTTTTTCCTCCACACCAATATTTCTACATTTTATCTTGACTCCATATCTAATCTCTGCAAATTTTCTATTCTTTCTATGCAGATACATTCTTTGTGCACTTCCTTTACTGTAATGTACAGCATTCCTTTCATTTCTACTATTTTGCTGTTCATGTTTAATTCTATTATCTTTTCAATTTTCCTCAAATACACTATATATTCAGAGATTATTTTCAGAATTACCATTATCTGGTTCATACCTTCAGGTACCAGATTTAATTCTGCTACTGCAATAACTAGTATTACAGGTAATATCGCTATTTCACAAGAATATTTTCATCACTTATTTTCTATTCTCCTGCTCATTCATTTTCCTCCTTACATAACTCCCAATTCTGATTCGACACACCTACAAATCCACTCCTATTCTGCAACCTTATCCTCGCAGAGCTCCATATACGTGCAACCTCTCGCTTCAGCTGCTTGCACCAGACTCCCATAAACATTAATTAGTAAGTACAGAAATATAGTGTGTGATCAACTCACCAATTAAAACACTAAAATTAGATGTTCTTCACTATGGAAGTTCTCTTAAGTTGCATTTAACTAATTGTGATAAGGTAATTTAGTATTTATGAAAATATATACCATATATACGCAAAACAGAACTTTTGCTTATTAATTTTTTAACATAATTCCTGGTTTAAACATTTTAAAACAATTTTATCATTGAGTATATATATTACATTCAATCCCCCATATCTAATTTTGAAAATTTGTCTCGATTTCAAAGACAACTACATTCTCTTTGCAGAAAATCTGATTGTCACATATGAGCACTTTAACAATGCCTTTACTCATTAATCACTATATATGACAAGTCAAAAGCATGGTCAAGTGCTCAGTACTGAAAATATGGCACAAAGGAACACCTATATGTTATTTAAAATGAGAGATTGATGCATTTCTGTAAGAGTGGAGTTATGCCCTACCAAACAATATATCTGGATTGGAGGATCATATCTTCAAAATGGTGTCAAATTTTGAACTTAAAATCACAGAAGCATGTGACAATAGCAAGAATTCTTTGTGTTCCAAGGCCAGGCATGTCTTATAAATTTCTGGGCATTCCCAATTGTCATAGCTGTTTTGTAGCAGACGTCTAAGGCCAGGTCACCCACAGTGTGTTGCCACATTATCCCAGTGGAGATTAAGAAATGGTTATGGTGCACGAGGAGGTTTTCCTTAAACCTATAGATGAATAAAATTAATGAATCAAATGAGTTTGGAATCCTTGGTGCCTTAAAGCAATCCGGCAATTGTATTCTCAGGGAGAGGAGGGGAAGAAAAAACTTAACTAGCACAATTTGGCAATTACATTTTGCACATAGGCATTTGTGTTTGTCAGATGGGCCATTCCTTGATAAATTAAGATGTAAATAATTTTAATCACTTGAATAATAAGTTAATAATTCCCATTAATAATCTTATAAATAAAATTCTAGAATCTCACTTAAAAAAATTAAAGCAAATCCTTATTTTTTTTAATTCAATTAATTTTTTTTTTGCACAAATTTAATCCTGTATGTGAAAGTATCAATTCCAGATTTATAAATTTAAGGAATGGCATTTGCAACTGCATATAAATATCATTTCTCAGGCTGTAATTGAGATAGCTGACATTTTAAACTGAAGGTATCCATTTCCAAAAACATATTATTTTAAAAAAATAATCCTGTGAATTTTTTGATGTTTTAATTATTATTATAAAATTTAAAATTAGAATCTTAACATGGGTCTCATATTTTTGTTTGTTATTAGCAGTAATACATTAATGTTGAATTTTTATTATTGTAAATATAATACTATATTTATAACATTCAGAATGATTTATAGTTTGATATTTTTAACCCATTCCAGTCATATGACAAGCTGTGGTCACGCAACATTTTCACATGAGCTGAGCTCACATCATTGTACTACTCCACAGACACACAATGCAGTATTGTTGTTTGACATAGATATTGCTTGCATTAACACTGAAAATAAAAGAATGGTGTCTGAAATTTCCATCTCATATAAGTAGTTGTTATGAGCAAGAAAGTATGATTTCTTTACGAGTGATATTGCTGGCAGTTTTATCGTGGAAAGTAAGAAATATGGTCAGCTACAAACCTATATGTATGAAATGGAGGGACAATTTTTTTATTTACAGACTTTGTTTAACATCTCAGGTCATCAGCATCCTTTCCAACAGCCAATCAATTTTGCTCAGAGGCCTCTTCTTTCAGGCTTAAGGTTTTTCTTTTACATACATAAATCTATAACAAGGGACCCACAGCTTTACTTCCCTTCCGAAGGAAGTCACACTATGCCTGAAAAAAATCCATCGGCCCTGGCCGGGATTAAGTTTATTAGGCAAGTATGGTTACCACTAGTCCACCAGGATTGGTGGGACAATAAAGATGTTAATTTTCTTTCCTCCCAACTCAAAACAGTTGACTTAGGAAAGTTCCAAAGGAAGAAAGAACAACACCCGGGGAAGAGATAAGAAAACTCTTGTCAGAAGGGCTGGGTGAAGAAAATTTACAATACCAAGTTAATGCTCTGTTCTCTATCATGCATAAGATTGGCAAGGAACACAGAAAAACATTTATTTCAGGGAGAAAATAAGAATACCCATTCTGACTTCAGAGTAAACACATAGTTCGAGTCTTTAGAAGTGCTAGAGTACTCTTTCTAGGTTGTCTTTTATCAGTTCTTTGAATCTGCACAGTAAAAGTTGGATTCATTTTCATATATATATTCCTCTTACTGATAGAAAGAAAAACATAACTGAAAGATGTGTGATAGGCTACAGCAGGGAGAAAAAAGTGAAAATGCAGGCAGTGAAAAAACGGTAGGTTTGCTGGCTGCTGAGGTGTGCCCATACTACCATCACTAACATAACTGGCAGCAGGGAAAAAAGTGAAAATTTATGGCAGTTGAAAAAGTGTAGTTTTTTTTTTGTTTTGTTTGCAAAATTTGAGTAAAAATTGTCATTAGTTTATTTTTTACAATTTGTATATGAACATGTTTCCATACACCTCTGGAGTCATTTAAATCTCTGTTCTTTGAAATGGGAGGGTTATTTAAATATGATGCAAATGAGTTATTGGTATTCACTTTTCTCATTTTTGAGGGTTTTAGCTTTGATTAATTGCTTGGGTGTTACCCTGTTCCCTTGCATGCTTGGACATGTTTGAATCTGCAATAACAGTTTATTGGTAGTGTACACTGGTCTGCCTTCATCTCTTGAACTAGTCTGGTGCCTAGAAGATTAATATTATATAATGGTATGTATTTTATATTAAATTTTTTCTATTTGGTGATGCTCAAAGAACTTTATTCAATATACATGGCTAGCAAAAACAAAAGATTTCAAATGTCTTTATATAAATATTTTTTTGCAATCCTTTTGAGAAAGGCATAAAACTACAAAAAAAAATTAAAGCCAGCACAAAACTGGGTGCTTGAAGTAAACATGTCTGATGGAAAAGGATGAAACAGTTACTTCAACAGATAGAACACTGATTGTAATTTGTCTATTGAATATTTAATACTGCATGTTTCAAAAGAAAACTTGAGAAGGCTAAAATAATGAATTTGATTCAGAAATTCTTCTACAATAGAAGTCTAAACAGACACTAAAAAGGAGTGAAAAAACTGCAAATTTTTACTGTTCTTCCTCCAAGTCGATCATGCAATAGATTTAAAATGAATTCATGATAAGTAACAAAATGCTGAAAGCAAGATTATCTATGAAATAATCTGTTAAATAGGATAATTGTTAATTGTCAAAAATAACTTTTTTTCTTGTTTCTGCTAACTGTTTAAGCTTCAGTTTACCTCATATTAAATAATTTGTAGGTATAATGTCAAAATATCAAAGAATAAATAATTCTTTTTGAAATTTTAAGTAATGTGTTGTTTAAGAACCTTTTTTTATTTTATTATTTTTGGTCTCATGGCCTGGCATTTCATTTCTTTAAATGTAGTCTTGTTATATATAAAATGAAAGCCTGTTTAAATATGAGCAAAAATTTTTTGAATCATTATATGATTGAGTCAAAATAACACGTCAAGTTGGTAGAAGATGGAGAGGATGTCTCTTTGAAACCGGTCCCACCATATTTAAAAGTAAGTGAAGCATAAGAGTGTGTTAGATGACAGATTAATTATAATTTACATTTAACAAGCTTTACTGTGCGAGTTCCAACAGAATTTTTTAAAAATGTCTTATTTTTAGAAAGTTCTTAAATGAATAACACTCTTTTGTTGCCCTTACTAGTTTTTAATATGTAGAACCGGCTTCACGAGCCCTATGTCTGCATTGTCAAGTCAAAGTTGACTGTAGGTTAATCCGTTTTGCTGTTAGAATGTATAATCTGCTCCGGTGGAGGTGTGATGAACTTAAAATTTATGTTTTCATCCCCAGAAGTGTCGAAGTTCATTAAACTGTCGTTGTACTTGTAAATATGGATTTTCTCCCATGTTACTAACTCTGTAGGTCCTTGCACAGATTTTAATAATTTAATACTTTTTATTTTTTGCTTTATTCAATATGTCGTGGTTGTGGAACCGGTTCTACATATCAAAAAGAAGTGGAGCATAAGAGTGTTAGTTCAAGTCAATCATACAATGATTCAATGATTAGCTTCACCATGCAATGATTTAATTAACAATTTTTATTTAAAATTTTTTTGTTTAATACCACCATCTTTAACCAGGCCAGAGAAAATATTTTTATGCATTCAAGTTTGACTAAAATGGAATTATTATGAAATTATGATTTACAATAAGATCTGAGCTTTCTATTGGGTACCAAATTTCACCAAAATCTAAAAACCTAAAGTAAGAAAAATTAATAAAATTTGGTATTTTGACATTGCAATATTCATTACTTAGAATTATATAATTAAATAAATTTAAGGTGCAAATAACTCAAGTGTCCCTTTGAGATATGTGGTTGAGAGTTCTACCAGACTCTGGGTCCAGGGGGCGTAGCGCACGCACTACATCACAGAGGTCTGTGTGCCCCCTTTTGAGATACCTGACATAATTTCTTAAGGATGAACAATGCTCACCCAGGCAACTTATTCTGATCAGCAACCGAACCCAGGCTTGCCAGCTGATTGCCATACACTTAGCATTGACCCAGAGTGATTAATGTTTTTAACTCTCTTGACAGATGTAAATAGCAAACAATAAAAGGTTTTAATATGCAATAATAAACTTCAATTTTTATGAAGAAATAAAACTTACTTTCTCCGACTTTAGTAAGACTATATAGCTTCTGTACAGGTGAACACCCAGCCCCGCTCCAACCTTCTATGCATGCTAAATGATTGTGTATATATTAGTAAATTAGTTCTCTGGAGCAGGTAAGGTCAATATCACTTTGCAGCATTTATATTTTTCATTTCATTTGTGACATATCTGTGATATTTCTGTAGTTCATTCATTGCTTTTCCACCAATCACTAGAAACTGAATAAAACATCTTAAAAATCTATTACATTTACCTGACATGATTTACAAATGCACAGTTGCTTTCTCCAGCCCTCTGAAAAAAATACTGCTCCTTGTTGGTTTGCAGCAATATTTAGATCCTTAATGAAACACTCTGAAACAAGAGAAGCTAATGAATAATATTACTCTGAGCATTTACATTTTCTTCAGCTATGGTTAGAAAAAATTCATTCACATGGATAGTTTACAAAATGTATATATCTTTGGGAAGAAAAATTAGTTGCATGGCTGAATAATATAATATTATTCTGGATAATATGAGCATTTACATTTTCTTCAGCTATGTTTAGAAAAAAATCATTCACATGGATAGTTTACAAAATGTATATTTCTTTGTGAAGAAAAATTAGTTGTATGACTGAATAATATAATATTATTCTGGATAATATGAGTATGTTTAATTTATGAATATTTTGATATATTTAAATAAAATTATTTATGTATTTATTAAAAAAATACCACTCCTTGTTGGTTTGCAGTGATATTTAGGCCCTTAATGAAACACTCTGAAACAATAAAAGCTAATGAGTAATATTACGCTGAGCATTTACACTTTCTTCAACTAATGATGAATAGTTTACAAAATGTATCTATCTTTTGGAAGAAAAACTGGCTGCATGACTGAATGGATAATATGAGTGCATTTAATTTATGAATATTTTGATCTGTTCAAATAAAAAATTATTTATGTATTTATTTTATTTCATTTATAAACATATTACAGTTGTATAACAATGAAATTAATTTAAGATGCAGAGTTTGCATTATTCTGCATCAGAACACATGTTCAAAGATAATTGTTACATTTTCAATATTCCAAAAATACTATGAGAGATACCATTTTCTGTTTGAAGGAGGTTTAGTTAGTAAGTGTGGCTGTAATGGCTTCCATTCTTACAGTTGCAGCAAAATGTTAATGGCCATGCATTCAATGACTGCTGCTATAAGGACATTGCATACAACATTGCTAGAATATTTTGTAATTCTGTCTTGTTGAAATGCTTGGAAAAATAAAAGAAAGTTGCTGCTTCGTATACAATAGTTGATGACTGGTTTATAGCATCAATGAAGGAAAACTATGACACACGACAGTTTGTCAATCACAGTCAAAGATTAAAGCATTCATATGAAAGCCACAATGAAGAATCATTTAACAAGTAACAGAAAAGAGAGGGAGCACAGAAGAGGAGGGAGGTATATATAAGTAAGTACACTTATTTGAGGAGGGAGGTGTTGAATTTCATTCATTACACATCTAAAAATATGTTTATATGAACAAGTTTTGCTGCTGCTATGATCCCCATAACCCCCAGAGAATAAAATGGAAAAATGTCTGAATCATGCTACGAAATATGATATACTGTTTTATAATGAGAACCCCTGATGTATTGACATCTCACGAGTAAAAAAATGGTATACACCAGTATGACCTGGAGTCAAAGAGGTCTTCCCAAGTGATGCCAGACATAGGCCAAAAGCTGAATACCTTTTGCTTCACTTCAAGTGGCCGCATTTTTGAGAAACAAAAAATTGTCATTACCAACTGGTACATGACAGTCTTATGCAAATAAACTGAATTTAAAATTAGGGCTAACTTTAATACTAATTGCTATCTTTTATCTCATGTTTCAAAATTACCTAAATCACTCTGTTTACAATTATAAAGAACAGCGAAAATCCCAGAAGGGGATGAATTGTGAAGAACTGTGAATGATTGTGTATATGATTGAATTGTTAGAATCAAGTGCAAAAGAATTGTGCTGCCTAACTCTACTATGTAAGTAATGCTATCCATTTATGTACTGCTTCTGTTGTATATAAATGGGTGATACTGATGTGGAAGCTCTCATTCCCCCCTCCCTTTCCCCCTTAAAATGTTTATTCACATACAAAGATTAAATAAAAAAATGGTGCATCATTTATGAGAATAAATATGATATAATTAGTGATTCAGCACTAAATTAGGACCTAATTTTACACATCACAATTTGTGCCCAGATAAATGATCTTGCCTTCTGCTGATATTTTGATTAATTTTATTCCAGAAAGTGCTCCAATTGCAACTTTGTATACTATCCGTGAACTAATTGACAAATATTTATTTACAGACTGTAAAAAATGTGCTCTAATGTGAAATTCCTTACCCTGTTTCTCTGTTTTAATTGCATCTACTTTAGCTTCTGGCTTTTCCATTCCATTTGCATTTACTGTGTCTGCAACACTATTTTCTCCTTCTGATTTGACCACCTCCACTTTTGAAGATGTTTCTTCTTCTGAACTAACTTTGGTAGTTGCAAACCCTCTATAATGCCACAGAAATGGATGTTTCTCCATGCAAGTACCACAAACCATTTCTCCATAATCGTTCATAGCTGGAACTGAACTGCCCAAATGCTGTAACAACAAAAGTGCATTATTGCAGCATTTATCCACTCTGGATTCCATTTAAATTAGTTACTGGATCCTCACATAATTTTCAAAAGTACTGAAGTTTCCTTATGATATAAAATATTTAGCATTGCATATTACTGTCTTAAATTTGCCCATTTAGAAATTTCTTATTGTTAGAAGATTTTCTTGCATTCACAGCTAAAGGGACAGAGTCTTACCATTGAACAAGTTTATTTTTATTAACTGCTACACATTACCAAAATTACTTTAACCATATCATAAAATCAATTTATACTTAGACATTTAATTTATCAACTTACTGCAATGTACTAAAAAATCTTGTACTTAAATAATTAGTAATTATGCATTCTCGTCTAAAAGACAGCAATATTTCTTTTAAGAAAAACAAAAGCATTTTTCATGAAATATTCTATATAGGAAGGTAGTGCATATCATTCACTTGTGTACAAAACCAAGATTTTTTGGGATTTACTGATGCTCTTTAACATCTCAGGTCTCAGTGTCCCATTCAATTCAGAGCATTAAACAATGGATAAATTTTGCTCAAAGGCTTCTTCTTTCAGCCTGAGGTTCTTTTACATGCCATAAATCCATGACACGAGATCCCTAGCTTTACTTCCCGGATACTTAGAATTTTTATGCCCAGAAAATCTGATTGAACCTGCAATCTTGGGTCTAGGAGGTACGAGGGTAGGTCCGTAACTTTCCGGCCTAACCAGATTCTAGGTTTGATTAAGACAATTCTGTATTTCACTTTTCAATATAGTTACCCTTTATTGCAATATAATTCTCACATCTTTGAATTAACATTTCAATCCCCCCCTCCACCAAGTCAGAAGCATTGTCTGCAAAATGGGCATAAATAGCATCCATCACTTCTTTGTCACACTTAAATTTCCTTCCTCAAAGGTTCATCTTGAGTTTTCAGAACAGGAAAGTCACTGGAGCTGGATCTGGCTGTAGGGTGGATGGCTGATCTCCTTGAAGTCACATTTCTTCACAGCTTCATTTGCAACAAGAACTGTGTGCACAGGTTCTTTGTCGTGAAGAAGGAGCACACCACCAATCAGCCTTCTCTTTGATGGAAGAATGTAGTCTGTGCAGTAGGCCAGCATAGTACTCCCTATTTACTGCGGTGTTCAATATTCCTTCACAGTCCCTAAAGACCGCCACGGGTGGCCGAGGTCGTTAAGGCATGGACAGGTGAGCAAGAGGTCTGCGGTTGGAATCCCGCCAGGACCATCCTTCCTTACTGGGGTTTCTTCCAGGTTTTCCTCAGTCTTCATAACTGGCAAATGCCGGGGAGGTACCTAAACTTAGGCCTGGAATGCTTCCTTCCTTAAAAAAAAACTTTCCCAATATATCATTTCATCTCATGTATCATCAGTGTCCACCGCCTGTGGTGCCTCAGTAGTAAAAAGGGGCGTTAAACACGACTTAAAAAAAAAAAAAAAAAAAAAAAAAAAAAGCCCCTAAAGATTGTGGCCATGATCTTGGTTGATTGAGTGACCTTGGCCTTTAGAGGCGGTGCTTTGCCATGTTTACACACTCCATTGATTCTCTTTTGGACAAGGGATCATAGTAGAGGACCATAATTTCATCTCCTGTAACAATGGTTTGCAGAACTTCTCTATCATTGCCTTGGCAGAGCTCCAAAAACATTTGACAACAGATGACTCGTCACTCCTTTTGGAATGAGGAAATAAGTCTAGGCACCCTCTTTCCTTAACTTATTCATGTTTAAATGTTCATGAATAATTCAAAGGATTCTTGTTTTAGAAAGACCGAACCTTACTGCTATTTCTGTAACTTTGATCCGCTGGTCTTCCATAATTTCTCCTTCCACAAGAGCGATGTTTTCAGAAGTGAGCAACTCCAAGGGCCGATCTGCACGCTCTGTCTTCAATACTTTCTCGAACCATTCAAAAAATTGTGAAGAACTTAACAGCTTGATATTCCATTTTAAACATGCCACAATCTACACATAGCCTTCTTTATGTAATTATATCTGAACAACCGAACACAGTGAAGCAGAAGTTACATTTGCAATTATTTACTTAACAGATAAGGTATGACACTGGAAAAGGGTTTTGTGAAGGTGATAATCCTTATTGGCTTGGCCGGAAACTTATAGATCTACTTACGAGGGTAGGTAAACCAAGAGGCAGTACAAAAACTAATTTATGGCTCATCTCAATAAATTAAGATGGCAAATATGAAGACACACAGGTTTCTTAAAAATAATCTAAATTAGCATGAACTAATGAGCCTAGCTTAAAAAAATATTTTTTTTATTTACATTAAGCAAGTTTTTGTATACTATCATGCTGTACAAGCATGTATGTCAAATGTTCTTTCCTCAGAATTTCGGAAATTCGGAGGAAAGAACATGTTAGAAATATTCGGTTTAAACAGGTGGATAAATCAGCAGTAGCAGCTCACTTCTGGACCAAAAACCATGAATTAAACTGCTGAAACATCTTCACAGTCCATTGGAATTATCCACTTGGGAAAAAATTTTCATATTAAAAAATAGAGAAAACTTAATGAATTTTGAGTTTCCTCCTGTGGATGAACTCAGCAACTTCCTACTTCAACCACCGGAACATTCAGTTGTCCAGTCATCGTTTTGAGTAATGCCGGTTCAGTGAGCAACTGAAGATGGGAGAGATTCTCTTGAAACGCGTCTTACTTTTAAGTAAGTGGAGTTTAGTGTAAAAAATGAATACCTAAGTTTAGGTTATATTACTACTCCATTGTCAACAGCTTCATAAGTACAATATTTAAAATTAGACCTATTGTAGACAAAATAAATTCACCCGCATACAATTTAGCCAATTGCCTTTTAAAATAATTTAATGTTTTACCGAAATACAAAAGCCAAAGCATAAAGAATTCATCAGAATAAATAGAATCAGACATGTGAAACTGGAAAACTGGGATTTGCTAGTCTCTTATGATGTGGTCTCTCTGTTTCCTAGCAACCCCAAAGAAAATCTAATAAATATCGTAAAGAAATGGCTAACCTCAATAAACCTACATGAAGAAATAATAGAGCAATATCTAAACTTCACCAAAATTTGTATCAATCAAACCTACTTCACATTCAGAGGGAACATTTATATACAAAAGTAGGGTCTAGCAATGGGAAATCTACTCTCACCAGTCTTGGCAGATATGTACACGAGTTTCTTGGAAATAAAATTAGTCGAGACTTTTCCACATATATACAAATGTTGGTCCTGGTATGTTAATGATGTCTGTGCAATAGTAAATGAAAAAGAGAAAGAGAATGCAATAAAACTAATTAACCTATAAAACAGCTTTGTTAAATTCACAATGGAAATTGAAAATAAAAAAGTTCTTCCTTCCTGAATATAAAAATTATAAAAAATGGCAATGTGCTGGAATCTGGCATATTCAGAAAAGATATCCATATAATACATAGATAATTATATATATATATATATAAAAAAAAAAAAAAGCATACTCGATAGTCTCACAACTCTACCAATAAGCAAGACAGAATACAGTTCTGAGTACCATAAAATCACAGATATAGCACAGAAAAATAGCTACACAATAGATCTGGTCAACAAGAAAATAGAAAAATTCAAAAAACAAATAAAAAATATCACCACACTAAAAAGCAAGATCATATATATAAGAAATTCACATTCCACCCCTGGCACACCAAAAATTCCAGAAGATTTTTAAAGAGGCAAATATCATTTTGGCTACAGTAAACAGATGTAGAGAAAAAAAAAAAAAAAAAAAAAAAAAAAAAAAAAAAAAAAAAAAACCAACAACCCTAAAAACCACTACAAAAGACAAAATTCTGCAAGGAAAACAATCAGGCATTTACGAAATCAGATGCAAAGACTGCAATATGAAATACATATGCAAATCAAAAAGAAATATTACCATATGATTTAAGGAACATATGAGAAATGTAAAACATAAACAAATGGAAAAATCAGCAATATCAGACCATTTCTGGCAAAAGAACCACAAATTTCAAAAGGAAGCAAAACTCTTAAAAGCTCTTCAAAAACCCATAGAATTAACAGTGTGAGAAATTTTATTCATAAACAAAACAAGGAAAATTTGGTTAATTTTGATCTTCTAAATAGTAACCTCATCGCCAAGTTTGTAAACTCCATAGAGCGACATCTTCATACCATGCTGGGCAGCAGACAGTGGAATCATGCTGAAGATGAAGGCAACAGCATTTGCAGCATGTCCCTCAATAATAATTTGTTATCTTGTTGAATTAAAAGATTTTTCTATTTGCTTGTATCTGACATTTCTCCAGTGCTCTTTTAATCTAATACTCAAACTTCTTTCGGCCTTGCCTATATATACTTTATCACAACCCTTATAGTTGATCATATATATGCCCGAACTATCTTCTTTTGATCTGGGTTCAATTTTGTTTAGATTCAGTAATTTGCCCACACTGTATCTATTTATGGGTGCAAAAGCGATGTTGTATTGTTTGAATATTTTTTGAAATTTGTGATTGATGTAAGGGTGTACATGAACTTTTGATAAGTTTTTTCTTTACATAAATTACTGAGTGCGGTGATTTGTTTGATTTTCTTTTTTTCTTTGAATCTTTTTATTTTTTGATCTATCATTTGTTTGCTAACTTTTGCTGTGTGTATTTTTACTGAGTGTGGTGATTTGCTTGATTTTCTTTTTTCCTTTGAATCTTTTTATTTTTTGATCTATCATTTGTTTGCTAACTTTTGCTGTGTGTATTTTTACTGAGTGTGGTGATTTGTTTGATTTTCTTTTTTCCTTTGAATCTTTTTATTTTTTGATCTATCATTTGTTTGCTTTGCTAACTTTTGCTGTGTGTATTATATGTAAGTATTCATTGTATCAATGTACCACTTAAAAAGAAGAATATGAGAATGAAGAATATTTTCACAAACTTTCCATCAGAAGGCATGGAAAAAATTTGTTGCCCTCATTGATACATAATGGTCCTAATCCTGTAAGTGCTGAAAAGAAGAAAGACAATTTGGACCTGTTACCACTGATCGACGTTTCCCATGACTACTATAAAAATTTAAGAGTAGACAATATTCCCATTACTGACATTGACTTGGAGAAACTAAATAAAGATGCATGAAATGCAAACTGTAATATATAATTAAATTAAAATAGCTAATAATCTTGTTTTTGAAATTTTTCAATAAGAATTAAAAGAAATACATATTTAATGTTTGAGATAAAAAGAGATAAATCTTAGGAAACGGGTGGAATTAAATATTTGTAAATCTAATTTATGTACAATTTTTTTTTATATAATTTAAAGTATGCTCTTTGATGTGTAATTCAAAAAGAGGTGGCTGTAACAAAATATGTGAATATGCTTTAATACTCCCCTGTTTACAAATTTAACCATGTTCTAACAAGTTTGCTTGTTCAATACGAACATAAATAGACAAGTCACTAAAACAGTTGTACAACAAAAGAGAAAAACTGATTTAGGCCAAAAACTACACTATGTAGTGAACTGTAAACCTTTCTATTTGAAAGATCTTGTTTATATCCCCTAAAACTTTTTTTTTTTTAAAAACATTTATTCATGATTTTGGGGGAGTTCCAAACTTTGTTTTCTCTCTCCTGTAAAATTTGCTTTTGGAGACTTACCAGGTTTTTCACACTTCTGAAGAAACTGTTTTAAATCATTTTAAAATCATTCCCAGATTTCAAGATGTACACATTTTGACAATATGACCAATTTTGTGGCATGTGCCTATACACGTGGTGGATGGGATGTATTTTGTCAATGCTCTTGAACTTAAGTTAAAATACCATTCTTACATTCAGCTGGACCAGCTACATCCATCTCTTATACTAGAAAACCATGTTTTCACCATGCCAGGAAACTTCATTCTTTGCAAACTGGATCTAATTACAGCTATGGGAGAGCATACCAGCTAACCCCACAGGAGAAAAAAAAAGCATCCAGTAAGCTAGTTAAGAAGAAAGGCATTCTTATCATTAGTTATGATAACATTTACATTTAATTAGAAAATTCATTGTTATTATCAAAAAGAAAATTTAAGTTTTGTATGGTACTATTAATATACCATCTTGAAATTTGAGATGAGGAGCTACAATAACCTTTATATATATACACGTATACATATATTCCTTTAACAAAAAAATAAATAAATAAATAAAAAATAAACAAAAAAATAAATAACATTTAGATTCTCCGAAAACTCAAAATTAAAAATTTAAGGAGCAGCTAATTTTAAAAACATTCATAATGGTTTAATGTTATATGTATATTATTTAATTGAAAGTCCTGTTTATAAGCTTTGTCCTCATGACTGTAGCTACCATAGTTCTGTGGTAAATATAGTTTTAAATGCATAGTGGTCAATGAATTTTGAGAATGTTAGACTTTTTGTAAATTGCTTTAGTCAAAAAACAGTGGTCCAAAAATTATGAAAATAAAAATCTTAAAACAACTTCTGTAATAGAAAAAATGTACAAAAAATTGTACAAATTCATTACATTAAGATTTTATGTATTGTTGATACGCCCTTGACTTACCCAGCCCATAATCACTGCAACTGCACGGCCATCCTCCCAAAGCTTTTAACTTTTGTTTGGTACACAATGTAGGTAAATTGATAGCTAGTTGCCACAACTATTTCAATTAATTAAACAATTCTTATCTCTATGCAAAGTGACCAACTTACCCTTCCATGATACCAATCTTCACATACTATGCATTGAATCATCTCATCCTCTGTATCATCCTCTGGGTCAGGATAAGGTCTGCTGCAAGTGCAATACACACCTCTGAAGTTCTGGTTGTAGCCATTATTGTCATTACTCTCATCCTTGTTCTGGAAAAAAGAAAAATTTTTATATATAAGATCAATATATTTATCTGCTTATCTATAATTAGCTGCTGTAAAACAAATTGTAATGCAGCGATAAGCTTCAGCATGAGATCTAAGGTTTCCCCTTTATGTACTACAATAAAATAAGCTTTCCCTTATGAAGTCAGTGAGCTATCATTTGTGAAAAACATGCTATATGAATTAATGTTATTAACAATATATTGCTCCCATGGCTGCTACAACATGTATCTTTTTTTATAGTTCATTAATAGAATGAAATTGCCCAAACTTCTGTGAACCCACTCCTCCAGTCATAACACAATATTTTTTTTACAAATAATTAGTAAAAACTTTTTTAAATTAGTATCAAGTTTGATATATTTTAAGTGTCCAAAACATTAGCTGAAAATGTGAATGCGTTGATATGTCAGGATCTGCCATTCAACCATCTTCTGTTTCAGAACTTGGCTGACTTTTTCATAACTGTATTTTGAAGACATCACTACAGAGAAAAAAGTATTGGATTTCATATTAAATCATTAGCCATTCCAACTGGAATAATGGAAAGAATATTATTTTATGTTTTAGCAATAATGCAATTCAATCAGTGCTAGAAAAAATTCAATATTGTATAACATTCAGCACCAACTTTTATTTTATAAAATATAGTGAACTTTTGTAACAGTGGTGTCAAATATTAACATTTTAAAAAATGGAGTCGAAATTGTAACATACACACCACTAAAATTCAATAAAATGGAAGTCTCCCATTTTTACAATTTCGACCAACTTTTATATTTCTTTGTATTTTGAATTTTAATTCCTTTACTGCCTTAGCCTATGGGCAAAATGAGTTAAACTGAGAAATGTAATGGGTATATAAAAATAATACAATAAGATAAAATAATTCTGTCATGGACAGCTTCAAAGTATTCTATAAGAGTGCAACAATGAGTATGGTTAAATGTAAAATTGGAACTTAAACACAGTGAAGCCAATCATATTAATGGATATCATTGTATGAGTATGAGTATGGTATTTGGCTAACATTTGCAAAGTTTGATTGCTAAGCTGCTAGATAGAGTATTTAAGCTATATAATGAAATTTATTTATGGATCAAAGAGGCACCCAATTATCAGAATTGATGGAAATGAAAAATGAGTATGTGATTTGACATTTTTGACAGATTTTACAAGGCAATCAAATATGACGAATCTCATTACAAGGGAAAAACGAAACAGAGATGTACATCAGGTAGGAGAGCTTAAATTTAAACTGCTGAAATGACAAGAGGAAGCTGACTGCAAATAACCTGAAGCACTTTGAAAGACGGTCATCTATTCAACAAATGGCTAAGTCTAGACTTACAACAGCAAGGCCAAATATTAACAGAACTGAATAGAAGTTTTTGTAAATTGATTTTAGGTTTACAATCAAGCATCCCCAAATGATATAGTACAGCTAGAATTAGTTAGATATTCCACTAAGAAAAAAGAATTATGTAACATTTATTCAGAATTACCACATTGGAAGAGAGTGATATTATTAAAGAATATTATAGTATACAAGAGAAATGCAAGTGGAAAGAATCATGGTATTTCAAAGCACAGGAAATTGATAGGTTTAGGAAAAGTATGGATAAATACAGAATACCAAAACAAGAGGATTTTTGAAAGAAATAAATCTAAGACTGGAAGATATTGAACAACAAGAAATGTTTAGTGGTTTGAGTGAAAAGAGTTCATTGAGATTTTATAGGGGAATAAAAATAGTGTGGGGCAGGGAAAAATATATACAACAATGTGATAAGGCAGGTAGAGAAGAGCTTGCTTGGGCTGGAACTGAAGTTATGAATTTAAAAGGATTAGGATATGATACATGGCATATGATATTTGAATCTTTGATTACTATGGATTTTCAATCCATAAAAGAGACTTCGACCTTCAAAATTATCAAAGACACACAAAGATATTGCAAATTCACTTATAACCCACAATTACAATACAAATTCGAAAAGATTTTCAAAAGTTCAAAATAAAGTTAGCTCCAATCAACAGATACAACATCAAACACTTCCTAGGATCAAAATTAAAAGATAAGATACCCACAGAAAACAAATCAAGAATATACACCAGAAAATGTTTAGACTGTGAATTGAAATTCATAGGAAAAACTGAAAGAAATTTGACAATTTGGAAAAAAGAATATTTTAGAAACATCAAATTGAAACAAACTGAAAAATCTGCAGTAGCACACCATTACTGGAGCCAAAACCATGAAATAGACCCAGAGATAAAACTTCTTAAAGAATTAAACAACCCATATGAATTGGCCACCTCAGAGAACATCTTCATTCCAAAAAACTGAATAACCTCAATGAATTTCGACCTTCCTCCATGGGATTACCTTTACAAATTTATTTCATATCCACCAGAGGTCACCACATACAACACAATAGCTTCCATGGGACCAACACAAGCACCAAGAAACAGAGGGTCAACAGCTGGGGATGGAACCATGGTTCCCAAAACATGTATTAACTTAAGTAAAGTGTGTAAGAAATTTATCTGCATTATATAAATTAATATAATACCTTCACTATAAACAGCTTCAAAATTAAACAAATACAAGTAGCTACAGCTATTGCCTATCTTAGGCTTTTGCAAGTAGTTCAGTACTCAAAATGTGCAATAGTGCAATGAATTGATGGAACCTGTGCTAGATGAAGACTGGAGCAGTTGATGGAATTAATAGCATGGAAATGAAGTAGCTTAAGAAAACTGCCAGATGCTGGCAATGGCAGACAGTATTGTGCTGGCAAGCAACCAACTTGCAAATGGACAGTTTGAAATGCATTTCATCAAATTTCTTTATATTTTTCCTTCTCTATGTAACTGGCAAACAACTACTCTCTTAATTGCTTAACTAGGAAATTAACTTCACAACTCTTACATCTTGGAAAACTTGCCATATACTTACCCACCAACATACACAATAAATTAAATAAGAAAACTATATCATACAATTCAGATAAGAATACAGAAATAGTTTTATAATGGATCCCGAGCCATTTGGGATTGAAGGGGTAAATGAGATTGCTGATACTTTAGCAAAAAAAAAAAGGAGCAACCATAAAATTAAAACCAACTTTTGAGCTAGAACTTCCCTTAATATTGAAACTCCTAAAAAGATTAATATCTGAACAAGAACAACAAAATATTAAACAAAAACTTAAAGAAACACCATATGAATATCTAAGTACTTTCAAACATCTTTTATTGAAATCAAGAAAAATTAAAGTTGCTCAATTCCGATTAATTGTTGGGCATGATTTCCTGACAGAATATCTCTACAGGACTAAATTAATCAAGGATAGCCACTGCCCACTGTGTAATGACATGAATACTATCTTAAACAATGAACATCTACTGAAATGTGGCCGACTAGATAGCAACAAACAATGAAAAATAATTTTGAAGCTCTTTATTGGGAAGTTAGGAAATAAATGATAAATATCAGCATCCCCAATGGCCACTAGCAACCAACTTTACAACTTTGCTTTAACCCAAATTACATGGATTTTAGTCTTCATTTATGAAACAGTTAGAAATAACTCACAATACAATCAAGTACACAAAAAACAGGTTAATTATTTTTTAAACAATACAGTCAACGATTGGAAAGGCAACATAACTTTTCCCGGAAATATCAAATAAATGAAAAGTGGAGTCTAGAAACTCTTTCTGAATCCATTTCAAGACAAAGTTAACTGTTTTTGTAACTCTAATAAAGCATCCAGATAGCACTTTTTGTTAATTAATTACTTTTACAAAAATGTGGAAATGGAATGAGCATTAAATTTTAAACTTGAAATAGTTATTTTCATATCTAGTACAGAAATAAATATTTTTCTGTATGAGTGAGATATTTATAAAAAGGCCATCTCTTGAATGCAAAATTCTTCCAAGCCCTAATTGTTACAGTGCATGGTTCACAAGATAACCAACAAGGCTGTGTAGCCACTGCAACAGTTGCCATTATATGGCATGCACTAAAGATGTCTAGTAAGTGTGTTCTGTCAGCTCCGTGGCAGAGTATGCAGTGATTTTGGGTTAAGAGCACAGGTTTGTCTCCCAGCCTGAAGAGCTCCCCCCTCCCCTTAATAAATCTTTGTAACACATTATGAAAAATTAGTTTCGTAATACGGTTTTTCCTACATGTAAGCTTTAACGTTAAATTATACTGAACATTATAATTCCTTCACTGTTCATTCTGTCTAAATGTAATATGCTGCACATTCATTCCCTGCACATGCAAGGACAAAAGATGGCTTATGGGCATAATTCAAGAAGCCTGGGATGTTGTAGCCTTTCATCCACGCTACTGCAGAAATCTGACATCATCTATACCTCTAAGATTGAGAGCACTTATACATGCTGAGGGTGCATATACAGTATCAATTTGTTATTACATTGTATGTGTACATAGACAATGTCATAAAACTTAAATGATACATTAAAATATAATATGATATTAAGGCAACATAATGTTTTACATATGCACAAGTGTGGGATTTGAACCCAGGAGCTTATGCAGATGAGCAATGTCTTAACTGCTCAGACACCACCACTCTACCCTAATATTCTCTTTCCAGATCCATTTTATAAGGTAAAGTACCCATTGCAGTCGCTGTATGTGCTTGTGAATACAGCATTAACAAATATCCCCTAAGTTCTCTGATTCACACATACAATCTGCAGAAGATTAATTTTTTTTGTCAAAGGATTTACAAGAAATATACTTTCAAATAACATGCAAAGAATATTTTAACACTCCTAAACTACGCATATTTTAATTAAAATAAATGATATTAATTTAATGCATAGATAGTTCATGATATGACATAATGTTGTGACAAACTGTTTGGCATTTAAGATGGCGAAGAAATGCTCGTTATTGTAAAAAGCAAGCAAGCCAACTCAAATAATGTCTTATTCACAAAATGACCCTTTCTGAATGCTCTGGTGACTGTATTTAGTTCATACAAAATTTGATATGAATATTAGCTCCTAACCAATGTGATATGTGAAGAAAACGATGTTGAGCTGTAAGTTTTTTTGAATAAATTATTGGTTTGGTAAGCACCTTGAACAAAACATTAGTCACCCTCTCAATAACACATGGTCTAACTATTTATTGTTAGAATATTAAATCACACAATGCAGAAATATTCACACTTTTTGTCATATACATGTTACTTGGTTACCACATGGCCACATAACCCCCCATGGTAGATGTACAATTATGCAGGGTTGCGGTGTGTTTGTGCCAGTGGGTTTTAAGTAAACAGTGCATCTATCTAGATGTGTCTAGGCAAGGTTATAAGTAACAGAATGGCAAAAGGGAATAATTGTGGTTGGGCATGCCCACACACACAGTGAATGAAGTTGCCCAATTCATTGGTGTACCAACATGAACTATCCAATGTGTTTCCGAGAAATGGTATGCCAAGTATATGCAAAAACATGTCAGAACTGTGGTTGTAAAATGACCCTAACTCAGAGGGATCAGAGAAGTACACCTTGTACGCGGAAATCACTTTCAAATCCAAAAGTAATTACTGTTGTCAAAGAACACATGCTCATTCCAACCAATTTCTGAACAAAAGGGAATTGCATGCAATGAACTGAAGTAGAGTACCACACAAGAGGCCATTGCTCACAGCTGAGCATAAAGCAGCACATCTTCAATGGGCTTGAGAACACAAATATGCATTTTACAGAACTGGAAGTATACTGTATGACCAAGTCCCAAATTTGTCTTTTTCCCCAATGATGCCCAGCATAGAATGCAGTGGCAGCTTAATGAAGCATTTGATCTGTGAGGTTCAAGTGAGAGTAAGCCTGTGATTGAATAAATGAATGGTGTTTCTTGTACAATAACTTGGGCCTACTTATTCTGTTAACATGAGCCAGCATGCATCTCTGGATATTCTCTATGACCAAGTATTGCCATTTGTCCAGCATCTTGATGCTGACCATGCTGTGGACACTCGCATCTTCCAAAATGACAATTGCTATTTGCACAGTTTAAGGACCATTCAGCAACCACGTCACACCTGGTCTGGTCCTCAGTCCTCTTACATGAACTCCATTGAAAATGTGTGGGATCACAGTAAAACCTTGGTTCATTCATTGTTTTTTGGAGGGAGTAGGTTAAAAAAACTATGGATATGAGAAGTGCATAATTAATGTACAAAAATAAGCGAAGCCAGTATACAAGCTAACACTATAATTTGCATCAATTTTACATGTTAACATGTAAACATTTGTAACGTTTGTCACTTTCTTTGAAAAATGTGCTTAAATGACATTTGCTTCATTGATTCTTTTCTTTTCATGTAAAACAATGAACTTTCCAAATAAAATTAAAAAAAAAAAAAAAAAAAAAAAAATCTGTTGCTCATTACCGTGATATATTTGCATATATATATAAGCCCGCACAAATATATTCTCAGAGCTTCAGCAAACATTGGCACAGCTTTGGCTGTTTCAACATTCTACTCTTCTTCACAATGTCATAACCACTAGCTACTCCTCTCACCTCATTGCACAATACATCAACACTTTGAATGCCACATGTGACAACATCCTCATCCACTGCCGTGTAGGTATCTAAACTGACAGCGCCAGGAACTCTGGTCCATTCTTCAGATTGGCTTACATCATCAACATCCTGAGCAGCATCAGACAGTGCGACTGGTTGTGTGATGTAGCTGCCACATTTGGTGAAGCATTTCCTGATGGCATCAGATACAATCTGCTGCCAAGTGGAGGTGACAACATGTATTGCCTTAAGAAAATTTATCTTAATTTTTACATCTTTGCCAGTATCAAGTAGACATACCATCCTCTGAACTAGCTGCTTCTAATAAGACAGTTTAAATGAGTGTATTATGACCGCATCTAGTGGCTGCAGTTTGCTGGTGCAATCAGTGGGATAGAAAACCAGCTTTACATTCCTCGGATTGGTATGTCATGCAAATGTACAACTCAATTGCCAAGGAATAACCAGATTTTTCCATTTTTTGAGCCCAATGATGTGCCAAGTTCCCAAAGAAATTTAGTGATAATACCACCAGTCATACATACCCATCTGTTGAAATAATACTGAATCGGCAAGCTCCTTTTATGTTTTTGAAGTATCTCAAATTCTGCAACTTGCCGATACTATGGGGACCCACTTATCCATATTGTCATAATTGGTGCACAGAAGAACAGTAATCCTGTCCTTGGCTCTTGCCCCACCAAATCAGGTTTCAGTTTCTCCTTTCAAAGCCTTAATGGTCCAGAAGGCAGTTAACTGGCCGGTTACATCAGCATTATAAATGTTTCTGGGTTCATACCAATCTACATTTCCTGGTAATCTCTCCATCCACAGCAGCATTCTCACCAGTGAGTCAGCTTATTCACTACTATTGCATGGCACTCTTTGACGCAGGAAATCTGGCTGTTGGATGCAGAAAATTCTGCATCCCATTCTTAAAGCCACTTGCATTGCTTTCTCCCTCAGAATGTTCCAAATAATCGATATACCCTATGCCAGGGCCTGCCAATACCACGTAAACAGGATTTATTTCAAGTCGCTGTTAAGTTCAGTCCTTTCCTGTCTTCTTTTTCTTTGCGGATGTACATTTATCAATTTTGTTCTGAATCTCATGTTTCTTGTCCAGGATGGAGTTCAGAGTAGGAGCCAAACCAGGCCATTTCACCATATCAAACCTCATTTTAAGTGGGTTTCTCATCAATAATTCAGAGTCTTTCTTCTAAGGTTCTAACTTGCTTAACAGGTCTAGGCATGTTAACTATGGGTTTTCAAAGATAACAATAGAAGGAAACACAAAAGACTTGATAGAGAGGAACTTAAGTGCACAGATATGTCGATAGGAATGGAAACACATCCATAACGATAGGTACAATAATGATTGGAAAACATTTTAAGAAATAAAAAACAAAGGAACAAGATTAAAACTCATCAAGAAGATAACTCAAAACCACAGCGGATCACACAAACAGAACACTCAACCAAAGCACAAAAATAAATGAATAATACTACTGGAACTCGGAAGAGGCACAAGAGCAGCAGGCATTGCTTTTTCCAGCATCAAATTTAATAGCCAATAACATATGCCTACTGCTTGCACCCAATCTGCCATCCCCCTATTCGAATGGGTCTGAATGTTGCCATTTGAATTCCTTACTCTGGTTGGTATAGGCTGCTCCAAAAATATCAGCAAATGCATGCAATGATCACTGCATTGTATTCCACGTATTCCAGTTTGAAAACAATCATTCCAGGATAGAATTTCTTTGGACTGAATTTTCTGAATGAATAATGTGGAAAAATGAATTATAGTGTAAAAGGTTTGGGATCACATAAATTGAATGAAACATCCCAAAAAATAGATCAAGGCTCAAATGTATTTGGAACAGCAGAGATACCGTCCCTGCACTTACTGAAATTAAGGGATCTCCTGATCAGGCAAGTGGAATTACTTCAATATCGCATATCTGCAACATCTCATTGAATCACTCCCTCACCAAATCCAGGCAAGAGGCAACATTATCCAGTATTAGGTTCATTCTCAAAGAAGTAATATTTTGCCTGGGATGCTTATGATTCATTTGCTTGTAGTGATATTATGACAACTTTGTAGACTGTGCACGACAAGGTTTGCTATTTCATTTGCATATGTAAAAGTCAAACTTTCCAATCAATTATAACAATAATAATACTTTCCATATATGTGAATAAAGTTCTATACAAATGTTACTATTTAACTTGCACTATGCATAATTTTCCTCCAAGTACATAAAATTACATTACATACTTACAGGTTCCAAATTACATTTGTTGTTCTTGAACCTGGTGTTACCACAGTCACAGCGAAAATTTCTGAAAGAAAAAGGATTTTGATAACAGCATTATTCACAATACTCAAGCTGATGCATTACAGCTTTTAATATTCAAGTTTATACCTAACTTTCATACAAACGACATGAAAACTTTTTTTTGGCACATGGAAGAAGGGGTACACACATTCTGCACTCTGCTTTAAGGCAAAACAAGCTGCTGGTAAAAAAAAATAAGTTAAAAATAACTGCTGAGATGCATTTTAAATTCTAAGTTCCCAAAATTACACTTAAGCTTACTTGCTCTTTATAAGAGAGAGATTTATGAATGAGGCATTACTTGAGTCTGGGATTTTGAAATGAATATGGGAAAGACAATTTCATATGAGACGTGAAAAATATTTTTATTACACTGAAACTGTACTTGATTTAATTAAAATTACTGAAATATATTTAATGCAAAATTAGTTTATAGCATGATGTAATAATGTTTTGTATCCACAGTGATGAAACAATGACCATTACTGAAATAAGCAAGACTGGAAATTCAATTCACATGAGCTTCACTGTGTTAGTTCCATATGAAAACTTTTTTAAAGATTAACAATTTTTAAAAAAATTTTGATCAAAAGAAATTGTCTAATTCAGAAAATTACCTTCATTTGGGAGCTTTTAAAGATGATAAAGGCATTTTCCGGTTGATTTCAGAGAAGACTAGAAGCAGATATTTCAAAATTGGGAAAAGAAAAATACATATAAAATAAACAAATTTAATTAGAAATAAAAAATAAATAACTTCTGAATCAATAACTAGTTACATAAAATAGTAATGTCAATATAGCTGTTCACTGCCATGGGTATCGTTAAGGTGCAGACTTGTGAGGAGGAGGTCAGGAGTTTGATTTCCGCCAAGACCGTCCTCCCTGATTGAGATTTTTTGGGAGGGTTTTCCTCAGTCCTCATAAATGGCAAATGCTGGGAAGGTGCCCTAAACTTAGACCTGGAACATTTTCTACTTTAAAAAAATTCCTTCCCCAACACATCATCAGTGTCCACACTGCCTATGGCGCTTCAGGAGAAGGAGAAGAAGAAGAAGAAAAAAGAAAGAAAAAGTGGAATTTTACAGCTTCACAGAACTATTCACAACTTATAGTATTTCATGCTATATTGAAACATTTTAAAATACAAAGGCCGAAAGAAAATAGAGAACCTACTCTAAAATAATTTTTATAAAAAATTACATATTGATGAAATGACTGGTCTGTTTTGGAGAAAAATCTGTTGATAGTGATTTGTTTTTGCACTTGTTCCTTCTTCTCATGACTTCATCATGCAGGAGGAACAAAATACCCTTTGCAAAGGACATACTCCTCAAAATAACAAAGCATTTCTTCAGCAATGTTCAGTCTTTTAGTATGTGTCAGCTTTTTATTTCCACCATCTTTGCTTTTCTTCTCACAAGAAATTTGCATTACATACATTTCTCGAATTGAAAACTTCTTCACAAAATAATTCACTGTGATTTATATAACTGAAATACTGTCGCTCAGACTATATCTACTGAAAGCTAATATACATTTATCAACAAACATTATATATCCTTAAATTCATCTCACGTTTATCAGGACCCTATTTCACAAAAGTATGGTCTAATAAATTACAAGTGTATTAGTGCAAGTCCTAGTAAATAGGAGTTATAACTTTCTGTTCCACAAAAGAAAGCACAACACTTGTAAAGTATTACTAAACAGTAAATTTATATTTTTTAATGTACAAAATGGATTATTGTCATTCTCTCAGAAATGACAATTTAAATACTTTATTATGCATTTGTCAATATTCAAGCATAAGGGTTTACTTTGAGATGACGATCGCATATGGATACATAGCAGCATCAATTTCAGTTCTCAACAGACCGCAAAAGAATAAAGCTTCCTGATTGCACGCAATCTTTTATTTTATAATGTAGTCCATTTGATCGTTTATATTTATATAATATTTTTATATTTAGCAATCATATTTTCATTATAAGCAATAACATTATGAAAATGGTACCAAAAGAGAATGAGGAATGGAAAGAAATTAATTTCATAGCATGTAACAAGAACCTTAAAAATAAAAAAGAAGTTACCAATATTCCTACTCTGGTACAGAATTACAATTGTCTAACTAATACAAATGGAACTATGGAACAGAACAATGAAACATTACTTGTACACTTTTAAATATGGAGTTGTAAAGTACAAGGGTAGCAGAAGCCTTTGTGGAACAGAATTCTACTAACTACCTTTTACAAATCCATATACTTGTAATGTATTAGGCCATACTTTTGTGGAATAGGGCCCAGAGCAGAATGAGCATCCCCAGGAAATGCTACAAATCTTCTAGCAGTCCACAGGTAGCTGAAGATGCAGAAGACTATCTGCAAAACAAATACCACATATAAACAAGTGAAGCCAAAAAGTGTTTAGATTCGACTACATCATATAAAATTACCAAAAGATTTGCTTCACTGTGTTAAGTTCCAAATTACATTTCAAGTTAAGTACTATCATATGAAAATGAAGACTATTTTTCTGGCTGTTATGAAACTAATGAAGGGTAAATTGTTTCCTTTTAATGATCTTTGAGAGTGGACATTGACAATCAACCATCTGAGTATAAGCTGTTTTTACTTTAACAATTTATTTTGTTAAAAAAATGTACCTTGTAAAAATGTTCAATTCTTTTTCAAACTTTTAAATAATTTTGGCCCACAGCACCCTGAAGTTGGACAAGCCTGTTGTTCTAATATTGCAACAATTGTGTTCTAAATTATTTATAAACCCTAAATTATTTCAATGCACAATGCTTTTATATATTTTATATTAAGTCAAAAACCCTTTTAGTCAAACTCATGACCAAGCTTGCAGGCACACACATGCTTAGATTTATGCTAATGAGGAAGGCAAGCTCCTAGGCACCTGTTTTGCTCCAATTTATTCAGAAAATTTATAATTTGAACTAGCAATTAGTTTATCCTTAGGTCTCTACATCAATTGTTGATTTATTTATGGAAGCTCTTTAACATCTCCAGTTTTCAGCTTCCCATTCAATTCAGGGCATGATACGGCCAGTAATTTTGCTCAGAGGCCTCTTCTTTCAGGCTTAAGGTTCTTTTTCATGCCATAAATCTACAACACAGGACCCACGGATTTACTTTCCTTCTGAAGGAAACCATATTTAGGATTTTACACCTGAAAAAAATTCACCGATCCTGGCTGGGATCAAACCTGCGGTCTTGTTAGGAGGCAAGTGTGGTTACAACTAGACCACCAGGACCGACTTTATAAGTCAGATTGTTAATTACTGATTACCGCTACCTTCTGGTTATATCAGTGAGATTATTTTCCTTAAAAAATTTCTCTTAATTATTCCAATAACCTGGCAGCAATCTCTTTCCAGATTTAACATAAAACATAAATGTGTGCCAGAATTGTAAATAATGCAAATATGCTTACATACCTCTTTGTGTATAATTCTACCAGCTCATGACCTTCATGGCAATGATAGCTACATGCCAAACAAATGCCTCCAGGAAGACACACTTCATCTACCACTGGAATGCAAGTCATGCATGCATAAAGTGCTTGCCTTTTCACATAACCCTGAAAAATAAATATTAAATAAACATAAACAGCAATACCTAAATATAATTATCAAGAATTGCTTGTTCTCTTAAGCTTATTTACTACAAAGAAACAAATTACCTATGTCGCAAGTCATAGTTTAATGTTTACTTAAGACACTTAGCATAAATAAACAGGAGAGGGCTGAGAAAATGAATGCAGAACTGACATTTATTGCTAAATCCATGCTAATAACATGACTGTTCATTTGTGTCGTTGCAGGGTATAGGTTGTGCCAATATTATTTATTACAGTGTTATAATGCAGTCCATTTTACAGTAGTGCACTGCACTGAAATGTCACTTCTAGAAATAAGAAAAAATAATATATACAGAATATACCTCACTATAGAAGAATTTGGGAAGTTTATCCTTAATGACAACTGTCATGACCTTGGCTCATATTGTTTATGTTCAGCAGATACAGATCGAAAATAAATCTTTATAGTAAACTTTTAAAGCTTCTGAAGAATACTTCCACAATGAGTGGTCATATAATGTATTTTGTGATGGCAAATAACTAGCTTATGTTGTACTGGTTAACCCAATAACATCTGACAGCAATTGAAAAGCCTGCATTATATTTCTTGATATGTTTTCATTTAGTAAACTGCAAATTTGCTAGGTTTTGTGAAAGTATCTTATATCTATCTAATTCACAGCAAAGTATATATTAACCTCCTACATTAAATTCTTTTGAATGAATATGTTCAGAATCTATTTAAATCACAAATTAGAAAATTTGGAGACTGTAAATATCATTTCAATGAAGATATTTTGCAATGCAACCATGTTCTAATATCAATTTTATGGCAACTACAGATTATTTGCAGGAAATGGTTGGCATTAAGCTTGTGTAATACCCATAGCTTAATATCGTCATTGAAATAGATGGTAGGCAATAGTGCACTAAGGCCATTTATCACTATAACAACAAAAGCAGATGGCATTAGAGGTTAAAGTCACAACTCAGTCATCTGTCTGGTAATAAGTGAATTGAATACTGGTGATTAAACAGTTACATATTTGCTGCTATCCTAGTCAACACAAGAACATGCAATTTTCTATTTGGTTTATTTTAATATTCATTAAACATTTTGAGTGCATAGATAGTTAGAATATGTATTCAGGCCAGATTTTAACTTTCTATTTCTTCTACCATACATTTCATTCAACCATATGCCAGCAGATTGATAACACTGGGATCCACTCATTCAGTGTCCAGCTGTGCATTGCTAGCAAATGGCTGAGTGGTACATCTGCTACATCTATTTATACAAATCAAGTTCTTGAAAATTTTGCTTTTATCCTATAAAACCTTTTTCATTATACATTTGCTCATTTAAAGCGATTTCAATCAAGGCTTGATGAATATATCTTTCAAAGGCCTTAGTACACTATTATGGCATTCAAGGTCACGTAATATTTTTATCTTGAACTACTTAAAACAGGTTACCCAAGAAATTTCTTAAAAAGAAATAAAGAATAGATAATATTTAACAAATGCCAAAAATGTTTGAAGTTTATGATATTCCCTATGTCCCTTAATGCTACTCTAAAAACATTTGGGCATTTTATAATGTACAAGAAACTTATTCATCTGAAGTATGCACGCAATCTTGAAGTCAAAGAACATGTTTTATCAGACACAATAATATGGCAAGAAAGTATGATCATTACATGATCACTTACTGGAATGTACTGAAGGTAATGAACTGTCTTGCCATATTAATGACAATACAGTTGGCACCATGGTGTAGTTTCTGTTTTGTCCAGCACAACCACTGCAAAAAAAATAGAGTCTGAGGGAGCTGGTGAAGGTAATGTTGCAAAAAGGTACAGACCTTATCAGTAGGGAGTGAAGTCTTAATACCAAAAGATTACCTACATGTGGCTACAGATCTAAGGAATGCAGGCTGTAGGATGCTGTCATGTTGTTTACTTTATTCGTGTACCTGCAGGTTTATAAAGAAAATCAAAGACATCATGTGAAGGGAGCTCTGACATAATATAAATAACACAGTGTATATAATGCAAGATGTAGTTAATTTCATATGTTTGGTGTCTGAACTTCCATTCCTAATCATCAAGCCTTCATGATATATTTAAAAGTCTACATTTACTGTTTTGATGTCCTGCATGTAATTAAATGATATATGAAAACCTAGTACTGGATGTGATTTCCTTTTTTAATTAATAGAATGTTTAACCAGCCCTAGAAATTCTAATTTATACAAGCCTGAAGACCAAGAGACAAAATGCATATTTCAACTTAGCCACAATGCAAACTTCTTTCCTTTATCAAATCACCTATTTATATCCCGGTTGTCGAAACATTGCACTTGATAGTTAGTGTCAGTTCATGTAATCTTGGCTACGCTGGAGTTGCATATTTGGACACCCACCCTTCTTAATGGCTGATACTGTTGAATTTTCGATTTCACCTAATAAATGTAACACCTAACACCTCTACACAAAGGATTTGGCATCACTCCATGTATCACTGTGCAAATGACCTCTTTGGGAAATGTTGCTACTACAAATGAACCAGTTCAATTAATTACAGTAAAGCAAATGAAATATATAAAAGAAACAAAGAGAGGGAGGGAGGGAGAGGAAGAAGGGAAAAAAAGGGGGGGTAACAGAAAGGCAGGAAGAGTGTCAACGTAGCTGAGCGCAAAGTTTGCTTGTGGTGGCAACAGAAATTGGCATTATTTGCAACTCTGGTAGGAAGAACTGACAACCTGTGTCTAGTGACAAAGAAATAAAGCAGAGGCTGAAGTTCGTGTTATACCAAAACAGGAGTCTAAGGCTAGCCATGGATGGGTGGATCATTTTATGAAGCAGACATGCTTATCTTTAAGATGCCATACAACAATATACCAAACTCTTCCTGCAGATTTCTATGATTTTAAGTTTCAAATTTGGAGTTCACATTACATTTGCATAAATATGGTATTTTAGAACTTCTGGAAATGACTCTGATATGAGTATCAGGAATACTATTACTAAATATAAAAGAAATGAAGATATACATAAGTTCAGATATAATAAAAAGGAATATATAATAAAATGGAACCGTAAAAAAAAACAGTCAGTGCAAAAGAGATAAGTAGAACATTTGGAAGGATGTAGAACTCCATACTGAAAGCATTAAATTGGGCTATTTCATGCCAAATCAATGTGGTCCCCAACCTCTCAGAACTCCATTAAATTTAATGAAATGAAAGGAGATGTTTACAAGAGTTATGTGTCTCAATGGCTTACAGATTTTCAATGACTAGTGCAAACATTGATAAAATAAAATGAAGGTAAAAACAATATTACCTATAACTTTATTTCCAATTAATATAGGATTTTCATAAAGCATTAAATTTAACCTTTATTATGGAGAATTTATCACATTTTACTGGCTGGCAGAGATGGGAGTATTTTAATCCCGTGCAATTCATTCTAGATGGATTTGAATTCTAGATTATGTGTCCAGTACATGTTCAGTAAAATTGTTATAATTAAAACAATTTTGAAGCCATCACATTTTAATAAAATGTACATTAATCTCTTCTGAGCAGAAATATTTAGAACTCTCTTTATGGTTTAACTAACAATATCTTAGCACCTCAAAACCAATCCAGAGTAAAAATTTATTGAAATTAAACAAAACAGATTCCAGCCCTAAAGCGAAAAAAATCTGGTGTTTACCAAATTAACTGTAAAGATTGTGAAAAAATCTACATATGCAAAACTAGGAGACATATAGGCATTAGGTTGAAGGAACATTGGAGAAACATCCGTTACGAATAAATAAATAGCTGTGGCTATTCAATGTTTTTTCTTAATTGCTCTTTAACAACTCAGGTCATCAGCATCCCATTCAACTCAGGATGTGAAACGGCTGACAAACTTTGCTCAGAGGCATCTCTTTCAGACTTGAGATTCTTTTTCGTGCCGTAAATGTACGACACGGGACCCACGGTTTTACTTCCCTGCCAAAGGAAGCCATACTTAGAACTTTTACGCCCCGAAAAAATCTACCGGACCTGGCAGGGGCTATTCAGTGTGAAAAACACAAAAGAAGAATATAAATTCAAAGTTTCACCTACCACCCAATTTACCACAACAGTTCAACAAAATTTTCAAAGAACATGGGATAATGTTAGCCCCCAAAAAACAGATACAACATCAAGAATTTATTAGATTGCACAGTAAAAGACTCCATATCAACAGAACTGAAATCAGGAATTTACAAAATAAAATGTGCAGATTGTGAGCAGCTACATAGGCAAAACAAAGAGAAGTTTGGAAATTTGGTTTTAGGAAAATTCAGTTTAAGCAGGTGGATAAATCAGCTGTAGCAGCTCACTTTTGGACCAAAAACCATGAAATAAAACCAGAAATTAAACTGCTGAAACATCTTCACAACCCATTGGAGTTATCCACTTGGGAAAAAAATTTATTTTAAAAAATACAGAAAACCTAATGAATTTCAAGTTTCCTCCTATGGATGAACTCAGCATTTTCCTACTTCAACCAACAGAGGCCACCACAGAAACATCCGGGTGTCCAACCATCATTTTGAGCAACTGAAGATGGGAGAGATTCTCTCAAAATGTGTCTTACTTTTATGTGAGTAAATGGAGTTTAGTGTAAAAAAGTGAACACCTAAGTTTAGGATATAATAATGACGTTTACAAATTATCATGAGATTTAAATTTTGTTTCCAATGGCAATAAATTTTTATTTCAGTCTGAATAAGAAGTGGCAACACAGCATTCTGAAGGCAAACAATGTTTAGAATGCCTTGCTTCAGGGCATGAGATCTGCAGTTGTTCAATGCCTTCCAAGATCAGATTTGAAGGTGATGGATTCAAAATTTCTGTGTAAAATTTCTTAAAAGCCATTATCTACATTCCTTTACAGATCATTTTTCTCCAAATGAGGTAGAATAACACAGGCATTTAATACATAGTGAAAAAATTCTAGGTACAAAAAATTTCTGATTCACTGCTCTAATACTGTGGACATTCTGAAATTTGAATGTCTATATCCATATTTTTCAGAATTGGTATCCATGTATAAGTCTCTAGCAACTGTATATCCGAAATCTTATCGATTGGAAACGAGCAAGCGTGCATCTTGCAATGATAAGAGCTCAAGAATAACTGAATTTTGAAATGCTTTGGAATTTGAACATCACATAGAAAATTAACAAGTTAGTCTCTTAGCTAATAAATGACATGCTAGAAACAAAGCGGAGCAATTCTCTTTGATTCTTACTTATAGAATAGAAGAACAGTGCTCTTGATTAATGTATTGACCAGCCATCCAATGAAGAATGGAAAAACCCAGTCTATATATTAACAACAAGTGCTGCCTGGCCTAACGGTTCATATATTGACTGTTAGTTCTAAAGATTAAAGCTAAAGACATGATCTTTAATTATGAGAGAGAGAGGGGGGGAAGAAAAGAAATTGGGGGGACATTTATTTTTAACTTTAAGGCAATTCTGTATTGCCTATGAACTTTTCTTAAAGTTTATTTAATATCTGAAAAAAATGTGAAATTTGGTTTAGTATAATGTAATCTGCCTTTGATATTAAATTGAAAATGAGATTACTTTAATATCATTTATTGAAATTATGAATGCTGATTTTATGTCACTTTGTTAATGTAATACTGCACATACCACCATAGGTTCTTTAATAAATGATTCCAGGGTTTGATGGTATGGTAATCTACGTCATATTACCTAAACTTATGTTAGATTCAGCATAATTATAACAAGATTGGCAATTCTGAAGCATATTTGAGATCTAAGTCCTACATAAAGCACAGGTGTTTGTTCCCTTACTGTCCAATCTTTAATACACATTATGGCATAAGTGTAGCAATAACAGGTAATATCACTTTTAGCTGTTAATCCCATGCATGCTAAGTTAATACATAGGAATACAAAATATATACCTTAGTGCAAATGCATTGAAGAATGTAAAGAATGAGCTTGTGTATCTATCTCATAGTTTGTAGACAAGAAGGTAATGGTATGTGGCATTGATCAAAATATGGAGTCAATTGGATGTCCAAAACATTTAATACAAGATGGTAGAAACATACATATTAAAAACAAGTGTAATCATTTATGGTCACTGCACAAGCAGCTAATCTGGCAAGTAAATGCCAGACAAATGCTGAATGTCTCTTTAGGGTACAATTTGCTGCATTTTATGGTGTCACTGGGCAATGTTCATTGCTGGGGTCGATTATTGTTAGGTTTATTTATTCCATTCAGTTCACACCGCCATGGGTGGCCAAGATTGATAAGGTATGAACTCGTGAGTAGGAGGTCTGGGGTTCCAATTCCTATCATCCTATCAGAACAGTCCTACCTGGCTGTTTTTTTTTTTCTTTCAGGTTTTCCTCAGCCTCATAAATGGTAAATGCCTGGGAGGTACCCTACAACTTAGGCCTGGAATGTTTCCTTTAAAATAAAAAATAAAAAAAACCCCTAATTTATCATTTCACTCATTTATCAACAGTGTCCACTGCTTGTGTCTCAGTAGTAAAAACTGGCATTAAAAAATAAATAAAAAAAAAAAACACCAAAAAATCAGCTTACTATATGAAATTGTCAATCAATTTGTTCAGAAACCTTGTTTCCAGCTTGAGGATTTTTTACTTGCTGTAAATCTACAACTGGGACCAATGCTTTACTGCCCTTCTGAAGGAAAGCCATACTTTGCATTTTATGCCCTAAAAATTCAATTGATCTAGGTTTGAGCCTGTGGTCAGGACTGAGATTTTTTTCAATAGTGTCTAACACCCGTTTTTACTATTGAGGTACCACAGGCAGCGGACAATGATATATGAGATGAAATGATAAATTGGGAAAGGCTATTTTTAAGGAGAAAATGTTCCAGGCCTAAGCTTAGGGTACCTCAGTAGTATCTGCCATTTACAAGGATTTGGGAATCGAACCCCAGACATCCAACTCACGTGTCTGCACCTTAACGACCTCGGCCAACCTTGGCAGTAGGGCCGAGATGGAAGAAAAGTGCCTTCCCACCATAACCCCTATGTTGAATAGGGTTAGGGTCTGGAGACTCAGCAGGCTTGGGTAGCACCAAGTAGAGCATGCTGCCCTTGTGGTATGGGGACATGAGTTATCTTTTTTTTTTTTTGAGTAGTGTTTAACGCCCGTTTTCACTACTGAGGCACCACAGGCGGTGGACACTGATGATACATGAAATGAAATGATATATTCGGAAAGGATTTTTTTTTTTTTTTTTTTTTTTTTTTTTTTTTAAAGGAAGGAAGCGTTCCAGGCCTAGGTTTAGGTACCTCCCCGGCATTTGCCAGTTATGAAGACTGAGGAAAACCTGGAAAAAACCCCAGTCAGGGAGGACGGTCCTGGCGGGATTCGAACCGCAGACCTCCCGCTCACGAGTCCGTGCCTTAACGACCTCGGCCACCCGTGGCGGTACATGAGTTATCCTATTGGAAAGTTGGTTCCCCCAAAATGTCCAGATATGGTAACAGGATTGACATTGTCATGTTATAGCATTCACAATTATTGCTTCAATGAATACCATTGACAATAGGGGTATGTGGCTTATTGTTCTTCATACCATAATTTCAGTATGGGTTCTGAATGGTGGGTGCGAACATCAAAGTGCAATATTGATTGATTTCCTAAATAATGGAGAATTGGAAATCCAAAGAATTCATACATACAAATAAAATTAAAATACATAAAATGAAGCACTTGAAAGAATCAGGATTTACATAACCCACAAATCTTGAAATATGGAAGGTTTTACGTTCAGAAATAATTCACATTGTTAAAAATTTTTCTTTAGAGCTGTTGTACAAACAGGGTATGAATCTCAGAATAGCTTTATTTGGAATACTTTAACCAGAGAATAGATGGACACCTAGTTTCTCCCTTGTTGCTAACTCTGTAGGCCCTTGTACTGATTTTAATAACTTTGTCTTATTCACTATGTCATTGTTTTCTGTCCAGAAACTAAATGCTCTGCTCATTTCCTCTTTTGTTTTCATTTTATGTTCCTGAAGTGTCCTTTTAGCCTTGTGTTCCAGAGAAACATAGGCTGTCTCTTGCATTTAAATGCCTCTCTAGTCTTGAAAACAAAGTGTGAGTTGGATGATGTCTGTTGGGGTAATGTTGATAGAGCTGGCAAGCCTCTTTTGCATTAATTTGGGCTTCCCCATAGATGAGAAGCACCTGGGTGTACTCTGCATTTGTGTAAAAGGCCACCATTATTCATTCCCATTTGACGACAATCACACAAGTGAATAATATAAAGTATGAAACTACTGAAGAGCACAATACTGTAAACACTAGCATTGGTTGTGGGATATGGATTGCTGTGCATCACCTAACAGCTGAAGCAGTACCAATGGTAAATAGCTCTTAACTAATGAATGTGACCTCTACTGCTTATTGTGGAGTCTAATGGTTTGTTTATCCAGTCATCCACTTTCAGTTTAAGAGGCTATACCACATAAAGAAAGCATTTCTGGACATGGTTTATTAACATATGATCACATCGTACCCATCAACCTTTTTACTCAGTCATCCAATTTCAGAGGCTATAGTGCATAAACAAAGCATTTTTGGATATGGGTTTATTTACATATGATCAATGCTACCCATCTATCTATCACCCAGCCTCGTAACACAAATTTTGTACACCCAGTATACTTAAGAGGTCCAATATCATTTTACATTGTACATGCTTGATTTAGGATGAAAATAAATATCACAGTATAGAGCTAAAATACTCTCAACAGCCCCATTAACTTGCTTGCTCTTGCTCTATGTCTGGATGTACAGGAGGTTCCTCTTCTTTCATACCAATGGGTGTTATGATGCACTGCACAAGCTACAACAATAGCCTCAACCCTATCCAGCTTCAGGCATAGTGTGTTGGCTAACACAAGGGAATGTCTCTTCCACAAGCCATAAGATTGTTCTGCAGTGCTCCTAGTTCTGATGTGAGACTCAATGTACAGATTTTATGCTGTATTATTGGCCGTAGAAAGGATGTTTATATCTAATGTATATGTGCATAGCCTGAATATCCAGGCACAAGATTCTCCTTTGTCCCTGTTCCAACTGGCTTTTAGTGCTGAATTATTAAATATTGTTTCGTCATGCACAGCTCCTTGCCATCTTGAAACTATATCCATCATTTTCCGTTCCACATTGCACAAAGTTTAAACATTGATAGATCATTTAATTCCTTCCTTTGTACTCTCCTGCATTTTCACCATCTGATGATATGATTGGAACATGTGTACAATCAATTACACACACTATGTGAGGAAATGATGTTATGCTATAAATTTCATACTGAATTTGAGGCAACTTGATGAATGCCCTAGATGAGAAATAGCTTCACTAACTCTCTTTATATTCTGCTTGCTGTACCTTCATCTACCCTACAAAAGTCACCAGTCCAGATTAAGAAAGCACCACAAGCATAGAATCTTGAGTGTGAGTGAGTGAGAAGCAACTGACTGATCGGAGACAGTGAATGATCCCCTTGGGGCAAAAAGATAAACATAACCTCACTATACATCATACAATTTTAAGGATCCTTATAACCTTTTGTAGTACAAGCCATGCATGTTCAATTTTCATTTCAGCTACCTATTACTGCATTATTATGAAAAACAATACTATAATCTATTTGTAACTGCCAGTTACATGCTCCAACTGGTTATAAATGAGATCCAGCACCTTCAAAAATGTGTCTTTTTTTAACATGAGTCATAAGAAACAGTACATTATATTCATTCATAAGATCTGCATCATCACTATCTGATAGATTATTTATTTCCAATATTGCTACCATATTACTTACACTTCGAATAACAGCTTAGCAACAAATGGAAAGTATGGAATAGCCTATTCAATGCTTATACTCTGGATAGTGTCATATTCCGCAATCATACAACACATTTTACACCTAACCATGGAATAAGTTTTAACCAGACTTTATTCTGCATTTGTACAACCAGCCCTTAGTGATGCTGTCAACAGGTTTATCATTGAGGGAAGGGGGGGGGGAAGACAATTATCAGAAAAGACAAACTACCAACAAACAAAAAATGAACTAGTATTAAAATTCATTGACGGAGGTATGCATACTATGAATTATTTCAACCTGGTCTGAAGGTTGATCACAAACCTCTTATGCAGGTCCCAGATTCAGCAAAGATCCAGGATACAGAATGTATCACATATTAAGAGAATTATATATTAATGACTCGAAAAAAATTTTGTGAGACCAACTGCCATACAAAATACAATGCACTCTCCAGTAAGAGTAAGAATATTGAGCTCCTTATTTCAAAGATGAACACTCCTGCTGTGGACAGAATTATCTAAAGAAAACTATCCCATATTCAAAATAAGTGAAAATATACATGGTTAAGTGTGTAATCTTAATGCATTTTGGTCAACAAGATTATTCAAACTTCTCTTAGCAAACATGCAAGAGCTGAGCTGCAGTCTCTAGCTTCCCTTAATTAAATTAGTTGATTTCTAGCCCCAAAGACTCCCCCTAGGGTATAATTAATATAACTAATAGTCAATTCTGGTGTTTGTTTGTTTCTACCTCTAAACTGATTAAAATTTGTTTGGTCAAAATTTAATGAAAGCATATTAGCTTTAAGATAAACGTTTAACTCTTCAAATCCTTTTTGACTAAATGTGAAAATTCAGCCTGTGAATCTCCAAATAAACATAAGGGTATCAACTGCAAAATGTGCTGTCTTAGGTTCATTACTTAGACTATAAGGTAAATAATTGATAAATATTACAAAGAGAACAAGGATAAGTATTGAATCTTGTGGAACACTAAGTTAGCAATTCCAGCTACCTGCTCACTCTTACTGATGGATAGATTTTTTTTATTCTTATTAGTTAGATATGAAATGAATCAATTTAAAGATTCCTTCAACACCAGATAAATTCAACTTCAGTTTATGCTATCAAAAGCCTTAGCCAAATCTCAAAATATTCCCAGAGGAAATTTAGTTACAGCATATAATATTTCAGCAGCAAGCTTAAATGTGGTACTACACCCTCCTAAAGCTGAATTAAGATACTCACAGAATATTGTTTGAATTAAGAATTAGGTCCCATTTGATTTGGGGAGGCCAATTTCATTACGGAAAGCATCCAGCCAAAAGAGGAAATAAGGATGGAATAGTGTGTAATAGCAATGACTATTACCACTGGTGTTGCATACCTGGTACTGTAACTAAGAGACCATCAGCGTGAAAAGGGGTATATTTGTGTAGATACCAACATTTTTAGTTTACTGCTCTGGGTGAAACTTTTGTATATACACCCCCCAGTAAAACTTATCCAGGATAACAAGCGAGAAGAAATATAAACATTATTTGATGTGAATGCATTAAAAGCCAGTACACCATTCACTCACACTAAAAAGTCTATTGACTTTCAAAGCAGAATTAGATCAAGGAAAAATGTCAGCATAGTATGATGTTACGGTTGTACCATCAACCAGAAATGCACCAAATGAAAACTACAGTCTTGGCCATTCAGATTCAAATATTGCCTGTAGACACATTCCATAACATTATGCAAACAATCAATATACGCTTCCCAACTGTGCAACAAAATGCACAACATAAAACACAGTGAACCAGGAATAAAATAAAATTAAGGGAAATTTCTTAAATCAAACTTAAGTGAACACCTCACCTAATATAATGCAAAGAAATGTTTGTTATTACAAGGATTACCAGGGAACTTCAATTTAAAGGTAATGTTTTGAAATAGCTCAAATTCATTAAATTTTTTTTTCTTCCCCAGAAGGCATGAAGATTTGTAGGAGAAAAACTGCTGAGGTCAAATCAGAGTTTTTGTTCACGTAATATATTATTAATAGAGAGTAATGTCTATTTCTGGATGGAGTATCTGAACAATAAGACTGATAAGCTACTGATGAGTAGCTGTAGGAATCTTTAATTAAGTGTGGCAATATTACTCATGATTCCACAAAATAAATTGTTAGAGACATCTTATAGTAATTTGCATTATTCTGCTTCATTCTCTATAAGGTGCAAAAGGAACAAGCACTTTCCTTTGTGTTGAAGGGAATTATCTTCATGAATTCCTGAGAAAAATCACATTCAAGCATCATGTATTTGCATCATTTATGACATGTATTTCAATTATCTGCAATGTCAACTAAATTCTTTCTCAATAAAACATGTGTCAAATTCCCTTTTAGTTTGATAGAAATTAAAAAGTTATGGGCACCATTCATGTACTCCAGCAAGCTAGTACTCAAATCAACCAGCCATTGGGCACCTGCAGCTATTCACCATAATCACATCATCAATGGTCCTTTAGAGAAAAAGAGCTGTAGTCCCATCATGTGACCCACAATTTATCTAACTTCAGTGCTTATGTGTTTAAAGGGTTTGCAGCTATTTACTGCAATCACAGCATCAATGATTGTGTTGTTATGCCATGGTGCTTGCTTAGTCTTCTGCTATAATATGAACTCTTGCTTCCTTCAAGAATAAAGGAGCTTCTCCCGATTAAGAAATCCCTTTCTCAGATATTGGTAAATATGCTGCCTTATAGCATCATTTTGAAAGGCATCAAGCATTGCCTTAGGGCTGCATCTTTGTCTTCAATTACCAGGGGTATGTAGCCCTTCAGACAGCATATTACAATCAACTGGGCACTTATCTTTTGTCACACTTTTGACTATTCCCTTTCCCCTTTCAAAACATCACAGACTCTATCTACCATTCTTGCAACAGGAAAAAAGAGGTGCTCTGTTGTCTTGCTCCTTATCAAAATATTCGCACAGCCCAAATGTATAAATTTACAACCTTAGGTCTTTTTTGATTCTGATGAACCCTAGCCATATACTCGTTTTGGACAACAGTCACATCACCATTTACATGCTGGTCACCTATGAACAGTTTTACAAATGTTGTTTCCAGGAAAGTTCCAAATGAAGATACACTAGTCATATTGCTAAGAAATGAACTAAAACATGGTTAGGCTTGCACACAAAACAAACTAATTTCACCTGAACCAATGCAAGGATCTAATGCCAGATGTTTTGCATGTAATAAGAATTGGCAGCAGAGCATTAAATGAAGAAGATGCACATGATGAGAAACCTGGCGATTGATGATTGCAAACAACTTACACCCTTTCTGCATGAACCTTCTCCAACATTACAAATCTTATTAACATAAATCTTATTAACATAATGAAAAAAATGACAAGAAATCAAAGTGGTAGTTTCAGTATTTATTGGATAAAATGCAGCAGAATAACTTTATTTATTGTACAATTTCAAGGTGGTGTTCACAGCTTAAAACTCCCTTAGGTTCGCAAATCTGATATCTACTCTCTTTTTCTTAAACCTTCACAAAATGTAGCGTAACTGGGTAACTCAAGTAAAAACATAAATCTATTTAAATGCTTATAGAAAGAGAAACACATAGAAACTCACAGAAGGTTATACTATCACAGCTGAAGAAACACTTAAGATTCTTCTTAAGGCTCACTTCCCTGGTTGTAAATTCAGTGACAACAGTAACGAAAACTCCAGCCACAACCAGGAAAACCATATATTTAGGGTATCCTCAGAGAACTGGAAGTTGGCAGAAAAGATTGTCACAAGTGCAAAGATTAAATGGGCAATTAACAGATTTGACCCATTTAAATCTCCTGGAACGAGACAGTCTCTTTTCTGCTTTATTGCCGAATGGGCTTGAATCCCTGCATATTTTACTGTCATCTTTTCACAGCAAACTTAACTTTTGGCTATGTTCCTTTACCCTAGAGACTTGCCAGAGCAATATTTATTCCAAAAAGGGAAGAAAAGATTATTCCACTGCCAATGTTTTTAGGCTCATCAGCCTATCCTCTTTCCTGTTAAAGACAATGAAGAGACTGATGGAGAGATATATTCGAGAACAGAATACCACTTCATCGAAATTAGCATGTTTACTAGTCAGGGAAATCCTATGACACAGCTTTAGTAGCTTTTATGGTTATAAAAGGTGCATTCGATAACACTTCCTATTTATCTGTATGCAACCGAAGCATGAACAACACCATTTGTAAATAAATAAACTCCATGCTACGAAACAGAAATATTCAAGCTCACTTCTTGGAAAGACACAGGAAATTCTTGCGACAAGAGGTTGCCCACCTAGAGGAATTTTATCTTCCTTATTATGGAGCTTAATGTTAGACAATTTACTAGTAAACACAAACGGGAAAGGATACACAGGCATTTCCAGACAACATAGCCTTAAATGTGATGGTGAAATTTCCCTATATAATTACAGACATCATGAATAATGGACTGACAGTAATAAAAAATTGGTGAATGAGGAAGGGACTTAAATTAAACCCTCTGGAAAACAGTTATTGTATCTTCTACCAAAAAGAAAAGCCTACAAGGCTTTGATAACTTGAATATTTTTTGAATTCATTTGACAATTTCTACATCAGCCAAATATGTTGGATAGGAAGCTTATATGGAATGTTTACATAAAGTAATCTAAAAACTAAATGACCACTTGTGGCCTGTAGATACTTTATTGGAACATCATGGGGAATGAGGTCTACATGTCAGTGGTTGTATGCAATTATCAGGCCTCAGTTGGCTAATGGTATCTTGGTGTGCTGGTGTTTGCAGCAGCCAAGGATGCTGCAAACCAATGTCATATCAAAATTCTCAAGTCTGCAAAGACTTGCTTGTATGTGTACAATGGGGACTTTTAAAAGCACACCAAATGTTGCACTAGAGATTATGCTCCAACTAACACTACTGGATATATTCCTTAAAGTGGAAGCAAGATTAGCAGCCTATAGACTAATATAGCAGGTGGATGGAGGTATGGTTACTATCCTGGACATACTAAGATAAAAGAGGTCATGGATAGTCCAGAATTGGAGATAAGATCAGATCTTATGATTACCCATATTGTTTTCAATGAGCTTTCAAGATTAATCTTGGATCTCATTTAATTGACGTGAAAGATTAAAACCATAGGTTGTTCATAGACATCTAATATGGCATGCTGATGGCTCAATCATATATAAGCAAGTGAAAGCTAGAATATACTGCAAAATTCCCAAAGCCAATATTAATTTAAGTCTTGGGAAAGTATTGTATGTTTTTCAGGCAGAGATCTTTGCAATCTTGACCTACACTCAAAAAGACATTGAGAAAGGATACTATAGTAAGCATATTCTGATCCTCTCTGATAGTCAAGCTGCTCTTTAAGCAAATGATTCTTACCAATTTAATTCAAAACTGGTGTTGGACTGTGTTGAAACACTGATGGTTTTGTACAACTTTGTGGAGTTGAGGTGTGTACTAGTCCAAGGTGTGATAGGGAATGAAAAAAACTACAAAAACTGGCCAAGAAGGGAGAATCTAGCTCTTATATGGGACCTGAACCAGCCTGCAGTGTTAACAAATCTGTAGCAAGAACCTCAATAAAGTTATGGGCCAAGGAGCAACATAATACATGATCCAAATATCCTGAACAAACTTTTGGAAAAAATTTTATCCATGGACCTAATCCCACACTAATACACTCCTGAAGTTGGGAAGGAAGAAGCTACAGAGTAGTGAGATTAATCATTGGACGTGGTCATTTCAGAAAACATATCAGAGAGAACCCATCTGTAGACTTTGCAAACAGTATTATAAAACTGCAAAGCACATACTCTTAGCATGTGAGGTACTGGAGAGAAGGAGATACAAACTTTTTGGTCTGCAACTAAACCACAATATGCTTAAAGGAGCAAAGGCTCTTGACTTTGTCAAAGATACAGAGTTTGAACTGCTATAAATGGTATGGGGTTGCACAAAATGCCTATGGCTGAAGTGTAGGAGTCTATAAACTTTCTCTTATACCCCCTCTATTACTCCTACTAAGAAAAAGAAATTGTTTTTATAATTCCTATAATATATGTCAAGCATTGATATTGCATAAATCTAAGAAAAAAACACATGTCTATTTGTACACATCTCATAACACATATGGAGTAATTAACAATCTTTTACAAAAATGCCTTAATAACGTAAAAAACAACTGGAAGCAAAATGATTACAGTAAACCAGTATAAGAAATAATTGGGCTTTGATGGAGGAGAATGGAAACCATCAGGCTATTGCAAGCTGCAGTAAATCAATGGGTCCTCTGGTTTCCATGATTCACCTGCTGTTACGTTTAGGTTAGTGTATATATGAATTAGGAATTCCAATTTTTCAAAGTTGCCTGCTAAAATGCCAGTCACTTATATTCATTCACATTGTGGGAGTGCAATGTCACTGGTAGGAGCAGCCTATGGATATATAAGTAATAAACCACCTTGGTGGTGGTAGGGGACAGAGGCAGTGGTTAATAGCTAGTGGTTCCAAGAGCAAGAATTAATGCTCCAGCAACACAATAACTATAAGATATTGCTGTTTTCAGCTTTCTGGCTGCTATACATTATTCCTTATTACAAAAGTGAGTTTTTGATATGTTTCATCTTCATTTAACTCCATTTTATCACCTGTTGATTTTATTTTTCTTTGGTTAAATTAAACATCCAATTTGTGCTGCTTATATAATATGGATCAGTGTATATGCTTGTAAATACACAAAAATAGCATTCCAACCAATGTGATCGAACGAACTACGCAATTATCATTCATTCCATCATCTCTGGGGAGATATTTTTAATTTTGTACACGTATACTAAAACTTAATGACTAACGAAAGACTCGGCCGTTTCTCCCTATACCCCCTTCGCCCCGAAGTAAAGATAATTCACGATATACTGTATTTATCACATCATTAACATCAAACATCCATTTAAATGTAAACACTGCTGAGAACAAGCTCCATAATAACACCATTCATTCTGATTGAAACGGTGGCTTACTAGCATAAGACTGTTAAAGAACAAAAGAATTATCGCTGGTTGGGTAACAAAAAAGTGTAAAAAATTGTATAACAAAGCTCCAAGGAGTAAATACAGCTTAAAATGTATAATGCACTTGCTAAATTCAGAAGTAAATAGAAAATTAAGTATATTGTTACTAACATAAGTGACATTAATGCCAACACAGCCATTTTATCAAAGTTTTCCGCGGTTATTTACCTTGCCATATGTACAATTTTGATCATCGGATGCTCCCAGAACAGCTTTAGCATCATCCTCCAACTCTTGTTCTTCTTTCAACACATCAACCATTGTAATTACATTGGTTTCTTCCCCACATTCTTCTTTCGAGTTGTACATTTTAGTTGAGCTTTCCGCCATTTTTTGCTATATGACAGAATCGTCAACAAAAGGCGGGAACTGTTCTCAAAAGAGTTCGAGCTTCACCATAAATTTTTGCATATCAAAGTCCAAACAGGTTTATTAACCCAACACGCTAAAACTTCATTCCTCTAAATTCTTCTCGCAACTTCTAATATCTAATTTGAACGCCTCCCTTTCTTTCCTTTTCACAGTTTCAAAGTATCCCCACTGCCATCTATGATACATATCGGAAAAGTACTCCACCCAAACCACAGATTACCAACTCAATGTTAATAACCGGTGACTGCATCGAGCGCCAATTTTTGTATCACCTGGCCATGCGCGAACTTAAAACATCGTTGTGGGTGAGTGGATAATGCAGCAACGGGAAGTCGGCTATGCAAACCTTATTAGATTTATTTTTTGTTTGTTTACTTATTTATTCCTCCTGTTTTACTTGTAATTTCCTTTGTTTCTCGGAGAAAATAAGTTATTAAGCTTTCACCAAAATCCAGGCACCAGCGACAGAACCACCGACAGTCTAAGAGTCAAATACAAGACGTAAAAATTTGGCTAGCGTGTTCTAAGCTGCAGTTACAGATCGGATTTTTGCCTCTTGTATTTCACTCTTCAGGCTGTAGCTGGTTGTCTCAGTTGAATGGAAGCTTGACAATGACTTAGTTTCATGCGAAAGCGAAAGGAAACTAGAAGTAAAACAAATTATATAAATGGTGAAATAATCCTGTCCAAGTACCCACAGACATCTTTTATGCTATCCATCCATTACATAACATTGCACCAGAAAGTTCATTTTAAAAATCTGACAGTAACCCATCTTCTTAACCAATTCTAAACAGATAGGAAATTAGGAAGTGAGTATGAAGTAAAATGTAATGTTATTTTTTGTACACAGCCTATACATAACCTAAAAATCTAAACTTCATATGAGTGTAAAAATGTAAGTAAATAAAGCTTTGAATGACAATGTGCACTGTGTATAACAAATAACAATGCATGTAGTTTTATTTAAAGCACATAGAGGTACCAATATAAAGTGTTATATTAAAGGTTATAGTGAACAAAAATACATCCCCTCCTCCAGATAACATTTACATTGTTAATACCTAACGAGTATAGTTAAAAAAAAGATGCACTTTACAGGCAGCAGTGTTACATCTTATGCTCAAATACAAATTCTATTCGGCACTATTTTACACTTGACACATACAAACGCATTGTAATACTTTGACATGGATGTAAGGAATTAAGCTCTTAACTTATTTGAACACCTTGCTATACTGCCAAAATTACTGGGTCTACTTGTTAGATTAATTTGATTACAGCATATTTAATGTAGGTATTGTCGGGACAATTTTTAAAACATTCTTTTATTTTTTAAGATTACACAGTACTCTCTTAAGTGTACAAGATGCAATTTTTGACCAACCAATGACCATTACCATTGAATACATGATTAATGCTTTGATCCTAATGAGCTGCAAGAGCAACATCGCAGAATTGAATTCTGCCTGGTCAAAGTGCATGAAGGTAATGATGAACATATGTCATTTTCACTCATTCCATTCATTGTCTTGACCATTGTACTTGGAAAGGAATAAATGCAGTAAAAATGAAGTTCTATTTCATATAGATTCAGAATATTTTAGATTGCAAATAAGCAAAAAGGAATATAAAGCAAATTGCAAAAATGCTCTTTAACAAATAATGGCAATATAAATAATGGCAATAAACCTTAACAAAAAATAAACTTTGTAAATCATATTGTGAGCTGTGTAATATCAGTATAAGCACCTGTGGTGTAGTGTAAACGGGGTTAAACACCCTTAAAAAACTTTGGGACATAGATATCAGAATTCCGCTTTAAATAGTGCTCATCAGTAATTACGCTGTCACTTTTGATAATACTCAAAACTTAAAATAATGTTACTGTAATGATAATACTATGTAAATGAATTAAGAAAGCACATTTTACTGTACATCATGCTGTGTTTACTGCTCCTATTACTATATTTTGGGGGGAGAAAAGGGTTTAGAAGGAAAATGCTGCCCAGTTATAAATTTATGAATTTTCGAAACATTTTGTTGAAATACTGTAAAAAAATCTTATTAGTCATTTAACACATTTTGTACAAGACACATATGCACAAGGCATTTAAGCATATTATTTTAAACATTCGTTACTTGGTCAATAGTTTTTACGATGCAATGTGCATTTATACCTTCAAGAATCAAGTACAAATAGCCATAAACATGCTGAAATCTTACTTACCGCTCAGCATTTTCCGGAAATGAAAGTTTCAGTTCCTTGTTTTCTCCCTTGGTGTTGCACCCCACCACAACGCACTTCTATTTTATTAAATAATGGTGTATTTTTTCTTCTGCCCACTTCGTAATAAACATTAAGTACACATAAAAACATAGATCTGTGATTCCCAGGCATCCCAACAAGCAACGCGTGACGTAACAATCCTCATTTCTTTATTGCGGAACTGGAAATAACCACTTTCAAGGAGAGTTCGCATAAAATTATACGGTCTTCCTTGTATTTGCCAACTCTAAAGCACATATTAATGAAAAGTATGTTTCTGTTAGGCGAAATAGGTTTGAACACGGTTTAAATTTGCAGCTGTAGTAACCTCATCGCAAATGAGAGACATCAACAATACCACAAGGAGACTAGCGCAGAGTATACATACTCTACGCTAGTCATCCATACCGGCCAGGACGCGGTCCCATATCCGATCCATCACCCATTCCACTCATAACGTTACTCAACATGAAGTGTCACCAGAGAGCAGACAACAGGTGTACAGGAAGATACAGCCACCTAGTAGTCAGGAGCTCCAGAACACCAGGGAGTCGGTCCGGAAAAGGATCATCATCATCATCATCATCTACATCATCCTACTCTAACAGTACCGGCAATTATGGGGAGTTCGAGTCACTTTTTTCGGATCAAGTGTGACGAAAATTGTAGATGCGACAATTACTGCTTTACTATTCCAATTTGCAAACGATCGTTCGAGAATAGAATTTTGATACAGTTTTTGGCACCCCATCAATTGCGAGAAATTGATTAGAATATATGTATAATTTTATTTCAGCTAGCCTTAAGCGAAAGGTTCTAAGTTTGTAAAAATGTCATGAAAAGCCGCAATTCTCGCTCGGAAAGCAGAGGGTCAGTTTGGCAGACAATGGAGCAAATTCTTTCTTTTGTTCATTGGAAGGAGGGTTGCTTGCCCCAGGGCAGGTATGTTGGCAAAGAACCACGCTGCTAAGTAGCTATATTACCGTTAAGAACTGAACTATAACGTTCGGTAGCAATTGAATTTGAACGTTGGACGAATCGCCAAGTGGTTACGTTCAGATAATCAGACTAGCCAATAATATGAGAGGCACATGAAGTCACCGATAGCCTATGAGGATGTCTAATTCCATAGTGGCGGGAAAATAGAGCATTCCTGTATCCCGTGGTCAAGCGAGCCTTATTGAGTAATTAAGGACGTGAAATCGCCCTTTTCGGGGTCTTTTGCTTTCCTGGTCATTCAACAGTCGAATATTCAGCATTCAGAAGTCAGAGAACGCATTGGAACATCAATGCTCGAGCTTCACTTCTGCTCGGCGCGTCTTCCCAGCAGTCAGAAAACATACTTCGGTCGAGCACTATAGCTTCGCGTGTCTGCCAAACGTCTCATTACTGCGGTCCGAACAGAAACTCCATGGTATGCATTCTTTGTTGAATAAACGACGTCAACTGGCAGATAACACGGTGTTCTTCTTCAACACATCACCTTTAATTCCATTCACTCAACCCGGCACTATGAGGTCCCAAAAACCAGCAACATCCCTGTATATCGATTAGAATATTTATTGAGTGGGGAACTGCATCGCAAATAATAAAACTTCTATCACCATTCTTCCCGCCACCTATAACTCCTTCAAACTTTGACCTACCAACGTGGGGCATGCTCAAACATTTTAAATCATCACCTACGACACCCTCACACCAATAACTTCCTCACTTTATGAATGAATAATGCGGGAAAACGATATTTCGAGGAGCGATGAATGCAGGTTTTATTTACACAAGATTTAAGGTAAAACGTTTGGAACGGCATAAATTTAACGATACGTTCGGGAAAACGATGGTTCCGGGAACGATAGATCGAGATTCCATTGTATATGTGTCAGAAAATTGTTCGATATCATTTACTGTTTTTAAAGACTGAATTATAAACACATTTTTTTCCCCATAAACGCTGAACATTTACTACGTCATAAAGAACACGGTTCAAACCTAGCCTATGTTATATTAAAATGCTTCACACCAATCAATTGTTTTAACACTATATATCAAATCGGTGTAAAGGTTCAAAAACTAATTTTGCCTCAGATTTTAGGCCATTCTGTATTGTTATGCAAGCTGCGTTGTCATCAATACCCCCCCCTTTTAATGTCTGCTAAAAGAGAATATCTTTAAATATATGAAAATCTGAGTCTGATTTCATTTTAAAGTTTCTCTGGTTTTGTTGACATTTTGAAGGAGCTACAATTAAAACATTTCTTTTTGTGTGAATGAATTTATTAATCACTAATATCTTTACATAAACAAATTTGCAATATTTAACTGAATGTAGCTAATTGTTGAACTCCTATCTGTGCTTATCAGCAGTTTTCCACGGGATTATCCAGAAGACTTTGGTTCCGCTACACCTATTTCACACAAATCCAAATACAAGAAAATATAAGATATTTCCATTAATAATAAGAAAGTACAACCATAGAAAAAACAGTTGTAAATTACTCTTACAAACTACAAACTAATGTAGAAAATCCAATCCTAAGTTATCTACATATCCTTACATTCAACAGTACAGCTTAATTTCATGTTGTCTGCATTGATGAAGTAATTTTATTCTTGTCTTTAATTCTACACTCATCTGAATAATACTTAAGAAGGACCCCCCCCCACCTTTTTGCAGTTTTAGACGTTCATATTCATAATCAGTGCATTTCTCAAATTTATAGCATCTTGCTTTTCTCGTCCATTTGTCTCTTAATCTTCCGAAACATTCCCCTATCATCTTTCTTCATTGTTTTCTATATTTAATAATCTTTTCCTTAATATATTATCATTATTATCCCATTTCCTCCTGTTCTTGCCCAAATCCTTCTCTACCTATTTTATCATATATATAAATATTTCTCTCCTCTATCCTTGTTTTATGTTGCGATATGATCTTAAAGATTTCTTTTCACTCAGAACACCAAATATATTTTGCCTGTCAGTATACTTGATTCTAAGGCTTACCTTTTTCCAAAAGTCCCTAATATCTGTTCTTTTGCCTTCCATACACCACCCATTCCAATGCTTTGTAAAATGGTCATCACTTGGACAACCTTAAGAGCTTTTCCACATGCATGTATATTAGAACAATGTTCTTTTTACTGCATTTCCTTCATCTAAATTTATCACTCTATATATGTATTTCATAATACTTTCTACTACCTTATCCTTAGTTGTAAATATACCTAATTCCATCAAAGCTACCTTATTAGATGCTACTCTATATATTCCTAAAATTTACTTACAAAAATTATGTACTTGTTCAACATGCTTCTATCAGCCATTATCACGAGAGTTGAGCAGATTATTTAAGCTGAATTTGTTTACTGGGGACAAAGTAATACCAAACCCCTCTCTGAGTATTTTCTTCTCATAGGAAGAAAGCTGGCTGGTTACGATTGCTTAGTGGTGACGACAAAAGTGCAGCAGCTAATTTGAAACTGTGATCGAAACTGTTTCATAAAGTCGCAGTATCGTGGCGTAATCTGACGGGTAGAGCACAATAGACGTAGGTATTCTCATCCGTCATTTTCACTCCTTTGGTGCTAACCGATGCTACTGATCGGATATATTACTGTGTATTTGTTCAGCATTTTTAGTCGTTTTGTGCATTAAAAATAGTGGATTTTTATTAATAACGTGACTTAAAAAGTGTTTGTAGTGATCATTAAAAGACTGAAATATATTGCGTTTAAAAGTAAAAAGACAATTTAGCTCCATATAAGTAGTGTTTACTAGGTATAGGTACGTATTGATAATAATAGTTGTAGTTATAAGTAACAGTGATAATTAAGTACCTTTATAAAAAACTTAAATAAATATTTATTTGAGAGAGCGTCATGATAATTGATTCGATGGTTTTTATGAATATCATTGTTACTATGAAACATAAACTATAATTTGTATAATATATACATACCTACATAGTGTAAACACATATACGTATGTACAAACAACTTTTGTTTCATTTTATGTGATTTATAAATAATGAATTGTGCAACACATAACACATTATATGTATATAAGAAGTCAATATCATAATTTTTGTATTTAACCATAACAATTTATAAAATTATAGATTATAATTATATTTATATTTTTCAGTTAAGCAACTTATATAAAAATGCCTTAAATTTAAATAAATGCGTTTATATACACCGCTTGATGACGGTACTATAAGCGTCAGCGTGTTTGTTTGTGTTCCGCAACTGTTGCTCCGAAATAAAGGAGTAAAGATGGCGGACGAGAATACTCATCTATTCTAGTGCCTTTGGCAGGAGTTGCGCTAGCAGACAGAGTTGCTCTATCGCACTAAAACACTTTACATGGAAACATACAGCGAGTAAGGGCAAGTGTTATGTACGCTGCGCACGGCTGATTGGATCCATTCACGACAGAACGATACATAACTATGATGCTGTTATTACTATATAGCACGTAGGCACAAAACCACAGCAGCAGCACTGGTTACTCTGTGACTCGGAGATATTGATTTTCAACGCTACAGATAAGCAAAGAAGAGAAAAAGATGAATAGCCTGCAACGCAACACAAACACTGAACTGGTACTTACAAGATTTTAATGTAAAATATATTTAAAAGTATCCTGTTATAGTACTTTTGAATTCAATTAATAAGCACGAATATAAACACAGTTAAAACACGTGATCGCAAATGAAATGATTTGGTTATCTGAAAATACATGTTTGTGCGTTATTATTATTATTATTATTATTATTATTATTATTATTATTATTATTATTATTATTATTATTATAGCGTGGTCCACACAGAAAACGACGGATTTATTTAGTATTTTTTTCCAGGCTGAGTTCTGTACTCTACCCTAAATAATTATGTTTTATTGTAACTTTCCTCCCAAATACACACACAATTCTAGTCCTATTCACTATCAAGCTACAATTATACTATCCAGTAATTCCACGAGTGATGATAATTTTTCGGTAATTTAATTGAGGTTAAATAATGTTGGTCTCGAAATATTTTTATAACGACAACAAGCATGAGTCTGAGCTCAATTAATTACCTAAGAAAGATTACAAGCAAGGGGATTCGGCAACATAACTGCAGTGCGAGAACGATGCCATTTTTTTTTTAAAAGCTTTTCTGTTTGATCTTTCTAAAATCACACACTAATTTTATGGTAATCTTTGAATATAGTGCACCAAACTAATTTTACTATGATGCACGAGGATTGCATGTGAGTTTGTGGAAGCAAAACAGCTGGAGTCAAAGGAGAGTATATGTTTGTGTAACAAGAAATTGAAATAGACGGGAAATGTTCTGAAATATTGCGAAAGGAACTATTTGCGGCGTCTTTATTCTGCTCACGGTCTGTATAGTTGTGGATGCGATATATATTTTCCTATTTTTTATCAAGCATTTTCATTCTGCCCGGGATTAGTATTATTATTATTTCGGACAGGTGGGCTGAAATGCTAACATTTCGGTCATCGATGGGGGGATTTATGAGCATTATGTAATTGTTCACGATTGAAATTTTGTAGATCCGGACAATGATGAAATTCGCACCCAAAATGTAGAAAACGAGGGCTAAGCGTAAGATTAAGGAGACAACATGGAACTCGGTGCGCTCTTAACGAATTCCTGTAGAGAAACTCATTCAAGTATACGAATGTGTTTGCATTATTCATCACATGCATTGCGAGTATGATCTACAATGTAGAAAATTCTTCTCTTGATAAAACATATTCTAAATTCCTTTTTGGTTAGAAAGAAATTTAAAAATTACCGCCACCATTCCATCACTCCTCAAAGCTTCTACTTTGATACTCTACAGAAATAAACCATCTTCAACAAGATAACTTACATCCATTCATCGCAAACCGGCAAATTCCATGGGTTTGGCAACCTCAATATTCAATAATGATCATTTATTCACGAACGATGGTACTCCATCACACTTCCACCATTTAATGAAAAAAGGCATGTTTTGACTCCGATTGTTCTCCGTATGCAATCCGCGCATTCCCTAGTGTTATAACTGGGAAACATAAAACAAATGAGTTGCGCACTATATTCAAAGACTTAGCTTTATTTCAAGCAGGACCGCTTGGAGATCTAAATTAAATAAAATACAACTGAACACTATTATAATAATTTACAATTTACTACTATTTTTTGTTCCAAGAAGGACTACGAAGATACCTATAATTGAATAATTAACAACAAATGAGAATTTGAGGTTGTAATAGTTCAAAATATGAACGTAAGAAAAAACTATCGGTTATTAGCTTTTGAACACCATGCTAGTTTTAAAACTATCCATTAAGTTCCATTCTGATTGAACGAACATTGGCTGAAGGCTTTCGCGTGCAATTTTCTTTCCTAATTCCTCTGTTTTTTATTGCCGATTTCCAAGTCCATGGCACTCTATTATTATTAACTATTGCTAAAATCATCTGTAACCCTATGTTAATTTTTTTACACCTTGTACATACCTTACAAATGTTTATGTTTCCTCTGCTAATATTCCTTTTTTCCCCCCTCATCGCGCGTATAAGTTAAAATATTCTATTATCCCCCCATCCCCGCCGCTTGTACAGGACAGTTCAGTACATACTTTTTATGTTCATAGTAACCAACTGTTGCATAACTTTACCATAAGGAGGGACAAGGGAATTCCTTTGCGCCAACATTTTCATGCATAAACTTGTCCAATGAAACTCTTTAATTTCAACATAACTTAGAAGTTACATTTTAAGATTGTAAGCCTTTGATATGAAGAGACTTGTAGTACCAGTTAAAATAATAAATATCATAGGAACCTGATCACAGATAACTATTACAGCAGTTATCCCATGACAGAGTATCTTCATGAATATGATATCACGTTTTAGGAACTCTCAAAGTAAACAAGAGAGAACTTCGAACTGAAGTATTATTAGAAGTTGGCGCTAGCCTTTTCGGTTTCCAAGAAGCATTTGATGTGTAGCCTTTCACAGCCTGCGTCATATGTAGAAATACTATCTTTCGGACTATTTGGCCATGATCAAATGGAATTATTATTCCAGACGTTTCGCCGGTAACTGGGTCCGGTATCTAGCAATGATTTCCACAAAGTACTCCTTTCTTGATCTTCTCAATGTGGCGGTATTGTGATATTGCTGTCGAGTATGGACAGTAATGGGGAGATTGATGAGAAAATAAGGAAGCCGACAATGATTCTAGATTACAACAAAACTAAGAGCGGTGTGGATACAGCAGATCAAAAGCGTGAATTCCATTCCACAACATGGAAAACAAGAAATTAACCACTTCCACGTTTTTTTAGACAACTTGATATCGCTGGTATAAATGCCCATATGCTTTTCATTAACAACTCAATGAGCTGCAGCAAAATACGAAAAATTCGGATAAATTTTACCTTTGTTTTCATTGATCAATACATGAAAGTGAGGGCGAAAATCACATTCCTTCCGAAAGACTTAGAGGAGTTTCTTTCAAAAGTTCGATCAGAATCTGCAGTGTCAAGAACACCTGATGACAGAACCGGTCCATGCCAACAATGTGAAACACACAAAAACTGTACAATGTTTTCTCTGCAAGATTTTGCTTGCAGAACACATGGTAAACAGCACGTAACATGCAAAAAATGCTTGGGTTACAATGAAAATAAATATTGTTAAACAGGTTATTTCATATTGGAACCCAGTATCTTAATTCACACCATTGTTTCTTTTTCTTTTTGCAACCGAATCAGTCATGTTATTTCTAACTCAGAAAATATAGTACAGGTATGTTATACATTAACTAGTGTTCATGTAAAATATTGTAGAAATTGATAAGCGTCATCCTCATCGTTCGATGTTCCAGTCTAAGAGAAAATGTATCCCTGGCAGAAAGTAGATAGGCTGCTGGCATAAATCGAATCCATCACACCTCGCCTTCGAATAAGCGGTGCTTGACAGACTTCAAGCTAATTTGCAATAAAATTAGCACCAGTGCAATCGCAAATGCCGTACACACAAACAGTATTACTGTGTGTTGGGTTCTGCAGGAGGAACGGTTTCACTTCTTTCATCCTTGGAACCGACGGACCGACAAAATTGTAACTGGGTCTCGAAGCTTCAAGATGAACTTTGATTTTTTTCTCTCCCGAGCTCATCAAGGCGCTTTGACCAGAAGTTGGCATGGTGGTTTAGTGGTAACCATATTTACCTCGTAGACACGTAGTGGCGGGTTCAAACTTAGACTTAGACTTTTTAGGGCATAAAACCCCTAAGTGTGGATTCCTTCGGATCGTTGGTCCCATGTCGTAGATTTATGATATGTAAAATAACCTCAAGTGTGGGAGAAGAAGCCTCTGAGCAAAATTTATCGGCCGTTTCACACTCTGAATTGAATAGTGCACTCATGACCATCTGGAGTGTTAAGAGTACTTAAACAACAACCACCACAATGATGATGACGACAACAACAACAACAACAACAATAATAATAATAATAATAATAATAATAATAATAATAATAATAATTATTATTATTATTATTTTGATCACAGGTGGACAAATTCTAAGCTGCAGAAATTGTCATATGTGGCTATGAAAATTCACATGCCATCAACAGGTTTCAGGTTTGTCAGTCCCGGTGGTGTAGTGGTAACCATATTTGCCTGTAAACCCAAGATCGCGGGTTCAATCCCAGCCAGGATCGATGGATTTTTTCGGGCATAAAAATTCTAAATATGCCTTCCTTTGGAAGGGAAGTAAAGCTGTGGGTCCCTTGTCGTAAATTTACGGCATGTAATTTCTGAGCAAAATTTATCGGCCAATGGGACACTGATGCTCTGAGATGTTGAAGAGCGTCCGTTAAAAAAAAAAAAAAAAAGTTCAGCGTGCACAAAAGGGCTCGCATAGTTGATATGGTATAGTATATAGTTAATTGGTATCGTATCCTCTTCCCTGCAGCTAAATGGACGGGTATAAATTCAGTTCTTGATCCATATATTATTGGTGATTTGGATATATAGAGCTAAATGTGATTTGGAAAGCTGAATATGTTAAGGAGAATTTATATTGAATGCAATCACTGTTTCAGATTAGTGTTATGCACCAACTTTTGATCTGGAAACAGTGGAGTGCTACAAATGCAATTGCTAATATATGATAAAATGTATGTACTAACACCGAAGTAGAACTAGTAAATAGACATCATCATCATCATCATTATTATTATTATTATTATTATTATTATTATTTTACTTATGAAGTACGCTAAGCAGGGCACGAAATAATTCCCATTGAGTTGCATTCACTTGGCACTACTTGTCTGCCAGTCCTGGAAGACGTGCTGGAAATTGGTTTTTGACATCTTCAGAAACCGTCTCCGCTTTCTTCATGACATTTGTTGATAAAACAAAACGCTGACCTCGCAGCTCGTTTTTGAGACGAGGAAACGGAAAAAAACCACACGGAGCTTGGTCCGGGCTGGTTTTTTTTTTTTTTTTTTTTTTTTCCCTGGCAAAGGCGAGGGCGTGCACTGTCATTGTTTTCCCGGATACATTATGTTGATAAACCATTCCACGACAATCGAAGAACGAAATCACCATAATCATTCCTGTCGACCGAATAACCTTGGCCTTCTTCGATGTCGGAGAACCAGATGATTTACTGACTAGCTCGCCTGTTTGTTTTCGAGATCGTAATGGTGAAGTCAATTCCCGTTATCTGTAATGATGGAATTCAGGGATGCCTCACCATACTCCGCAACCAGATGCTGAAGCTCCTGACACTCATCACTTACATCATTTTCTGTTCAAGCGTCATGAATCTCAGCACCCATCTAGCACAGACGCTTAGATAAGCGATCGTGCAGAATGGTGAACACACTACCGTGTGTTGAGAAATGGTAACATGTCTGCCAGTCTGTCCACAGTTCATCTATCTTCCCAAACAATAACTGCATGTTGATCATGGTCTCGTTCACTGCAGTGACTGGAGCACCTGGACTGCCCTGCTTTGTTGTTGAAACATGGCCCTCCTTAAACTCCTTGAACCGCCGAAGTGCGGTTGACTGTGGCAGAGCATCATCCACATATGCTTGCTGTAACAGCGTACTTTCCCATACCGGATTTCTGCAGACGAAAGCAAAACTTCAGAGCAGCGTAATATTCATTGCGAAGCGACTGCATTTTACACAGCCGGTTGGCAAACACTCGCTCTTTATTGGCTTCCTGTACTAAAGCGAATGCACGTAAGCGCTTCCAATTTTCCCGCCAATCTGAGATATATTCTTCTCATGGAAATTTGCTTCCACTATGTGATATGAAGGAGGGAAAAAAATCATTCTCAGTCTTTATTGACTAGCCCTGGTAAAGATCAGCCTAAATTCTGACATCGAATTTTATGAAATAAATTTGGCAAAGACTGGTAAAGGGAGATCAGCTCTTTCACTACCAGAACAAAGGATCTCTGTCCTCTGTGGCATACATTTACAAAAACACATGTTGCATTTGCCACCTTTCATGCTCCTACCTAGGGGTGGACCACATACAATAACTTATTTGGCATCTTGAAACTGTTCCATCAATACTTTTAAAACTCAATCATATTCTTGAAATCTTAATTTAATAATGTGCAAAAATAAGCAATATGTGAAAATATATTCATAAACAAAAACAAGGAAAATTTGGTTATTTTGATCTTCCAAACAATAGTAACCTCATCATTAAGATTGTAAAATCCGTAGAGCAATATCTTAATACCATGCTGAGAAGCAAACAGAGGAACCATGCTGAAGATGAAGGAAACAGCCTTTGAAATATGTCCAAATAAGTGGAACAACATTAGTGAAATTTAAGTGATTTCCTCAATAATATTTTGTTATATTTTACTATATTTCACTGTGAAAATTGCCGCTATTCAAAACTAATTCTAACTCTAACCCTAATTATTATATATAATTTGGCTTTATCATTGTCATATTCCATGATTGTTGGTGGAGGCTCATATATACTGCTGTAGTCAAAACTTCACTTTAATGCAAATTTTATCACATGTGTTTATATTCTTATGAAACAAGTGAATCACTAGGTTCTGGTTGCTAATAAATGTAAGTATAATTAACATCATTGTATGATTTAGTTGAACTGCATACTCTTAATGCTTCATCTACTTGTCATAATATACAGAACCACCTTCAAGAACATGTCGTTCTCATCATCATCTTATATATTATGACAAGTAGGTGAAGCATTAAGAGCATGTAGTTCACTAAATCATACAATGATACCAATTATACGATTGGCTTCACTGTGCAAGTTCAAATTAACATTTTAATTAAACCTAAGTATCTTAGGTAGATTAAAAGTAAAACTACTTAAAATCATGACCACAAATTAAAACAAACACTCTTGACGTTCCACTGTTAAAAATAAGAAAAGAAAAGAAAGAAAGAAAAAAAAGAAAAAGAAAGAAAAGAGAAATCTACCTAAGATTTTAAGATCATTTCATTGTGTCGATTCCTACATTCATCATTAAACCTAAGTATATTTGCTGGATATTTTTAGATATCTCTTTGAGATCAAATATTATAAAAAAAATGTTTTTACGGACTTCTCATTTGCGCTATGGTCCACAGTGAGCCTTGGCCTGCTGCAATGACCTCTGCATCCTCTACCTCCATCTCATGACTTCATTAATAGAGGGGAATATTGCAGGGGGGCATGCTGCCAATCCGTTTGTTGCCTATCATGTGGCTTCCTAGATCAAAGAATGCCACCTCTCCATCAGGCAGCATTCCAAATCCTCAGGAGGCTGGGTGGACCCTGTTCCAGACCTCCCTGACTTAGAAAAATTCCTAAGCAGGTATCAGGAATCAAACCCAGGTCTCCCAGCCAGGATACAGCAATGCTAACCACTACAGCAAGGAGGTGGTCTTTTATAGACTTATACCCATTTATTCCAAATGTCTCATTTAATTACTTTTGATGTACTAGGAAGAGTAAGAGATTACCTGTAATGTAATTATTTCACTGTACCAAGGGTTTGTATTATTTTTTAAATTATTGCTGTCTCTTCAGATTCCTGGGAATTTAAAAGTGTTACCTGTGAGACTTCATTCTGGTATGGAAATTAAGTCAGCTCTTCAGGAACTGGTAATAGCTAACAATCTGAAAGCAGCTTTTGTTTTAACTTGCTGTGGCAGTGTTCAGAAAGCAACTTTGAGATTTGCTACAGGTGAAGATCTCCAAGAGAGGGTGAGCTTTTTTTTTTTATTTTAATAATTACAGTGACAACTCTTCTTCTTATTGTTTTTTTTTTTCCTTTCATTACTTTGCATTTTAGCATATTTTCAAGTGCTGTACACATTTTTCGACCACCTCCTTGGTCTAGTTGTCGTTGCTGACTGCTGCCTGGGAGGCCCACATTCGATTCCCGGCACCTATTCAGGAATTTTCCTAAGAGGTTGTGATGTCCAATCTAGTAAGCCGTGATATAGCGATCAGCTGGATGCAGTGTGCTGATCACATGCCCCCTGCAATACTGCACTCTACCAATGAAATCATGTGAATGGAGGTAGAAGATGCAGTGATCGTTGCGATAAAGCTCAGGCCCACATGGGGCTGTAAAATGGCTCCATGTTTTATGAGTATACATTTTTCAATTTACTTCACATCACAGCTTGATCTTATTAAACCTCACATTCCCACTTATAGCAATGATCATGCAAAAGAAACACCACATCTCAAAATTGTATTACTACAGGGATGCTCTTGGGCTTAGCTTACGTTTCTTATTTATTTTCCCTTATTTTGCAAATAAGTTTTGTTATTTTCATATATTAATGCATTGTCTTATTCTTGCCATATTATTACCTTGGTCTTTATAAAGAGAAAGATTCTGGCTAACCCATAAAAGATATAATCAATACAGAACTATAATAAGTAAATGATGATATTGAAAATTATGATGTTGCACTCAGAACCCTGAACCTTTACTGTATCTAAAGATTTTTACAATTTACAGGCAGAAATGAACTGATTGCAATGAAGACTATTGGCTTACACAAACATGGTTTTTATACATTTATTAAAATCTCTAATATATAAGTAATTTTAGGAAAGCAAAATTAACTTTCAATGTTATTTTTATTTTTAATTATTCATAACTAAATCATCAAGGTTAAGATATAATGTCTGGGCACCACTCGTTCAAAAGGATTTGTTAGATTATAATATAGTAGACCTCGCACATTGTGGGAATGAGAAAGCTGTTCATTGAGAGAGATAACATCCTGTGCCTGAGCCAACCTTATTTTGTAGCAGGTATCTTTTCTAAGAAAACTTTATTATGTACTTGAGTGAGAAAAGTGGAAGCAATGGCAATAAAGTGAAAGTCTCTGCATGCCATTTGTAGTTTATGAACTATTTTTAAGATATTAGGCATTTAAATAGTTCACTAGAATGCAATATGTAGTTTACGTAATGTTCCAGCAGTTGTCTGAAAGATCAATGTAGTCATAGTAGGTAGTGGAGAAGCTGTCTGCAGCTTTGTGACATAGACTGGGTACAGAGATATTGTGTGTTAAGTATAATTCTTTTCTATTTTAAAGAGACTTGATTGGTTGTAATTCCACCTCATTGATATTAGGTTTACTGTTGTACTGATCAAAAGTCAGACCTCAAAATTAGACTATTTAGTGCCTTATACCCAAACTTTTCTGCATAACTTGCTTCTCAATGGTGTCACAAGATTAGGGATTGTGCACTTTCATCAAGCTGATGATTACCTCTTGTAATAAAAAGCAAGACAAACTGCAATTATCTTTGTCTCTAGTTTAAATATATCTTTTCTGGTGCAATGTTTGTTTTTTAAAGATCATGACAAGTTAGTTTGAGATCTACTGTGTTAAATGATGGATAATAAATGATAATTTCAACTGGAAAAGAAAGAGAAAAGTAAAGAAAAGGAAAAAAAAAAACCTAATTCAGAAAACTAATACTAATGGAATTGAAGCTGCCATGCATGAAGCACAAACCATACTGGTGGTTATGAATATATTTAATTGCACTAACTTTTATTAAACTCTGATTGCCATAATTTAAGATCTATAATTGGTGAATGTAACAGAATGAAAGATGTTCTATGTGTGTGTGCCATAATGATATATTTGGTATACCTAATTTACTGTTCACTGGAGTGGATTTCCTATTAGCACAACCTAGTTTTTATGAAGCAATTTATGATTTTCATATTTTATTCTAAAAGTATTCTAAATTATAGTTGTTCTTATTCCAGACACAGACTCTGCATGAATGTTTTGAAGTTACATCTCTTGTTGGGACTATTTGTGAGGATGGAGCACATTTACATATCACACTAGGACGACATGATGGTAGTACTATATCAGGTCATGTTCTGGGTGACTTGATTGTGCAAACAACTGCTGAGATAGTGTTGGGAGAGGTAAAAGGTGTTGTATTTGAGCGCAAGTTTGATGAGAATACAGGATGGTCAGAGCTTAGTATCTCTAAAGATCGTAATGAGCAATAGGAGCTTAATAAAATGTGATGTATTCTGAAAAGTTGTTAAAATAGAATTTTTATTTCAATTACAAATATTATATGTTCATTTATGGCAGCTTAGTATTGTTTACTTACTAAATCCTTCAAGGTTAAAGTTAAGTTTATCATTGTAAAATTATTTTTGCTTATGCATAGCTCCCTGAGGAGGACTGCAAGATCCTGGAAATGAATGGTGTATTATCATTAAGTTCCGCACATCATAAGCTGAAAAACTTTTACCATGATTGAATACTTACAATACCATGATTGAGTTCATGAGGCATTATTAAGCTATACATGCACCTCAACCACTACTGCCATAGGTGGTCACGGTTGTTAATGCGTAGACTCATGAGCGAGAGGTCTGAATCCTGCCAGGACCACCCTCCCCTGACTGAGATTTTCTCCAGGTTTCCCTCAGTTCTCATAATGGCAAATGCCGGGGAGGTACCCCAAACTTAGGCCTGGAATGTTTCTTCCTTACAAAATTCTTTCCCAATATATTTCGTTTCATGTATCATCAGTGTCCACTGTCTGTGGTGCCTTAGTAGTAAAAACAGGCATTAAAAAAGAAGAAAAAAAAACCTTAAACACTATGCTGATAAATGTATAAACTTTTGTCTCTAAAATTGAGTTTTCTGTACTTTTGAGCTATAATGCAAAATAGTCACCCAATATAATCTGATACTATTACTATTCATTGGCAAACGGCTCTTGAAACATGTTCTGAACAATAAATAAAATGTAAAGTATAATGTTACAATTTTCTGATTTGTGTATAATATGACAACAAGAGCAGTTTAAAAGTTCCATTTCATATTTCAGCCAATCAGAGGTTAAACTCTGCATTGTCGTCATTATTTTCTTGCATAGACTCACAGCAATAAAGTGCTTCACCATTTTAAAAGTTAGATACAACATATTAACTAACAGATTTTGGTACTCACTCTCCTTACTGCAGCTACTGAAAAAGTTGCCTATTTTCTATGGACACAAAATCCACATCTTCTTAGGAAATAATCACGTACATCAGTTCCATATCACTAATGAACCTAACTTCATTTTGAATATTTTAAGTTCCTCCAATGTGTGAGGGTTACTTGAATATACTCTAGTTTTCAATATATCCTAAAGATAAAAATCACAAACCCCAAGATCTAGGAAACAAGGAGGTCATAAAGCAGAACCAACAATTATAGAACCAAATATATGGTGCAATTCCATCATGGATTAATGAGTTGATGACTTGAGAGTTGTCAAGTTGGTTGAAGATGGAGAGGATGTCTCTTCGAAATCAGTCCTACCATATTTAAAAGTAGGTGAAGCATAAGATTGTGTTAGATGTCAGATTAGATATAATTTACATTTAACAAGCTTCACTGTGTGAGTTCCAACAGAATTTTTTGAAAATGTCTTATTTTTGGAAAGTTCTTAAATGATAAACTCCATTGTTTCTAGATATGACAAGAACCAAATTTAATCAATTTTGAGACACCTTGTCACCACATGGATAAGTGTGACAGTATCCCAGCTTATGACCTTGTTCAGGTAAAAAACAAGCTTTATGCACATCCAAACAAAGTAAAACAAGATCAGATTCTATTTACATTAATGATTGTTTCAATACCTAAAAGACAACATCCACCAAGATGTTCTTAATGAAAAAAGGTCATATTCTATTATTGAAATCAACTGTCGAAATCTTATTAATTGATATCATTGTATGATTCAGTTGAACTACACACTCTTAAAGCTTCACTTACTTTTCATAAATGTATGGAACCGGTTTCGAGAATATTTAGTTCCCATCTTCAGCCAGGCTAAAGTTCAACTGTTTGATCATTCATTGAGCTATGGGAATGTATATTCTGCTCTGGTGGCAGTGTGATAAACTTATCTATGCATATTTCTGATCTAAACTAATTTTATTATCTATATTATAACTCACTTAAACAAGACAGACTTTTGCTGTGACTCTTAAAAATTCTTTAGTGATGGAGATAACTTATTATGTAGCTCTATAATTAAGATCTTTATATGATTAAGTCAAACTACACACTCTTAATGCCCCATGTACTTGTTTATAATATGTAGTACTAGTCTCATGAACCCTTTGTTTGCATCATCAGCAACTTTCCACTCAATGGTTAGTTGATGATGCAAACAAAGGGTTCATGAAACTACATATTATAAACAAGTAAGTGGAGCAATAAGAGTGTGTAGTTCGACTAAATCATACAATCATCTTAATTATTTAATTAGATTCGCTGTACAAGTTCCAATTAGCATTTCAAGTTAAGGTCATCTATCTTTGTCCGTTTCACATATGGCATGTTAGATATTTATTCAATATGCTTATGTTGCTGTGCATGTTTAGCATTGTTAAGAAAATTCACAATGCCAAGGGTTATGAAATGCATTTTGCTATCTGCTTTCTGAACGGTAAAAACTTTTGCCCAAGGAATATTTATTGTAGGATTATGGTAGTGCTGGTGGATTGGATGAGTTGAATAAAATAAAGATGTTACTCACGAGTTATATCTATTGAGTGAGAAATATCTCCTCATTTATTTAGCTAAAGCTACCACATATAGCTTTATTTCCAGGACCTGAGTTGCTACTCAGTCATGTGTCAGCTGCAGAAAAGTTGTTTAGTTATGCTGCTGTAAACTGTTTCCAGATAAAGCAATCGTATCTGTTAGAACTTAAGTAGAGCATTGCAAATTAATTTTTATTTTATTAAATAAAAAATTAATGAATGAATTTGCATAAATTTATTATAGTTTTATTTTATTTTATATTAATTTAAAGAAGAACTTCTCTTTTTGGAAGGCTACTTTTTTTTTTTTTTTTTTTTTTTTTTAAATTTTGAATGATTTGTTTGTTTTTTGTTCATTTACTTTAGAGTGTGACTACCTCCTATTGGTTAGCATTGCTGATTGTTGGTCAGGAGCCTGGGTTTGATTCCTGGTACATACTTAGAAAATTTTCTAAGTTGGAGGGGGGGTCTGAAATGGCATCAACTCAGTTCGTGATGACAATTGGAAAACTGCCTAATGTAGAGAGGACATTCTTTCATCATGAAAGCCATGGGATAGGTGACTGGTGGGGTGCAGGCATGCTGATCATATACCTCCCTGCAATACTGTCCTCTATCAATGAAGCCATAATACAGAGGTAAAGGATGCAGAGGTTGCCATGGCAAGCCAAGACTCACCCTGGGCTGCAACACCAAATGAGAAGAAGAAAGAACTTTAAAGTGTTACATAAAGAACATTTTGTTATATGAATAAATTCATGTGATATATGTCGAACTAAACACTCTTATTGCTTCACTTACTTGTATGATAGAGAACAATAGCATGTGTAAACAATTGTGTGAACAAATTGACCAATTATCACACAAGTAAGTGAAGCAATAAGAGTGTTTAGTACGACTTATATTACATGAATTTATTCATATGACTTGGCTCCACTGTGTTAGTTCCATATATATTTTTTAAAATAATTTCTTTTTTAAAAGATATGTTTTAATTAACATTGGAAATGAGAGTGTTTGCTTGAGAAGTTCAATAACTTCTTGATATGTTTACGGAATGTCGGAATCCACACAGTGAAACTTTTGTTAATCTTATTTTGATTTAAAGTAAAACACTAAAAATCATGTCGTCACATTAAAACTCTCTTTAAGTTTCACAAACACACAGATTTCTTGATACCTTGCTGAAGAAACATATCTCACGAGCCTCTCAAGAAGACTAAGCATGTGGGAGACTGAGAGCAATAACATGTTGTGACTGTTTTGGCCAACCAGATGAGTCAGGAGGCATTTTAGCCTTCCATTCAAAATGAATAGCACAGTTGCAAGGGCAAGTGGGAAGAAAGATGATAGGAAGTCTGATTTATCCCAGTACACCAACTAAATGGATAATACAATCAGTCATTTCATTGGATCCTGAGCCTTCATTTAAGGTTGAATGGAAAAGATCTGTGTTCCTGTGCTTGAAGTGTATTGAATTTCATTGGATTTTTAGTGCACATTGATGACTATTAAGTGATCATGTCCTGGGAGTGTTTTACACTATTTCCATAAAATAAAGTGCAATATAATATTTGTTCCCCATGTATTAGTTTTCAAAGCAAAAATACATCATGCATGATGTGGCATTTGATGAGCAATATGTTAGGGCAGTTAATTGGAGATAATATTTTACTTGTTTTTCAATTGGGATAATGCTTATTGCTTTGGCCTCTTTTGCCAATATAGATCTGAAATAGTAGTTATATGCACCCTTTATTTTACCGGTCTTGCCTATGTCCTCCTTACTTCCTTTCATCATTATGGTTTGTTCCAAAATGCCCGTGGTAATGGTAAGATTGTGTAGTGTTACATTCAATATTTGGTCATTTATAAAAATTCCCAATTTGTTCCTCTCCTATACAAAGGAATTAATACACATAGTTACTGTTATCATGAACAATAGTAACCAGATCCCATTTTTTTTTATAAATTTATAAAGCAAGTTTAAATGTTATATTAATAGCAAATATTTAGAAGTGACAAAAATTTTTTTTTCTCATTAATTAAGCAAATTATTTAGACTAAATTTATTTACTGGAGACAAATCAAAAATGTTTCTGTTCCTAAATTTTGTTAGTTGAAAAAAAGATATGGGCCTAACCAGTAGTACAATATTTTTAGCTGGTCTGGAAGTACTGCATATATTTTAAAGGGGAGTAAGATACAAAAAATTGAAGTCATAGTTAGGACTTCAACCATGGGTCTTTTGATGCTCTGATCATTCAGCTTTGTTCCTCCCCAGCTGCAACCAAAATCTTCTGTGATTTTAATGGTCACAAACTAATATGTAACTAAAAATGTGAGTACCTATGGCCCAGGCCTTTAGTTAACCTTATTATAAAGGCTAATATTAAAATATATAAATGCTTCCTTAAAATAATCAACTAAAAGGTAGACTAAAACTACATATTTGCACCAACTCATAGTATCAAATTACATGAAATATGCAAGAAATGATGTAGTTAACATAACTCAACATTTTTGATAACCCATTATATGATGCAAAACAAAACGACTTGGATTCCTTAAATTACAAAATATTTTTTATATTATCTTTCAAGTTAGATTATTTCAATATTCAATGCCTTGTTTCCTTAAGGTGTAAGTTTTTATAAAATAACTTTGCAATCCACATGATCTTAGTTGCATTAGTTTGCTTGCTGAAGGCTGGTGGTTTTAATGAAAATAATCCCCTCCAACTGAATTACTGAACACCCATAATAACACAAGTTACATCAAATTAGATGTTGAGACATTAGAAAATTTATGTGCATACTACAATAAATTCTCAATACAAACCTTTCAAGCCTTACTGCTCATTTTTTCATTTCCTCTATCTATCCTCTCGAATAATATTAAAATGTTCCACTTTTAACATTTCCTTTATTAATGCTTTTCTTGCCAGCTTTAGATAAACAGAATCACTCATTACAGTAGTTTTTGCTGTCAAAATCTGCCTGCATTTAAAAACCTTTATTGCACATTTTGGTGCTAAAAATGTCATTTTATGTCAAAAAGCTTTTTGATTATTATTGGAGATCAAGGCCTATCACACTGACAGTCAAAATCAGCACAGCAATGACAATGAGGAGAAAGATTGTGATTGATTAGCTTTATTTATGGACGCTCTTTACATTCCAGGTCATCAGCATCCTATTTAATTGAGGGAGTGTAAAGGCCGATCAATTTTGCTTACAGGTCTCTTTTTTCAGGTTTGAGGTTCTTTTTTGTTCTGTAAATATACAACATAGGACCTGCAGCTTTACTTCCCTTCCGAAGGAAGCCATACTTAGGATTTTTATGTCTGAAAAAAATCCACCAAATCTGGTCAGGATTGAACCTGCAATCTTAGGTTTATGAGACAATTACCATTACCACTTGACCACCAGGACCGACAAGAGGATAAAGATGACATGCTGCCTGTGCTATAGTTGAAAAAATGCTGAAAGCATTGCCCATTATCACAGAATATTTGGTTTGCTGATCTCATGCTTCAGAAGATTTACTTTACACTGAAAACATTGCATTGTGGGGGTGGAAGCAATCACTCTTGTTAAAATAGCACTTTTACAGCATTCAATAACTGTTTTTTATGTATGTGTCTGAGAATTCTATTTTCCATTTATACCATTTGTCTACTTACAAGTTGCTTTTGCCTTGTTAATTAAAGAATGTTAAAACACTGTATGTTTAATATGAACAAGTGGAAGAATAAGATAAAGAAGGGAAGAAAGAATTACAAAAATTGAGAAAAGAAAAATATAACCTACAATTTTTAATTCATTATTAGACTTCTAATACTAGTTTGAGCATTTTATGTTCAACAGCAGCAATTTTTCTTGCAGAATAATACCTCTGAGAATTGGGCGAGTTTACCTTATTTCCACAAATACTATGTAACACTCTTTTTCTGTACAAATGTTTTATTATACAAATATTTACAGTTTTACAGGGAATATTAATTTACATTTAAAATATACCTTTAATTGTATAAACATTTAGCAACTACTTACAGAGAATATTAATTCACATAGGTTAGTGGTCATCTTTGGTAGGTCCTGGACAACTTGTTAGAAGGTCCTTTTCATCATCATACTGTACTCCACACCAGAGGCAATAGTTGTATGTTCTCCTCAAATAGTGTGTCAGGATTTCCAGCTTTTCTGGGGGCTGAAAGCAACAGAGAAATAGTAGGGTTAGAAAATTACATAAAAATGGTTAATCAATGTGCAAAATCCCATAATAAAAAAATTTTGAAATGTTAAGATTTGCTAGCATGAATATCAGATGACACTGGCAATGCCTGCTAACTTAAGTGCAGCATTAATATGAGGGTCATTCTGAAAATGTTGAGAATAAAAGCAATTACATTTTTGATAATGTGATCTGATCATTAATCTTTTTAAAATCTCCATTATTTCTATACAGTGTCTTATCTGTTGAAACAGTATAAATGAGATGCCGTCCCTAATTAAAATAATATTAAATGTTAACATGATCAATTCCAAATATAATTAGTTAATTGATATCATTGTATGATATCAATTAATATGATTGGCTTCACTGTGCAAGTTCCAATTTACATTTAAGTATTTAAAAAATGATAATTAGTATTATGGTTAGTGTGTATTTTTGGGTAACAGAAGAGAAAGCCTGGTGACAGACCTTTCAGAATAGATGCCAGACAATATAAAAGGGCTTTAAACCCCATGTTTATATTCTTGGTATAGTACAATTAATTATATATATTGTAAATCTTAGTTTAATTCGCACAGTCTATGTGTATGTATATTCATAATTAAGTCTTTTATGTATTATGAAAGTAACAGAGTAACTTGTTTACCAGACTTTCAGACATAAGGCAGATAGAGTGTATTGTAACGGGGATGAGAAAAAGCAGATGCCCCTTTCCTTTGTATTATTAAGAGTCTTTGTATGCAAAGGGTCTGCCTTAAGAGTTTGAAAAACTGACTGGGTTCGGTCGTTAGTTATTGAGTAAAAGGACAGGAAGGCTAGTTTTGTGTTAAAAGACAGAACAGACTGGTCAATTATCATCTATTGATGCCACGGAACCTTGTGGGTATCATAAATTGCACTTGACATTAGGCAAAGACACAGGAAAAAAGAGACGCCGTGAAGGGAAGCTAGGCATTCGACCAGAGCACTTCGGCAGACCATTTTCATAAGAGGCGATGTAAAACTATTAACAGATAGCTAGTGTGCCGCGAGAAGCAGAGTAGTATAGTGGAAGATACTGATTGGACATTTTATATAGACTCGAATTTATTAGGTGAGTTGCAAGCACGTTTTCTCAAAATCTTAATGGTGGCCCTCGAATATCTAACTTAATTTACTGTAAATAAATGGTCTTATTGTAAGGAGTACTACTTGTGTTCATCAAGTTCCTAGTCCTCTCCCTTGGACCTGAAAAGGCCATAGAATTCCAGCACTCACTGAAGTTATCCTGGGATTGCAGTAATATTAGGCAGCAGGAGAAGAGGGGGTTAACAATTAAAATCCTATTGCAACATAATACCTAACTATAAGGCCTAATAAACAACGACCCCATTCTACTGCAAAATAGTGCCCGACGCAGACGCCAAATTTCGAACACCACTACAAAATGGTGCCCAACTTGGAGGCCTAATTAACAACTACCGATAATTCACTGCACATGCTTCTTTGGATATGGTATAAATAGATTCTTTGTATACAGTCACTATGGCTTTAGGCCATCCAAATATTTTGGGAAGCAGAAAAAAGTTGAACAGGGTTACACCTGGACTATATGGAGTATGGGTCAAACATTTGACTATTGACTTCTGCAGACTTGGGCAGTGGCGCTGTCATGGTGCAACAGGATTTCACTTAGACCAGTATTAAGATACTTTGTTTTCAGTACATTGAAGACTTGGGACAGGCATTTTGAGGAGAATCATCTGGCAATAACAGATTTTTGTCCTTTAAGTGGAATTGTCACAATGTGGCCACTGGCTGAGAAGACAGAACTGATCATTTTTTTTGAGTAGTGTTTAACGCTCATTTTTACTACTAAGGCACCACAGCGGTGGACACCAATGATACATGAAACAAAATTATATATTGGGAAAGGATATTTTTTAAGGATGGAAGTGTTCCAGGCCTAAGTCTAGGTACCTCCCCGGTATTTGCCAGTTATGAAGACTTAGGAAAACCTGCAAAAAACCCCAATCAAGGAGGATGGTCCTGGTGGGATTCAAACCCCAGACCTCCCGCTCATGAGTCCGTGCCTTAACGACCTCGGCCACCTATGGCGGTATCATGTTCTTGCCAGTACTTCTCGCTCAATTGTGTTTTATCAGGGATTCTCTCCTGGGAAAACCCAGACCAATGAAACATTTGACTTTTACAATTTTTTTATAAACAAAGAGGTTTTATGTTTAACTTCTCATATTATCAATAAATTTAAAGGTTTTTGAAAATCAGCAGAACCTTGTGCACCAAATAATCTGCAATATGGTGAACATAAAATTTTAGTATTTTCAGAGATAAAGTGCTTTAAGTTCAAAGCTGAAAGTTGTTAATTAAATCCCTTTTCAGCAAATTAAATAAAAATATAAGTTTTTATTTATTTCTTATAAAATGGCTAATTATTATCTCATATTTTATTATAAAAATGATAATTTGTAGTTATATGATAAATAAATAAAAAATATCCATGATGCAATAAAACCACATTACCACTATCCATTGTGACAAAGATTTTCATGATTATAATGCCAGATGACTTACCAATCAAAGTATGAATTTCACCATTAGAAGATGGCATTAGAATCCATTTAAGTCGCACACTATATATTGGTGGTCTGCATTATGGTTGATGATGGCAAAAAAGGTGAGCAGCTGGTTCAATGAATGGCAAGGAAAACTGGAGTATTTGGAGAGCAGTATCAACCAGTTTCATATTAAGATGCTGGGATTGAATCTGGGTTGTATCAGAGGGAGGTGAGATGTCTTACCATCCTCTACCAGAAGGAAGGAATGGCAAGTGGCAGTACGAGCGTCACTCTGAAAGTGTTGAGAATGGATAATAAGGAGTTATGATATACAGTGCAGGTTTTTCTAATTTTAGATTAAAGTTTAGATATTAACACGTGCAAGTTTGAGTGCACTTCAACAATGTGTGGTGTCAACACTTCTCTGTATGTGTATGCAGGTGTTGCTGAGCCATATGCTAGGATGTATCTCAAGTGAGAGCATTTCTGTGCTATGATTACTACAACTTTAAAGTCAGTTTAGGGGAGAGAAAATTCCTTTGAATGATTGTTTCATGCATTTGGAGATATTTGTCCTTTGCAATCCACTGTTTATTGAGGGTTTGCAGATTTTAGGAAGGGACTCCCCCGAAAATGAAAATTGTGTAGAATGGTTCATAACAGCAACAATAGATGAAAATGTAATGAAAGCACAGTGTATGTTTTGGGAAGATCACTGCTGTACATACTATCAGATTCAAGATGCCCTACATTTTGGGTCGGCAGCACGTTCCTCAAAGAAAAGGTTCATGTAAGAAGCTCTGCAGTCATTAGATCCCCCACCACCTCATAGATGAGCAGAAAAACTCAGATGTTGACTGGTGTCAGAAAATGTTGGAAAAATTTGATGAAGTAAGATCAAAACAAGTGACAAAAGCCAGTACGATCCAAAACTAAATGTTGATTGCACTTTGGGAGTTGTTTCAGTGAAGATTAAATTCTTCTTTAGCTATGTTTGTTGGAAGACAAAAAAAATTTATATTAATTTGTCAGCTTTGCTAATTTATAATTGTCAATTTATTTCCAATTTTAATAAGTTACGAATAAGATAAAAGTGTAACTTAAAATTTTCTTATATTTGTTGTAATGGGTGATTTTTATTTTGTGGGATGGCTCCACGCTTAGTTAGTCGTTTAAGCTGGTATCACTTTGTATAGGAGTTAGAAAGTTTTAGCCATAATTGTCGCTTATTAAGCTATTACTAACACTTAAAAGGTACATTTACTCACCACTAACAAGCAAGGTGCTGGAACTGCTAACCTTCATATTCCACCAATTTTTGTAATCTGTCATATGAAATTAACCATTATTCTTTGCAGTTCCCTCTGAGAAATGGATAAAATTTCTTCATGAATGTTATTTTTCAGTTCATCTAATGTGTGTGGATTTGTTGTACACTTTTTCTTTTATTTCACTCCCCCATCCTCCAGAATAATAATTGCAGGAAATTAAATCAGGGGACTGACAGGGCCATATGTTGTTAGCGATGACTCTTATCATATATATCATGAATTGCATGCAAGGAGACATGGGCTGTATTTTCCATTGCAGTCTCTTGTTGGAAAGTCATGAACCCTACATTCCCTCACAGTTAATTCACAGAAAAAGGGTTGCAAGTATTCTGCACATACTTATCACTAATAACTGTTTCTTAAAAAAAATAGGGCCTATTATTCTCTCCTTGTTAATGGTGCACCAAACTCCTATTTCTTGATCATGCAGGGCTTCCTTGTGAAGCAGATTAGGTTTTTTTGAACTCCAGTATCTGTAGTAATGTGAGTTAACATACCCAATTAGATGGAACCAAGATTCATCCATAAAGAAAATTAGATTAGGGTCAATTTCTCCATCATGCACATTCAATTCACAAAATTTATTCTTGGATACAGGGTCATCCGGTTTAAGTTCTTGTACCAGTACTTTATAGGATTTTAACTTCAGTAGTTTTGTAGCCATTTGAACAGGAATAAAAAATTCTCATTTGCTGAGAAAGACATCAAAGTAATTTTTTGGGGGAATATTTCAGAGCATGTCCAATATAATCTACCATTTCTTCTGTCAGTACTGTACATTACTGTGTACGCTTTTTATCAAGAATACTTCCTGTTTCACAAAATTTATTTACCAATCTGTGAATCGATTGGAAGTTGAACATCAAGGATCTCTCTTGAAACAATCTCCATACATCAGAAGTCAATTTTGTACGCACTAAAAATTGTTTGGGGAATAGAAATGCAAATTAATCCATATTAACGTAATTAATATACTTAATACACTGTCACACATAATATAAGAACATGACCAATGTTCCTGGAGTTAAACTGACCTCCCATCCTGCTCCCTGGCCAGCTTTCAGTATGGGAATGAGATGAGATTTGCAGAGCCCAGTCAATTGCAATATAACTCTCAAGTTTTCTGCCCTTGGCAAAGGACTATTTAAAATGCATTACCAGAAAAAAATATCCTACAATTGCAATGTTTCTTTTAACAAAAATATTTTATGGAAAACAGCAATAAATTATGTGTGTATATAATCTAGCTAATACCTCAAATTCCAATTCCAAGTCATCATCATTCTCATCATTCTCCTCATTCTCCTCAGTTTCCTCATCTGTACTCTCTTCCTGATTATTTTTGTTTTCATTTTCAAGATCTTTTGGATTATCATCTTCATGTTCAGAAGATTTGAGTATCTGAGCAGGCCAAAAGAACTTTTCAGCTGGTTCATCTATACCCTGGAAAAATGAAAATTATTAATGTATAAATGAACATGAATAGTGAATTATATTAGTTTGAAACAATCTATAATTAAGGTCATTGTATGATTGAGTCGAACTATACACTCTTATTACTTCACTTACTTGTTTATAACATGTAGTAGTAGTCTCATGAACCCTTTGTTCATCAGCTAACTGTTCAGTAAATGGTCAATATGTAATACTAGTTTCACATACCCTTTGTTTGCATCATCGGCAACCATTGACTCAATATTAGCTAATAATGCAAACGAAGGGTTCATGAAACTAGTACTACATATTATAAACAAGTAAGTGGAGCAATAAGAGTGTGTAGTTCGACTTAATCATACAATGATCTTAATTATATGATTAGCGTAACTTCACAGGTTTCAATTAACATTTCTAGTTAAAACAATCTGTTTATTTCACTCCCAACCCCTCATTACACAATTTGTTCTGGTTTCCTAATGAGATTTGTTTGTTAATTACAGTAAAAATATCTCAGTATTATTGTAAGCATTCAGTTTTAAACATGCATTGGTGAACTATAGAAGAACTGACTATTCATGTGGCATTTTGCCTCCACACTTGAGTGAGGAATATTTAGTGAGTGTTTTGCAAGTTTATGCAAGTTATGAATCAGCTCCTAGGTGATTGCTATATGTTGCTTAAATTACACAATGAGTTTTCGTCCATGATTCATAGATACTGGCAGAATTAGTGCATTATTATGATCTGAATAAAGATTAAACAAACAACCCCACATTACTTGGATGTAAGGTTGTGGTTCAATGGGATTCTTCTCCATCTTTCCACACCTATCATTCAGTTAAACTGGATCTGTGGAGATGGAAATAGATTAACATTTAAGAGAAATTGAGTCGAAATAGTAACATACACACCACTAAAATTGAATTAAATGGAAGACTAGTTTCGGGAGCCATCGCTCCTATCATCAGTTCCTGGTCGACTGCCGGCCTCGTTGTTTGTGATAGATCGATTCGTCTCTGGTGGAGGTTTGATGAACTTTTGTATTAGTACATCACTTGGCGGGATTTCGAAATTAAAAACTTTCTCCTTATTCTTCCAAATATAGATATTTTCCCAGACTGTAAGTTCAGTTTTTCCTTTAATATATTTAAGTAATTTTGGGTTTTTATTAATGTTATGTTGTTCTTTCCAAAAGTGCCAGGCTACCGCCGATTTTTCTTCTTCTTCTTCTTTCTTCAAAAACAAAAACAAAAAAAAAAAAAAAAAAAAAAAAAAAAAAAAAAAAAAAACAAGAAGAAGACCATTAACATATCTGTCTGAAGAATGCTCTGGAGCAAATATGGCTCGTCGCGGACAGAGTTCAACAGCTCCTTAGCAACGTTAATGCGATGGTGTTTTTGGTCGAAATTGAGCAACGTTGGTACGAATTTTGCGGCGACCCGTCTCATACCCAAATCATTGGTAAAAATTGAATGGCACGAGCTAATCGATATGTTTAGGTCCTCAGTAACTTCTCTAACGGTGATTCGACGATTGGACAATACTATTTTCTTCACTTCTTCAATGTTTTCGTCTGTTGTTGAGCTCGGACGTCCGTGACGCTCTTCGTCGTTCACATCTTCTCGACCCTCTGAGAACATTTTGTACCACCGATAAACGTTGCTTTGGTCCAAGGCAGCTTCACCATATGCCACAGTCAACATTCATTCATTCATTCATTCGGAATGCATTCGCGCACTTAATTTTGTTTTTCACACACAATTTGATACAGATTCTTTGTTCCATTTTTTGGAATAGGCAAAAATCGAAGACGAGCCAAAACACGTCCAAACAAAATAGCTGTCAACAATTAACTTAACATTCAAAATGGCCGAGCTAGTCAACATAAGTGAGGGACATGAGTACCAACATAACGCCATAAAACAATCGAAAATCAAATGTACGTAGCCCGCGGAAATTCAAAATTTGCGATACTTTTTGAAGAGACCTTGTATACCTTTTAACAGTCCTTACAATTTATCTGATATATCCCTGACTTAAAAGCAAGTGTCCAGCAATTAGAATAATTGAAGTTCAAATCCTATCCATAATAAATTTTTTATGGGTGTGGTGAGTTAGAAGATTACAGATTACATTTTCACATGTATGCTGATAGTACAAGCTTAAAAAAAATACCATCAAATTCTAGAATCATTTATTGAAGAACCTATGGTGGTATGTTTCAGTATTACACTAACAGAGTGACATAAAAATTAGCTTTCATGATTTTATTAAATAATACTTAAGTAATTTCTTGCACTACCAGCTCCAAAATGGAGTTTTGGCTTTAACTGAAGAACCCTTTCCTGTACTCCTCCACTCAATATTCTTTCTATTGTTTTCAGAGGTGTAGTGGTGTACCCACGTCTCATCACAGGTCACAATTTGTGTTAAAATCTGTTCACCTTCTTCCTGAAATTGATCCAGATGCCTAACTGATGTCCTTTGTAACATTTTTCTGTTCATTAGTGAGGAAGCACGGGATCCACCTCGCTGATACTTTTCCATAATGCTAGTCACTTTGCACAAGGTCAAAAACAGCCTGAATATGTCCTGAGTGAGATTAGTCTGTGTATGATGGGAGTGGCTGTCATTTTCCACTGCATCACAACCTCTGAGGAACTTCTTCTGCCGATCAAACACTTGGGTTTGTGAAAGCATAGCTTCTCCAAATTGTGCCCAAAGTTTGGACAAAATCTCCATTAGGATGATGATATGCTGCACAAGAATGGTGCAACTCCTTGCTCAGACATAGCACTACTGGCAGTGGAATGACAAAATACGGAAGGACCTGTTGGATCACTCCCTTCCCACTATCACCATGGTACCACCTCACTAGCCACTCTTTACTAGAACAAAAGTCTGGTTTAAATTTGAATGACCCTCATATTTTACTGTTCACTATTATGAATTATTATAGTGCAAACATTTTACTTTAACTCATATTATAAGTCGGGCCTGGTGGTGTAGTGGTAACCATACTTGCCTTCTAAACCCAAGGTCATGCGTTCACAATGGATTTTTTTGGGCGAAAAATCCTAAGTATGACTTCCTTCAGAAGGGAAGTAAAGCCATGGGTCCCGTGTCGTACATTTACGGCATGAAAAAGAACCTCAAGCGTGAAAGAAGAGGCCTCTGAGCAAAATTTGTCGGCCATTTCATGCCCTGAATAGAATGGGACGCTGATGACCTGAGATGTTAAAGAGCATTATTAAATAAAATGAATCAAAAAATAAAATTCACATTATAAATCAGTTTAATCAATAGATGTTCAGATTATATATAGTACTATAGGGTATAAAACTTTTTAATTGTATTTTCATTTTTTTTAATTTTAAACAATTTAGTGTAAGTTAACATGTCCGTTATCACATTTATATGATACCAAGGGCAAAATGAGATGGTGAAAGAAGTTTTTTGCACAAGATTATAACGGCTGACAAAATTTGGGTTCACCATTTTGAACCAGATGGCAAACAGCAGGGCATGCAGTGGAAACATCAATCATTTCTGAATGTGAACAAATTGAAAGAAACAACTTATAACAAATTTCTTAAAATTCTGTTGGAACTGACGCATTGAAGCTAGATAAAATATAAATGATTATGCAATACTGTCATTTCATACACTCTGGTGCTTCACTTACTTTTAAAATATACCAGGACTGGTTTCGAAGAGAACCCTCTCCATCCTCAACCAACTTGAAGATCAGTTGGAGGAACTATCTTCTAAGAAAACTTGCATCTCCGTTCTAGCGGTACTTTTATGAACTGAAAATTTGTATTGCATTCCCCAGGAATGTCGAAGTTCATAAACTTTGTGTTTGTAACTGTAAATCCTCTCCCATATATCTAACTCAGTACATTCACGTGCTTCTTTATGCAACTTTATTTCCTTTTTTATATCATGCTTATCTATTCAAAAGTGGTGCGATACTGTACACCATCTAATTGTTTGTATTTAACGTTTCTGAGATGTTCTTTTAAACATGTTCCCAAGTTCCTTTTATTTCTTCCAACATATATTTTATCACAACATTCTAGGATGGAGAGAATTCTCTTCAAAACTGGTCCCACTATATTTTAAAAGTAAGTGAAGCACTAGAGTGTATGAGATGACAGTATTGGATAATCATTTATATTTTATCTAGCTTCACTGCATCGATTCCAATAGAATTTTAAAAAATTTATTATAAGTTATATTTGTTATATAATTAAAATATAATCATTTATATTTTATCTAGCTTCACTGCGTCGATTCCAACAGAATTTTAAAAAATTTGTTATACAAAGGTTATCAAACCATATAGGAACAGACTAGGAGAGAAGTGATTCACAAATTGATAAAAAATGGAGGTATTGTACATACATGGAGTTTAACCATAATTTTTATAACATGAAGAGAAGGATATTAAATATTACATAAAACTAAAAAGGAAAAGTAGATTGATAGCTACAGACATAATTTTTTTAATTCGTGTCTTAATAATTTCATCTGCCCAAATTTTGTTAAGAAAATAGTTAAACTTAACCAATATAGTAAAGAACAATTGGCAATTGAAAAGAAAGTAATCCAAATGGAAAAAGCAAAACATTATGCTAAATTAGCTGACTTAGATCTGAAGCTATGACATATATTTAAGAGTTACAAAGAAGTCAGGTCATGTCATATGGGACAATTTAACAAGGAATGCACTGGAACATATAAAAGTTACAGTAAAGGAAAAAGTAAATATCCAGAAAAAGAAATTGGGTAATTTAAAAAATTTACAGAAAGCCAAGAATTCAGTACATAAGCAAAATAAAGTAGTGAATTTATCATAAGCTAATTTTAATAAAGAGGAATTATTTCTCCTCAATATGGCCTTAAAGCAGGTGTAAACTTCTCTAATAATATTGAAGATTATATAGTTGATCTGGAAATCGCCAGGCAAGGCTTAACCAATAAAGAGAAAGAAAAGATTAGGATAAAATTTGAGAATGCTCTCAAAGGGATTAATAAAGTGAAACCAAATAGAATTCAGAGTTATAGAAATACTATTAGGTCATTGAAAGATGAAGATGTTATTTACCAAAAGGGTGATAAAGGGAATAACATGGTAATAATGGACAAAGAAGATTGGTAGAATGTTAGAGATGTTAAATAAAGAAGAATTTATCCATGTTAAATTTGATCCAATGCCAGAATGCATTAAAATAGTGAATGAAGCTATACAGAATTGCACAATCATACCAGACATAGTTAAACATAGTTTAAAACAAAACAACCCTAATATTGCCAAAAATACATAAACCTGGGATGGGCACGAGACTCATCATTATTAAAATAAATACACCTACATTTTTTCTAGCAATGGCAATGACAGATTTACAGCTCTACCAAAATTTGAAAGTATGAGCATAAAGAACTCACTTCAGTTATAGAAACAATTAAAGATTTTAAAGTTTTACCATTTGATATTTTAGGATCTTTTGATGTAGTGGTTCTATTTCCGAACATACCAACTGACAAGCTTTTATTGTTGTTGAACGAGTGGCTAAAGCAGATAGGAGTTAAAGAAACACATGGGAAGGAATACATCCACCTTACTAATATTCGTATTGACCTTTTACAGGTGAATTCTATAAACAGCAAACAGGACTGGTAATCCGGAATCCTTTGTCCCCCTTTCTGGCACATGTATTTATGAGCATTAGAAACTCATATAGTTTCCACCTTTCCACACTACTTTAAATGCTGGTATGGATATGTTGATGACATCTTTAGTATAGTGAATAAGAAATGAGTTGAAGGTGCATTGAAGCTTTTAAATATGCAGGACAGAAATATATCCTTCACACTTAAAATAGAGACAGAAGGAATGCTGCCATTTTTGGATGTGAAAATTAAAAAGAATCATGAGAATTTGTAATTAAAAGGAAGTTTACTCACACAAACAACTATATTAAATCTAATGGTTTTAACCCTATTACTCACAAACATGCAATTTTTAATAATTTAATATATACGCTGGTGAATTTACCAATTAGTATGGAATACAAATTGGAATATGAAAGAATTCAGGAGATTGCTGAAATAAATGGTTTTAATAAATATTTAGTAAATAAAAAACTTAAACAACTCCTAAAGAAAAAACTGCTCAAGAACACCATCACATTATTGAATGAAAAAGATAGACCGGTTTTTAAAAAATTTACGTATCATCCAGCAGCTATGCATAAATTTCAAAAAATATTTAAGGGTTTTAACATCATATTGGCATCTGCCAATAGAATCACCCTAAAAATGTTCACTTTTAAATATGTCCCAAAAGAAAAAAAGTCAGGCATCTATAAAATATCATGCAAAGAATGTGATAAGATATATGTTGGAAGAACTAAAAATAGCTTGGGAACACGTTTAAAGGAACACCAAACAGATAGGTCTGCAGTAGTGTACCACTTTTGGATAGGTAAGCATTATATAAAAAATGAAATAAAGTTGCTTAAAGAAGCACATGGATACTGAATTAGATATATGGGAGAGGATTTACATTTATAAACACAAAGCTTACGAGCCTTGACATTCCTTGGGAATGCAATACAAATTTTCAGTTCATAAAAGTACTGCTAGAACAGAGCTCCAAGTCCTTTTAGAAGATAGTTTCTCCAACTAGTCGTCAAGTCGGTCGAGGACGGAGAGGATTTTCTTTGAAACCGATCCCACTATATTTTAAGAGTAAGTGAAGCAATAGAGTGTATGAGATGATAGTATTGGATAATCATTTATATTATATTCCAAGAGACAAAACAGCAGGAAAGTTGAAGTTGACAATCTTCAGGGATTATAAAGGGCCTGTTCTTTTGACATACCAGGAACATGAAAAAATTATGACAAGCATAATGCATTGTGATATGTTTTGGAGACAGATAATATGCGCAATCTGCTTTAAAAGAAGACGGAAATTATCAAAGAATGTCTAATTGCTGCAAGACAATATGCCTTCATGTTGCATCCGACACATTAGATACCGTCTAAATATGAAACATTCAGTCCACAGTCTAGATTTAGCACTACTGATTTCCACTCAAAATAACCCCAAAAAGCAGATTTTTATGAGATCATAATGCAAAAGCAGTGTGCAAACAAATACTTTCTTTTCAAATAGCATTATGTAGTACGGAATTGGGGAAAAATGTATTATAAAGCAGTAAAATTATATTATGTAATGTAAAATATATTATGTGTTTGCTTTATAAAGTGCAGAAAAAAAATTTTTAATGCTATTTATTCAGCATAAACTGTAGAACAACAGAAATGGCTTGAAGTTTTTCTGTAGGAAATATTTTATGGAACTTGCATGGCCACTGAGTCAGATAAAGATCCATGTTACTTTTTTTTTGTTTCAAAGGCATGTTATCTTTTCTTAAGGATAGAAGTAAATTGTTTGAAAAATGCATTTTTTCTTGTTTAACTGAAAAAAAATGATATATTCTTTTGTAATTATAATTCCAGGTTTTCATACCTGTAAAATCATTCTACCAATGTTTAAAAAAAAAAACTAAATAGCCACAAGTGATGTGGCATATCCCCTTTTTTTATAATTTTATATATTTAAACGTTTTAAGGTGTATTTTGTTAAAAATCACTAGATATATTGTACTGATATTTTTATAACCATTCTACATATATATGTATTAACAATAAAACTGGCGAAACAGAATTTTGATACTGAATAAATGCTAAAGTAAAAATTTTTCATAAACGTTATAATTAAAATGGTCATAAAATATTCATATATCTGACTCTACAGCTACAGTGAAAACTGAATCCATTGTTGGATTTATGTAGTCACAATAGAATTTCACTACAAACAATAAAAATAAAACCAGCATTGATCATTCCTTGAAGTATAATTTTCCTGCATTGATCAAACATTTTTTTTTATTTTATATACATTAGTTATATTCTCAATTGAATATTTTTTTAAATTACAAATCAATGATAATTTGCAATAAGTACAGTACAATGTTTTTGAAACTTACTGTAGCAAGGTTCATATTGTTTTCTCATGGGTGAAGAGGCATCACATCACTGAATGGAGTGTGAGAAGACCAAATTTGTATATATTTTGCACTTTGGCTTTATTATTACAATTAGTTGATAGTTTGCTTGAGCAATATATATATATATAGCAATGCATGTAAATGTGTATATTGTGTGCATGTGCACACAAAATATTCAGGCATTCAAATGCTTACCATAGCCTGATCCAAGTTTGCACAAATCTTCTGGCTGTTCCTGAGATCTGCCTCAATCTGTCTTTCAGCAGCTTTCTTCATCAATCTGGCACGATAGCTACCCGTACTACTTTCTTTTTCCCGCTGGAGAGCCAAGCGCCTTCGTATTGCCAACTTTTCTGCTGCAATCTCCTTTAAGGCTGTTTCTCTGCCAAGACCTTCTCTTCCTGCTTTTATCTCGATAGGTACAGGTTCTGTTCTTCCTGTGCCTGTGGAACACATATAACAGTTCAGAAACAAAACACAAATATGATTTAGCAGTATGCCAAAATGAAATGAAAAGTCTTCTGTCCCATTAAGCGCAAAGGGGGGAGAAGAAGAGAGAGGGGAGTTTTAATCTCACATGAGCAGCTAATTCACATAACTGTAGAATTTTAGTACTAGAAACATAATTATTCCACTTGTTTGCATACTCTGTGGATCTTTAGTTCATTGCCTAGTTTTATCTATTTAACAAAGTTTATTGTTCAGTGTGTAGTTATCGTTCTATGATTTTTCCCTCACTCCTACATCTGGACCACTTTCTCACTGTTATGTTCTTTGAAGAGGTTTGTCTCCTCTATGCTGCCTGTCAACATAAGGATCCCACGTAGTGGTTCTTTGTGTCCATCTATCATCTCATTGCCTTGCAACATGGCCTCTCCATTTCCATTTTACCCTTGTGCCTTTTTGGGCAGCATCTGAATGACAACTCTCACAGTGATTTGTTTGAGATTCTATCTCTGAGAGATATACCCATAATATTCCTTTTCATGCATCTCTGGCATATTTGGAGAGTGTTCTTAATTTTGGTGGCAAGATTTTGCAGCTATATAGCAGCATGGCTATACACAGATATCTAGCACCTTTAATTTGAGCCTTTGATCTATAACTTTATCTTGTAATTTGAACTTCTGTTGATTTTTGTTAATTTGATTTATTTATGGATGCTCATTAACATCTCAGGTCATCAGCATCCCATTCAATTCAGAGCGTGAAATGGCTGATCAATTTTGCTCATAGGCCTCTTCTTTCAGGCTTGAGGTTCTTTTTCATGCCATAAATCTATGACATGGGACCCATGGCTTTACTTCTCTTCTGAAGGAAACCATACTTAGGATTTTTATGCCTGAAAAAATCCATTGACCTGGCCAGAATTGAACTCACAATCTTGGGTTTACGAGGTAAGTATGGTTACCACTAGACCGCCAGGAGCAACTGAACTTCTGCAAAATGCAAGGGCAATTCTTCTTTTAATTTCCTTCTCTATTAGCAGTATAATAGCATTTTGCATTATTTAACATTGAATGAGATGAATGAAAATAAATTAGGGAAAAAATTTATTCAAATCTCAAATTTAAATAGCAGGGATTTTTATAATGAAATATAGTATAATATAACAAAGTATTTATGAGAAAATCAAACAAATTCAAGTAAGGTGAACAAAACTAGTGAAATTTGAGTGATATTCCTCATAAATAATTTGTTATATACTGCAAAAGTTTGAGTTTATCAACATTTATTTGGTATTCACATCAGAATGAGGAGAAACTTTGGGAAATCAATTTCTCTACCTGTATTTAAATTACCTTTAGTTAAAAAAAATCTTTTTTATTAAACCTAAAAATTCTTATTTAAAAAAAAACTTGTCTTATAGGCACAGAGGATTTTCTTTTTTTATATTTACAAGTTCTGAAGCTACTTCACCTAGCTTTGAAAGTTACAAAATAATACAATCAGAATCACTTCGGATGCTAATATTACTATAGATGAACTGACTGTTAGTGTTGCTTGATAAACGTTGTTTAAAATTTTGGTCAGATTTGCAAGGTAAAATGGTAACTTTAGTTAGCAAAAATAAATGCATTTGCTTCTGTTTCTTGAGTTTTTACAGCATGTACAAAGTAAAATTCCATTGGGCCAGCTTGCCTCGAATTAACTGATGCCAATGTACAGTAAAGTGTTTCTGAGTTCCTTTGAGCATCTTGTGAGCTTATGTGAATGTTTAAAACTGACCACTATAGGTTGCTTTGTCTCAAAGCAATAGCATGCTGAATTCATTATCCTCTCTTTTACCATAAATTGAAAAGTGTGAGCTGGACTTGATAGAAGTCACAAAAGTTCCCTAAGGTCATTGCATTTACAAATTATGAACACTATCAGAATTACAATTACTAACTTAATTCTTTTAAAGAAAACTATAGGATGATGTGAAAACCTAACTGCTTTCTTGAGGGTACAGTTATCTCAGTTCAAGATGTTTAAGTGACTGCTTAAATCCACTGTCATTTACAATAGGAACAACCTTTAACCAGTTATCAATTAGCTAAATGTTCATTATTGGAAACTTAATTAGAAGTTAGAAGCAGTAAAGTAGAACAGTTATAAAAACAAAGGATGTCAATATTAAGCCAGACAATACCTCACTAGTTTATTATTAGAGCATATTTTAGGAGCTATTGCTCCCATAATTACTTGGAAAGTAACATTTGCATGATAATGAAGACCACTGGTGGCTCAAATGTGAGCAATACATGGTAGGATATCAACATTCATAAAATGATGTTTATTTTTAGGATGAAGATCTTCTCCCAAAGTGCTAATTCCATGGGATTTCCAGAAGCCTCAAGAATTGGTTTCTCTGGTGGTGTGATTTTTGCCCAAAAATGTGCAGCAGTGAATAATTTCTCCACACATTTATAGTTATCATTTTTGAAATGTTTATTTTGTCCTGGTTTCTAAATTTCTTTTTGATTTGCCTATGTAGTTTTGATCGCAATCCTAACAATTGATTTGATAAATTTCTGACTTCTTGCTAGACAGAATTAAATTTTTTGTTTTATTATTCACAAGATTTCTGATGTTATATTTATTCTAGAGGGCCAACACAATATTATTACTTAAATGTAAATTGGAACTTGCACAGTGAAGCCAATCATATTAATTGATATCATTGTATGATTCAGTTGAACTACACACTCTTAAAGCTTCACTTACTTTTCATAAATGTATGGAACCGGTTTCGAGAACATTTAGTTCCCATCTTCAGCCAGGCTAAAGTTCAACTGTCAGATAATTCGATGAGCTGTGGGAATGTATATTCTGCTCTGGTGGTGGTGTGATAAACTTGTAGTTTATGTTTTCATCCCCAGCAATGTTGAAGTTCATTATGCTGTCTTTATATTTGTAAATGTAGATTTTCTCCAAGGCTGCTAATTCCGTAGCAACCTGGGAACTAAATGTTCTCGAAACCAGTTCCATACATTTATGAAAAGTAAGTGAAGCTTTAAGAGTGTGTAGTTCAACTGATTCATACAATGATATCAATTAATACAATATTATTATTTTAAAAATATTCTTAAATTTATTTGCCCATGAATGGTATATATATTTTTTGTTCCCTTTCACCATGGGGGGGAGTGGTGATTGTTTTTATATCTTTTAATCTTTTATATCAATTGACCTTCCTATTAATAGTGCAAGACTGAAGGCATTGCCGAGAGCAGCACTGATGATTTACAAGTATTCTGATGCATATTCTTCAAAATAAATATCAGAAATCTTTTGAATAATGCCACCAAGGATGTAACCTGAAGCGGTTTAGTAGGCTCTGGGCACCAATTTTGAAGTGATATGTTGCCAATGTTGAGTGACCTCACTTTGTGATGCCAGTTTTGAAGTGGTTTGGTAAATTGATGAATGATCACTTCAGTGTTATTGCCTACAATTCAATGACAACAATTTCTCAGGGTGAATTCTGCTAATTTGTTGATTCATACTCAACAGAACTGGGAGAGGAATTTGACAATGTAAATAAGCATGTGATACTACATAATATATATATATATATATAATTACTTTATTATGTTCTAAATCGTTTGCATCGTCTGGTGTTTCGCATATCATAAACTACGTTGAACACAAACTTAACTGCCAAGTGTGAAACTTACAGATGAATGCCACGGCATATGAAACTGAAAACTGCTTAACTGATGAGTGTGTATGTCAAGTAAGAACTGCTTCTGTGAACTATGTAACTGAGTGTGCAAACTAGGTCAGAACTGCCTCTGCGAACTGCATGTATCTTGCCGCATGTAGATCTTATAACTGCTTATTGTCTAACTGAGAACTGCTTAACTGATGTATTGGAATTGTGTAACTGATAACTAATTCTCAGCTAAATATCAACTTAAAAACTGAACTGATGTATCAGAGCTGCTTACCTGCTTCTGAAGTAGAACCTATCTGCGTCTGAGCTGATTCTGTGAGCAGTGTGCCTCAGCAACATCAAACTTATAATGCGTGTGCCAACTGCTTGTATCTTGCTGCATGTACTGCGAACTGCATACCCAGCAGGACAGACACTTCCTTATATATTAAATTGAAATCAAGAAATCGTTGCCTTAAGAATGCCAAAGGGGGTCACATGAGCATGCACAAATTTGCGCCTGTCTTTAATAGTTCAAGCATATTTTCCGTTGGCTGGTTTAAGTTCACCAGCCACAAATATTGAAATATTTAGTTCGTCAGAGGTTAGGAGTATTATGCTGTTATGCAATATTGATATATTTTTGTGGCAGAAAATACATTTCAGTAAAATGAAAATTAAGAAGAGGAAAAAAAAAAAAAAAAAGAAAAAAAAAAGAAAAGAAAAGAAAAGAAAAAAATAAAAGCTTCTAAAAACAAAAGTATCAAAAAAGTATTGCTTGCTCTCAATATCACATATATTTAGGTTATCAATATCAAAAATATCAAACATTCAACTCTACTACAGTGAGGCTATTTGAGTTATGGGCCAATAGAGAGCTGCTGCACATTGAGAGAAGTCAAGTCATCAAAGCCATATAATGCATTTGCAGGTAACAGCTTGTAGTTAGTTTGGGGGATGCTTTGTCAGGTTTGGTCACGTGTTCATGTGTTACTTGGTGCTTTCACTGTCTGTAAATTGTGTTAGTTGTTATGTTCATTAGTTATGCCACTACATAAATATATTATATATAATTGTGAGGAATGGGTTTTTATGTACAACACATATGTGAAAACAAATTCTTGCATGGCAATGGGAAGGTAATTCACCAATAAATATTCTGGTAATTGTGTTTCAGGTAGAGAAACTTCGCCAACGTGCTAAAAATCTCTTAATAACAAGAAACACTTCTGAACTGCTGTGTTCTTACAGAAGAAAAGTTAGATGAAATATGGAATTTTCTATGCAGATATCAGCAATGAATTGCTACTAAAGGGCATCGTTATAACACAGATTAATGTTTATTATTAATAGTTTTAAATACAATATTATTTTATGCTTTCAGTAAAAATATAAATAATAAAATAAAAATTCTAACTTTATGCATTGCAACTCTATCTTCCTTTCTTTGGTTGTGCAACTGAACTTACTCAGGCAGCTTTTAACTATAATAACCTCACTGTATAAATGCTATGTACTTGACTCCTTGCAGAAAATGAATTGCTATGTCTCAATACCTGATTTTCCAATAGCTGTGCCTGGCTTATAACCCATTTTCTGAAGTAAGGCAAATCCTTTGTTACTCCCTCCTATGGCTTCATTTAATCCCTCCTCTCTTCTCTCAGCTTCCACCACTTTCTTTGGTTTATGTCTCTGTTTATTTTCTTCATCAGTTACTTGTTTCTTCTTGTGAATATTGTGAGATCTTTTAAGGCTGTGGCTGAATATTAAACCTGGGCGCACATCTTCTTTGACACTATAAACATCAAAATGGTATAAATTTGACAAACTACTGATCACTTAAACAAAAGCCCAGTGAGAACATTCCTTAAAATCTGCAGAACTAGAATCGTAATGTTTCTCTTATATGGGCGGGAAAATAAAAAAGAAGGAAAAACAGGGCTTTTTTACATTGTGTGAGAGTATCATAATGACATCACAATATCACTGTAAAATGTTGATCAGTTTCATTGCAGTATTTGTGAAATTGACTTAACATATGCCTTATGGTAATTAAGAATAATAATATTTACCAACATTTTAGATAAATTATGCAAAATATACACAACAGCAAAGGTTTATACTCATAAAGATTGTGTTTCAGATACATGGTCGTCAGAAGAAGATTTAAGTGATAAGGTAAAAGGTTTGATTTGGCTTATTTATGGGTGCTCTTTAACATCTCAGGCCATCAGCTTTCCATTCAATTCAGGGCATGGAACGGCAAACAAATTTTGCTCAGAGGCCTCTTCTTTCAGGCTTGAGGTTCTTTTTTGTGCCATAAATCTAAGATAGGGTATTCACAGTTTTATTTCCCTTCAAAAGGAAACCATATTTAGGCTTTTTATGCCGGAAAAAAAATCCATTGATCCTGGCAGGGATTGAACCCGCGATCTTGGTTAGGAGGCAAGTATGGCTAACACTACACCACCAGGACTGACAGGTAAAAGGGAAGCTAATTTAAACACAAAGCAGAATGTAAATATTGAAATACAGAAATCTTAATATACCACGGTTAATGAAATAATTCATTGAAACTAGCAGAGAAATGAGTCTTAGATACTATAAAATTTATGTGTATGACAATATTATAAATAGAAATACATCTTAAGGGAAAACGGTATTCTTAAAAAGCTGTTCTTTGGAAATTTTCCAGTAAAATGCAAATGAACATAAAATATAATATTGCTTATTACAATTTATTATTCATTATTCCATTTTTGAGAATTGGATTATTTAGTTGCAAATTAATAATTTTATTATAAATTTGAATTTCACAGTGAAATATAGTATCATATAACAAATTATTTATGTGGAACCATGCTGACGATGAAGGAAATTTGCCTTTGAAACACGTCCAAGTAAGTGGAATAAAACTGGTGAAATTTGAGTGACTTTCTCATAAATAATTTGTTATATAATAATAATTTCTTCCATATTATAATTTTCCACATTTGGCAATACTGTTACTGCTGCTTTTAATGCAGTAGTGTGATTTCATTTCTTTATTCTATTGAGAGTTTAAATTTCACTTGCCTTTGTATTTAGCAGCCTATTTCTAAACTTATTATTTAATATAAATTGTATATAGTTTTCTAATTTTCAATCACAATCTTTGTTGCTAGTGGTCTGGAAATGTAAAACATAAATAAGACAGATTGATAAGGACTTCAATGGATTTAAATAAAATATTTTGCAGCATGTAGTAAGTTGGTCTGGAGCATATGGGTGGCTTTCTTTTTTTGAATAGTGTTTAATGCCTGTTTTTACTATTGAGGCACCACAGGTAGTTGGGTGGCTATGAGGCTGCACAAGTGGTCCATGGTGCAGCCTCAGAATCACAGATATGCTCCAGATCAACTTACAACATGCTGCAAAATCATATCATGTGAGGAGTTTTAAAGATTTGTTTGCAATGGATCTGCTATTAATTTTAGCACTGTTTTTTTTCTTAGATGAACCATATTATAGAAGTGACACGTATGATAAATAAAGCAACCCAAAAGCATAAAAAATATAATAGCAATTTATACAAATGTTTGGGGCCTTTATATGAAACTGGTTTAGGGCTAAAAGCACAAACTTTATACATTTAAATAAAAATATTCTTGGAAAATTTAATTTATTTGACAATGTTGTTAACTTTGAATTACTGAAGTAGTACACATGCTACAACAATAGCCATTTTGAAGATGTATAGATTTTTCAACTATCAATTTAATAAATAATTCTTGTATTTCAGCACCAATTGTTATGGTTATTATTATCACCATGGTGCAATTTTGCTACCAGTCTGTTTTTATGATAAGTTTCTACAAATTGGTTTAAAAAATGAATATAAACTATTAACTCTTATAATTTTTGGAATATCATTACATTCTTTACATTATTCTGCATCTTAGGAGTCTGTACAGCAAAGCTGTTCATTTCAGTGAGAAGGGAGAAAGCAAGTGCGCAGAGCCAAGGACTGTGTACTGCTGCAATTATGTGAACACTGACAAAGAGGAATGGTTGATCTGATGGTCATTTCTTGTGTTTTTATTTTTTATACTGTTTCTTAATTGTTGTTTTGACTCCATTGGTCTGTTTATGATATCTGTAGATTGTGAACATGAATACTGTAGGTGTAGATGGAAGTCTGTGGTCTGTAGGGATGAATGAATTAATAATGGTGCAAATGAGTTTGGAGTTATTGACCCCTGAAAGCAATCTGGGTAACAGAAAACTCTGAATAAACCTTACCCAGCTATACCACACTGTAAATTGAACCCATGACCTTAGGATTTGTAGTTGCTAATGTTACCATTAAGCCACAAGGGTATTCTAGTATAATTAAATGACATAAACTAAATTAATTGTTCCAACTGGGCCCCATAATTGTTGTCCTGAAGAACTTCCAATGATTACATGTACCCAGAAATTTGGTCTTAAAAGAAATAACTTGCTTTTGCTTCATTAGATAGGGCAAACAGTTCAAATGTTATTTTTTTAAAAGTTTATTAGCAATGAACATAATGAACCAGTACTGTAATAACTACAGCCATCTTGAAGTGATACCCTTTCCCCTACATAAAAGTTATCAGAATTCCCTAAGTGAGATCATTGCCACTGTACTCCTACCCTGATTGGAATTGTAATATATATATGTAATATAATATAATATAATATTGATGTATTACTTCCTTTTTATCTGGGAAGGTATTCAGGCACTGTTCATCATCTTCACACTTATCCATAGCAATTTTTTTCTTCACATTAGTCCCTTTCCATACCAGTGTGACACGAGTGTTTAACTAATGAAGAAAAATTAATTTTTTTGAGATAACCTACTTTAATGTTAAAATTCTATGCAATAATAACTTTTTTAAAATGCATTATTGAGCTGTTATTTTGTGGAAAATTTAAATGTATAAAGATAATATAGTTCTACCACAGCATAAATTTGCACCAGTAGGGCACCTTCCTAATTAAATTTCATGATTTGAATTCAGAAATGATAAGTGACATAGTTAAAATCAGTGGGAATATAGCTAAAGCTAATGCAAAATGCCAATTGTTGTGACAAAAATAAAGAAAATACATAACTTGATAGCAACTTTGCACCAGTAATGCTACTTGAGAGTTAAAATCAAACTAATAAAAAATTTAGCAGTCTACTTATATAGCAACATGTTAAAGACATCGGCCAGTGTTCTGCAAAGGATTCAAGAGTTAAAAGTGATTCATTTTATGACTAAAAAAGGGAGACTTGTATGTACATTGTACTCAGAGTCATGAACTACTAACAAGTTGATCATGCAAAAGCATGTCGAAAGTTTGAAGCACAGAATGCAGAAACATCAATATGATGACAGCGATGGACAGAGTTCAACTTAGGTAGCTGTTGTTCCATAAAATTAGCCAGTACTATCCCTAAAGTATGCCAGATTTTCAACAAAATGTTAAACAAATAGTTGTATTTTCTTTTTTTCATATTTCACTTGATGTCTTTTGAAATGGGCAATCTGCATACACTGCATCAGTTTCCAGTGAAATCAATTTGAGAACATATCTTGTTAAGTATGCTGAAGAAGACCTACATTTAGTTAAATAAAAATTAATATAACTATAGTTGATGATATAAAAGATATACACAATTGTAAGATTGTAAATGTTCTTGTTGCCCCACTGAGTGATATTATTGAAACATTTTGCCTTATGAAAACCAAATTGTTGAATACTGTAATACACACAATTATAGTACATTTAATACTTGAAGCACTGAACTTCATTGGTGTTCATAGTAGACTATTTGATTACTCTCTAACAATGCAATACATGCAATGACGTCAATGTAATTTTTTATCAATCGGTTCTCTCTTATAATTATCCAAAATTCTTAATTTTAATCAACAATGTTATATAACACTATAAATAAAGAAAAGCTGCAGTGCAACTTGCTTTTACAGTTATGAGTACAGTAGTTTTAAAACTTGCCAAATTTTATTTGGACATCTGATTCCACTGACAAATTGTTTGAACATTTGAGGATGCACTTATACCTTTTTCTCTTATGTCATGTTTACTCAACTTTTCACTTTTGAAATGTCAAACACTGTATCGTGCATTTTACATTTTTTATACATACTGGTATTGCTAATACCACTACTTATATTATATTTTGGCATTTAAATTTAATACAATAACATCCAAACCTGAATACAGTTTAAACGCTACTGGCCCAACAAAAATATTTCATTCTTTGCTTGATTGTTAGCAGCAGCATGCAGGTTTGCCAAATTCATATTCAATTAATGCACTAGATGAGAATAACTATTGTTCTCTTTTCTGTCAGAAAGTTACTTTTAAGTAAAATTTTAAATTTAACAACCAGTTCTGCAAGCTGCAACAATTTTAACATCCAGTTTGTGCAATCCAGTCTGCCTGAATGATACCATTGCAAACATGTATTCTGCAAGCATGTGACTGGCCAGAAATGCACCTTAGTCTTTACACTCCTCTACTTGGACACTGGTATTATATACAGTGCTGTAATATATGATATATTATTGAAATTACATGTTTACTGAGAGCTGCTTAACTGCATCCAATAAGACTGGCTTGATAAACTTTTCTATATAAAGAGAGAGCTTGCTGTTTTATTTGAAGGAAAAGGGACATTTGCTTCTCTGGTTCCTATAACACATTGGGATACATAGCCAAATTCAATGAAATACTGCAGCATCAATTATAATGAAATGAAATATTGGATCAACTTAGAAAATAAAAATGTAGTACATCTGTAACAAATCTAAAAATAAAGTCCTTAAAGTTCAAGTTCAACTTAAGAGCTTAGTTAAAGTCTTTCATGATATATTTCTCTGCATCTGTTGCTGCAATGGAAGAAATGTCAACAAATAAAGCAACTGTAAGTGGGAGTATTTCAGATTTATTACCATCTCTTGCTTTATTCTTATGGCACAACATTCCAGCAAGATGTTCATACTAAGTACGCTCGCAATGAAAGCAATTATAGTTTCTCCATTGTTTGCCTGAGATGAGAGAAGTTGTCTATATTCTAGTAGGTTTTGAATCCTAAAAGTTACTGTCTGACTGAAGAAAATCTTGAAGCTTATCTAAGATTTACATTCAATCCTTACATTGATAAAGTTTAGACTGAAAGCTTCACAGTAGATTGAAATTGTAATCTGGCATTAGAAACTCTTTCTCCAAAACGTTGTAATTAAAAAACTACCGTCTGTATCCAATGGCATTACTTATTAATACCTATTTATAAATATTGCCCACTCCTCCCATATAAAGCGATCCCCATTACTTCTATTGCATTTTATAACATTATGCACTATTTAAGTTCATGCCTATGTAATAAACAGTAAAATAAATATTTGCATCCGATTATTAAATTAATTATTACTCCATAAAGATAAGGTATCGTTTGCTAATGCCCAAAGCATAACTAACAACATATAAAGCACAATAAGAGTTGTTAATGATGAAGTAACCAAATAATTTATCTATTTACTATTTCAGGGCTTACCAATTTTCCAGAAACTCAGCAGACATATAATCTAAATCGTCATCTGATGACATACCTAACAATTTGATGAAAGTACAAGCAAGTTTTGTTTTGAGCTCTTTAACTATTGCCTAACTGTGCCTCGCGCACTATGACACTTATTATTTACACGAGGGGGAGTGTACCAATACAACAACGAAAAAAACACTAATGACTCTCCTCACATTGCCAACTTCATTGACGTTAGGGGCTTAATATTTAAAGCTATAAATGTATGTGTTTATAAACTGTAAAACTTTCCCAAACAGAAAACTCTGATGCTTATCAGGCCTCAATAGGTTTCTGCACATTACACAGCTTTTAGTTCAAAACAGCAGGTGTGTGAGGTTAGAGTTGAGAAATATTTTCAGGTGCCAATTAAATGGTTTTCAGGAAAATTACGTTGGCTACTTTGTTGCGCGAACTACGAATTCGTTTAAATTGTTTTCGATTACTTAGCAGTCTTAATTTATATTATACTTTTTTGAAATATTAAATGATATTATAATATGCTAAATTTATAATTAAGTAACATATAAATGTTATGGTTAAAGGCGGAAAATGATAGCGGAAAATTTATTCTAACAAATCAATATTTTCAATATAGCCATCTAATCGATCCAGATATAAACAATATTAAAATAGGTCAGTAACACTTAAAAATTTTGAGCAAAATTTTTACAAGCGATGCCAATGCCAAATTTGACTGGTGGTGTAGTAACATCAAAGACGAAAGAGGAGAAAAACTGGAAGAAACTATTTCAAAACTAATCAACGCAACAACCCTCCTACTTTCGAAAATAGAGCTAGTGCTACTGCCCGGGGGGAAGTGCGCAGACGGTAACGTGTTTTCGTCGCATTACGTCACACGGGAACAAAAAAAAAAAAAAAGTGTCTAGTAAAGAAGCGTGTTTCTGGTATCATGTGTAATTGCATCTTTTTTATTATTGATAGTCGTTTTGTGAGTATTATGGTTTTTTCATTTTATTTGCTTTTAATATATTCTGTACAAAATGCTAGGTTGTGCAGTTAGTGGTTGCAAATGACATAATCGCAATGCGAAAGAAATTAACATATTGCTGCACAGGTTTCCATATGATTCCGATTTAAAAGGACTTGGTTATCAAATGTTACAGAAAAAACAAAGTAAACATCACCAATGCTAGCTACAATGTTCTCCCTTCATTTTCAAGAATCTGACTGCATAAGAGATTTGCGATAAGAACTGCTTAACTTACCTAGCAAACGTATACTTAAAACCAGGCGCAATTCTTTAATAAATTTGCCTGTTCACTGCATCGGAGAGTCATGTTCCCGATTTGGTGACCTCGTATCCAAATTAGCTCAGTGCTGCAGAGATCAGAGAGTTATAAAAAGCCTGCGAAAACGTGCCTTACAGAAGTTGACAAATTTGCCGCCAAAATATAGAAAACTTACGCAAACTATTTAAAGCATGTGAAATCGAATTAAAAAGTTTAGAGTTCTCAGAAACACAAAAGCTTTTAAAAATTGTTTCAATATTAGAAGTAAAAAATAAACATTTAAATCAAACGTGTGTGAAACTTAAAAATCACAACAGAGACCTCATTCAACAATTTTCAAAAATGAAAACGGAGTTTCGAAAACATCAAAGTGATAGAAACAGTGAAGTTTCTGAAGAGGCGAGAAGGATATTAGCCCAAATTTAGGTCAGATCGCTTCAAAATATAGGTAAACGCGTTAATTGGGACGGATTTGACATATGCCAAGCCATTACACTTAGGGCTGTGTCTCAAAAATGATATTCTTTTCTGCGGACCTAGGTGCGTTATCCTCTACCAGCTTTTTCCACTTTGCGCAAGTGGGTGAGCCGTCCTTTCATTGCTCTAAATTTGCCGATGTTAATGGAGCGCGTATGTATTTGGAATAAAACCGTGTCATTTTGAGGTTAGTGGGTCAGCGTTACGACATTTAATTTGAAAACTACTGTCACTTTTCTCTTTTCATTTTGTTAAAGCATTCAGATGTTTAAATATGTAAATTCCTATCATAGTGACGAACAATTCGTACGTATAAAGGAATATTTTATTCTTAAAGATGATACCTTTCATCTTACGCCTTCCTCCTTATTCCCTAATGACGCCAGAGCGCCAACAAATAGGAGCATTAATGGCGGAAGAACCAACCTTATGTACTCTATCAACCTTGCTACTACCAACATTGACATAACCTGTAAGTTAAGCTCAAATAATAAAATAATACATTGAAAGTAGGTCAAGATATGACACCAGTGATGATAGTTATTCGATTACTGTACACGAAAACCAAAATTTAAAAAAGGAAGAGAAGAGAAAATTTACAATTACAAACAAGCAGACTGGAATATTCTGAGACAGAATTTTAAAACTTAAAGAAACAATACGAAGGAGAGACCATTGATAAGGATGCCAATAACCTTGCCCAAACAATACGAAAGGTGATAGACATATCTGTTCCCAATACCAGACCCGAGAAATATTATATCACTATATGGACGGATGCACTGCAAAAAGCAAGAAGCAAAGTAAGGAAACTAAGAAGAATTTATCAAAGTTCGGTAATTGCAGAAGAAAGGGAGAGAAACCTAAATAAATATAGAGAAGCTAAAAAGAAATATCAAACCATATTAAAGAAAACAAGAACAAACTCAAGGAAAACTGTCGTAAAAAAGAAATTGAACACCAATATATGGGGAACATCTTATAAAATTATGATGGAAAAAATTAAGAAACCGGAAGTTCTGAATACAATAAAAAAAAAAAAGACAACGGTGAAATGACTACATTTTGGAAAAGCTCTGTAAAGGCTCTTTTGTACAAGTTACTTCCCCAGGACGATAAAAGCATAGATAATATTCAGCATAGTCAAAAAGAGTAGATATGAGCACCATACATAGAAATAATAGACTAATCTACCTCTTTGATATGATGGAAATTAAGCTAGCTATAAATAAGCTAAAAGGGAAAAAAGCAGCCGGTCCGGATGGAGTAATTAACGAGGCTCTGATAAATTTGGAAGATAAGATTACACCGTTCCTATTTCGACTTTTTAATGACTATATATGGAAAGAGCGCTCTTCCTATTGCTGAAAAGCAGCAAAAGTTATTATCTTAAAGAAAAGTGCCGACAAGGATCCTAAGCCGAAATCATATAGACCTATATGTCTCCTAAATACTCTTGGAAAACGTTAGAAGAACTCTTTTGTAAAATATTAAAAGAGCCTCGGATCATGAAAGGTATGAACAACAATCAATTCGGGTTTAGAAAAGGAAAATGGACTAAGGATGCAATAAACCACCTATTGGAAATGGTCAATAGCTCAAATTCAAAATACTTAATTGGAAATTTAATGGACATTTCCGACCCTTTCGATAATTTATGGTGGCCGGTATTGTTTGAGACATTACAGGAAATAGACCTCCCTAAATACGAAATGTTAATATGCAATATTAACGGACCACTATAAAGACAGAAGGGTTCATGTAAAAGGTACTGAAGAAACGATTTACAGAGATATAACTAAGGGATGTCCACAAGGCTCAATCCTAGGACCAATTTTTTGGGACAAAGTTTTGAAGACACTTTAAGAAGAACTAAACAACGACGAAAATGTGGCAAAAACCATCGCGTATCCCGACGATGTTTTGTTTCTAATAGAAGGAAGCAATAGAGCAGATATGGAAAGAAGAGCAAATAAATTAACTAATAAATAAGTAATTGGTACAGTAAAACTAACCTCCAAGTCGCTCCAACTAAATTAGGCTACGTGCTTCTGAAAGGAAATCTTAAAAGAGATTCATGTTATATAATATAGCAACTAAAATATAAGATGCCAAAAAGAAGTAAAATATCTGGAAATTTACTTAAATGAAAAACTAAACTTTAGGAAACATAATGAATACGCACGGGGGAAAAAAAACCCGAAACTTTTTTAATGATATTAGTAAGATTAGCTCAGTTAAATTTTAAAATTCCATTAAACGCCATAACAACATACCACACGAGTATTTTTGCTTCAATAATGATTTATGGAGCAGGTTCTGGACTCTGAGAATGAAGAATGTGAAAATAAAAACTTTACTAAGAATATCACAAAGGAAGGTGTTTTTAAGATTTACAGGGGCATAAAGCACCTCATCCTCTATGACCTTTTTAGTAGTTACAGGAATATGAACTTATTGATTAAATTAAGAGGCGATGTTCATTGGTTGAAGAAAGGTAACTTGGAGAAAGTAAAATTAATAATTGGCAGTCAATGCAGCAACTTAAAGGAAATAAAACATAAACTAAAAGTACAATGGCAGAACGAATGGGAAAATACCGAGGCAGACAGGAGAACTTCTAACTTATTTAAAAATATTTTTGAGAAATTAAAACTGAAATCTATACAACATACTAAACCTTACAAGCCATGGACCTTACAAAACTTACTGGAAAAAAAGTAACAAAACACAGGACGATATATGTACATTTGGGATAACCCAGAGCATGTGTTATTTGAATGTATACGCTATTTAGAACACACGAGAGAAGAAAGAAAAAAATTAAGTGGCCACCAGGCGGTACATATACTTAGAAATGAGGGCCTATATAAATACCTTGAGCAGGCTGCATTCAAAACAAGTAATCTAGCAGGGGAAGAGGTGATACCACAAGAGCAGATAATAAGAAGCTGAGGAAGAAGTAAGAAGATCAGAACGCATACGTATACAAAGACAATCCCATAACATAAATAACTTAATAAGAATAGAAAATATACCAGATAACTTAATTAAATCAACAGGAAGATAATTGTTATAGGAGAAGACAAAGGCAAGAAAGAAGGGAGGGATGAAGGAGATGAAGATACCTTTATAACAGACGGGAATAATTTTGATTTACAACCTGAAGTAGAGAATGGGGAGGAAGGTGAAGGCTTTTACCTATTAGAATTATGGGACCGGGAAGAAGATGGTAGAAGGAAGATTACAGAAGAAGATTAAAGGGTGTTGAAGATCCACGGGAATGAAAGGCGGGAGGAGATGGAGGATCGAGAAGTGATGTCCGGAGAGGATCAGCAGAGAGCGAGAGAAGGGGTCCAGGAGGATCAAGAGAGATGGAGGAAGGTACGGTTGGAAAGAAAGGGTGGAAAGTGACAAGGTGGAAGCGAGATGATAGTGTTTAATGAGTTCAAGTGTTAGGATAAATAAATGAAATGAGTAGGAAAGATTAATAGTGAAAAATGAACTTTAATTGAAGTAAGTTGTTAAAGAGAAGGTGATTAGTATGAGTAAGACGAGTTAAAGAGATTTGAAAGATTAATAAGTGTAATGTTTAAATGTTGAGTTTAAATCTAAAAGAAATTCCTGTAAAAGTACTGTACACCAGTACATACTGCTGGTAACCAATGGCTATTAGTATAATAATATAATAAATTAGGATAGAATAGCTGGCTATCAGCTATAATCCTTACTGGAACCCAGTAATTTTGTTAATTTTGCAGATTTTGGAATATTAAATTGGGAAGTAGTTTAGTAAATTTATATTTTGTTTTAATTTAATTAATTTTGAGTTATTTTTTATTATTTTATTTTATTATTTTAGTCTAGCTATTAGGAAAATATGTAAAATAATGTAGTAAGGATTATTGTATTGTGTAGTTATAAAAATAAATAGAAATTTTATATACCACCCTGGTTTAGGAAACCAGGTACCAGGGTGGCGTATACAGATTTTTTTTATTTATTTATTATGGTTAAAGGTCCAAAAGTTCTGAAGATTTAAAGAATAAACCAGAAAATGACTGGCATGGATATAGAACCACGCTCCCATTTTAGGTCTTGTAACACTTAAAATTACATGGAGAATAGTGCCTGGCCAAGTCACGGCTGCTTTCATGATCGGCAACCTCTTAATTCATACATTCGTTTGGAGGTGTGTGACTATTAATGCGGATTGTTTTTTTTTTTGATTGATTGATTGATTGATTTATTTAAGGACGCTCTTTAACATCTCAGGTCATCAGCGTCCCATTCAACTCAGGGCGTGAAACGGCCGAAAAATTTTGCTCAGAGGCCTCTCTTTCAGGCTTGAGGTTCTTTTTCGTGCCGTAAATGTACGACACGGGACCCACGGCTTTATTTCCCTTCCGAAGGAAGCCATACTTAGGATTTTTACGCCCGAAAAAATCCATCGGTCCTGGCCGGGTTCGAACCCGCGATCTTGGGTGTAGGAGGCAGCATGGTAACCACTACACCACCAGGACCGACCGGAGCGGATAACAGTCGTATGATGGTAAAGCAAAGAAAAAAAGCAATTTTAGTCGCCAAAAGCTTTGTAGGAAGCCTTTTGGCAGTAAATAATATGAAAGTAAATGGCAAACTGTTATGTAGCAATGTAACACGTAAAGGAAATGACAATTTAACGAGATAAGGCATGTGCTTTTAACAGTATAAGTTTTGCATGTATTGCGAACTGTATTAGTGAGATGTTTCTTAATTTGAGGTGGGGATAGTGTCCTATATATCAGGTGTTTGCAATAGGAATCTGATGATATGTTTTCTTTTCTTTCTTCTTCTTTTTTTGGCAGTCTCTCTGTGGAAAAATATTTCTCTTTTGGGACATTTCTTTAGTTCTGGGCATGGATACATGTTCATTTTGCTTACGGAGTGTTTTTATGCAGTCATCATTAATACAGCACACTAATAATAATACAGGCTGCGACAGAAACAATGACTCGTTTTAAATCATGCGCTATTATTGGTCACGGCTTCCTAGAGAGCTGATGTTTGTACCGTTGCGAAGTGCTGTTTAAAACATTTTCTGCTCGCCATATTACATGGCATTGGCCACTCGCTTCGCTGCATAGTACTATTTGGCAGTCAGTTTGGTGCTCTGGCCGAATATAATTGAAACATTTTTAAAATATGTTATGTCGTAAGAACTCAGAGTTTGTTTCAGGAACATTTTGAAATTGGCCCGAATTGACAAGTTCCGTGTCGGACTTGTTTGAAGCCGATTCTGTTGTCCTGAACTGCCTGATCCATTTCTTCACAGCCATCCGTGACAGAACATGTTCTTTCGGTCCATGTCGAAACGTTGCTGAAACAAACGCTGCATTCTTACGACACAATTACCACACAATTTGAAAAAGTTTCAATTGCAAACGCACAACGTTCATTCGACCAAGCACTACTGACTGCCAAGTAGTACTATGCAGCGGAGCGAGCGGCCAAGGTCATGTAATATGACGTACAGAAAATGCTTAGAACTGCATTATGCAATGGTACAAACATCAGCTCTCTAGGAAGCTTTGACCAACAATAGCACACAATTTAAAATGGGGCATTGTTTATGCCGCACTCTATACTAACTCACACAACACACTTTAACTCCACGCCATGCTACAATAAACACAACAAATAGAACAGCGCGCAACGCGATAGCATTCACACTTCCAACACGTGTCTAACAAGTAGGCGAATTTTCGTCGTTTTTTTCGGTTTTCTCCGCTGTTGATCGTGAAAGCAGGCGTGAATTGTGCCAGGCATCGTTCTTCGTGTAACGTTGTCCTTGAATTATGCATTCTACATGGATTTACGACGCATGCGCACTAGGAAGCTACTGCCTTACACTTGTGATTTGTTTGTGGTACCAACATTGCATGAAAGCTACTATTTAAATGAAAAACTAAAATTGCTGCAAACGAGGAAAATATGTGTAAGTTATTGAAACATATTATAAATATAAAAAATATAGACCACACCGTATCTTTAAACAACGAGCACATTTATCTATCCCAAACAAATATAGCGGTAACGATGCTGTCGTATTGTAATATAGTATTCTATACTGAATGATTTGCCTATGGATAGTGGTAACAGATCTGTCCTCGCCTAATTATGAGTCTGGGTTACATTTTATTCTTTGAAGCTACTGAAAAAGGATACCTACTGAAAAAATGAAAAAATAAATACAGCCTGACTCAAAGTCATCCTTTCCGTTGAGATATTGGAAGTATGGATGACTTCCCCCTCCCCCCCGTTCTTTACACACCCAAAATGCCATATAGACAAACAATAACTAGTAGAAGTTTTGCAGTACTTCAATGAGCATTTAGTATCCTGTGAAGCAAAATGTTTTCCATTGTGTTTTAATATATTCAGTGAATGAATTAGACGAATGTCCTCTTGGTAAAAATCATATCATTGTGGCATTGCTGACCTATGGTTTGACTTTGAAGTAACTAATTTTTATACTATAACAGGCTATGGGAGGGCAGCAAACAGTGTCACTCAAAATGAAAATGGTGATGTAAGTTTCATTATTAAGAATGTAGAGTTTACAGAGGTTAATTTTATCTTATTTTGTTGAGAATACAGAATTGAGAGTAAAATGTTACATTTGATTATAGTTAATGTGTATAATTAATTCAATGGTGACATAGAATTGTTGATAAATAATTTTCCATCACTCTTATTTTCTAATTACATTTTACTAAAATGAGTGTAAAATTATAGTAAGTGGAAATTTCAATGCAAATATTGTCATTTCAAATTCAAAAATATTATCTTGCAGTATACTTAGAACAGCTAATTGTTATTATATTCTTATAACAAAGCATAACTTATGTGGTAACACTTTTATAACAAATTCGGATGAACATAAATCTGGAGTGAAAGGGATTGATCCTTTGCCAATTGATATAGGTTTATTATTGCATAACACAATTTTTAAACAAATATACCAATGTTTAAAAACACAGAAAGCTAATTACACAAACAAATATTGAACATTTTAAATGTTATCTTAATATTGTGACTTGGGATGATGCCTTAACTTCAAAAGGCAATAAAGTCTTTAAAACTTAATAAATTAAATTTTAAATATATCTTACATGTGCCATCCAGCCATTATAGCGAAACAATAATAAAACAAATAAAATTATCCCATTAAATATTGCCTCAATTCTGAAACGAGACAAACATGAAATGAAGCCATGACTCTAAATACAACACATAAAGTGATAGAATCATAAGTACCTACATTGCAATCTACATTACCTACATTAAATATTGCCTCAATGCTGAAATGGAGCAAACACTAAATAAAGCTATGGCTCTAAATACAATACATCAATACATAAAGTCATAGAATCATAAGTACCAACATCGCAATCTTACATACACTGTAGAAGACATAAAATTGCATTACAAAGACAAAGTTAGAAGGCAATTGAGAATTATATTGATAGATCAATAATAAATGTAAAGCAGTTTGAAACATAGAAATAGACAAAACAACAACTAATACACATATACTTCAGAAGCATTACCTGAAGTATTTAGAAATTACTTTTCTGAATGAGTAGAATATCCCGTTACAAGGCAAAGCAAAATTAAGATGAATTTGACACATCTACTAAAATACTTTAATCTAACCCGTTTTATTCCATAATACAAAATTTTCAGATGTCAAGAACTATCAAGAATTTAAGTTCATTAATGTTATAAATAAAATGAAAAATTCTAATAGTCCTGATTTATTTGTTTTAAATAATATAATTATATATAATATAAATGAAATATAATGTAATATTATTAACAATGTAACTAAAATAACAATAACTATAAAAGCAGAAAAGAATAAAGCACTTAGAAATTTTTACAAATTTGGAATCGCTGTATTTCGAACTACTTGAGTTCTTCAAAGGCAAGATGACATCTGGTTATGATTATGTAGAGTTCATTAACAGGCCACCAGAGCGAACATAGCCACATACATACCTTACTGAAACTGACTCCTCATCGTCGATTGGTGAGGGATTTACCTCATGAAATAGAATCTTGCCATTGAAGAACTCAGGTAGTTCAAAATATAGCGATTACAAATCTGTAACTTTTTCTAATTCTTTTATCATTTTCTGGTTTTCTAGTTATTTATATATTATATCTTCTTTTTTTTTCAATTTTTTGCAAACCATCGAACATAACAATATATTTCAGGATTATTTGAAAAGTTCTCGGAATGACCCACAGATTGCAGCAACAGTTCCAAAGCAGTTTCGTTGTTACAACTCGCCATTCATAGATACATTAGTGCAATAATACGTTGATCAAGGATCATAGTAGCTATGACTGTTTCAGTGCAGACGTGTATATATGGAAAAATATCGTATATCGTGTAGTTATTAAGCACTTGATAAAGAAGGGTATGAATGCAACATAAATTCATACAGATAAGACAAACACGCTTGGGGACTGTGCACCATAATTTTCAACCGTTTGCTATTGGACCACGGACTTTAAACGCGGCCATGGAAGCTTGGAAAATGATCCACGCAAAGGATGAACAAAATCCGTCATGATATCAGAATTTCTCGTATGGACAAGGCACATGGCGATGTTGGAAATTACTGAAGCTCTGGGCATTTCAGGTATTCACAATTTTAAGGAAGAATTGTGCTTGAAAAAATGATCGGCAAGATGAGTCCGCGACTGCTGACTCGGGATCAAAACTGAATCAGAGCACAAACCTCTCAGCAAAGTTTGGTCCATTTTCAGAGAGATCCCTCCGACTTTATATGTCGATTTGTGACCAATGATGAAACTTGGGTGCAGTACTACACACCTAAAACAACAGCTTTAAACAACGCAAGCATCACGATTCTCTACCGTCAAAGAAGGTCAAGTGTGTGAAATCCGCCGGAAAGATCATGGCGTCGGTTTTCTGGGATGCCAAGAGTGTACTGCTAATTGTTAACTTCCTACTGGAACATCTATCACTGGAGCTTATTATACTAACCTTTTTGTCCTATTGAAGACAAAAATACGCGAGAAAAGGCCGGGTTTATCAAAGGAGAAGTCATCTTGTTCGCTTTCATACATGTTGCGTAGCAACGGTAAAAATCAATGAATTGGGGTATGATTTGCTGCTAAATCTGCGTTATTACCCTGACTTGGATCCACCGAACTTCCACGTGTTCTCTAAATGAGACATTTCTTGGTGGAAAAAAATTTTCCTCCAATGAAACTTTTAAATCATCAGTTGAGTTATATTTCGCAGGCTTGTTGGAATCTGACTTTCGTGTTGGCATAACGGCTTTGGAGCATCGCTGGACAATATATATACTTAGCGACAAGGGAGACTATATTGGAAAATGAGAATCATTTCAAAAAGCTATGCCGTCATTTTGTCCTTCATTCCTGAAACTTTTCAAATGACCCTAGTACAATACAGTAGGTCGTGTCATAGAAAATTAAATTTGTAAAAGGTAAACAAATGTAATAGCTTAAAAACAAATATAACATAAAAAATATTACAATGTATGAAATATAACAGGGAATTGTGCAGTAAACACACAATCTTTGACACTGCTCTGTAATTTGACAGTTTCAGGAAAATGCTGTTCTGTTAAGGGTGTATTTATTTTTTGTTATACAGTATAAATATGTTACAATTTTCATTTTGCCTTATGGCCAAACTGAAATGTATGTATATTTATACATTTTGACTTATTCCATATCTGTAGTACATATATTACATGAGAACCCAAGAAATTATTGTTGCATTTATTTTTAATTCTGATCATTTCCTTTAAAAATAATGAGCAAAATTGTCTGTATATCGAAAGATTATACATATTGTCTTAACAATTATGTGCAATAGCAAAGCATATATTGTGCTTTTTGAAATTTAAAGATTGAATTAATGAAAGTAAACAAAGCAGACTTATTTTCCCCATTAATATATATCTAAGAAACATTAACCATAATTTTGTTAGTATAAGGAAAAATGCAAGGGAAATATGATCAAAGGACTATTGGACTTTAAAATATTATTTTAGACATTTTAAGCAGGAAATATTTTTAACTTTTCAACAAGTAAGATACATAAGGAATTCATGCCGGAACCCAGCCAAATGTACTCCCTCCAGGGGCACTCCTTGTGAATTGTTTTCCCCATTAAGATGGTTCATTAGAACTTTAAACCAGCTTCTCTCTCCATTATAAAGTTGAAATAGATGCGCTACCCACAAATGTCAGACGATCCAGTCCAGTTATCAACCTATTTTACGAGAGTGAATCAAATATAAACCGAATTATGTTTTGTAATCTGTTGAAAACAAAGGAAATACAAATGGGATACGCCTAATTTTTCTATATAGTTTCCAGATTTATAAACACAAATTTTCCAACAGATAGGAAGCTTCTTAATCCTTGTGTCGAAGAAAGAATGGGATTAGGTTTTCATCAAGTTGCTTCATCACTGTTGAATTACTGGCTTCCCAGGCTTATTTTAACGGTCCAAACAAATGGAAATTGCAAGGCAACAAGTCTAGGGTGTTCCACTGCTGTATCCAATGAATTTCCTCAAATTTTATCCTTGTCAAAGCAGCTGAATTCGAATGGGTGTTTTCCTGAAGGGGAAGAACTTCTTGACGTCTTTTTCGTTGATAAGCACGTTTTATCTCAAGCAGAAGCTGGAGGTAATAACTACATCGATTTTTTGACATTTAAGAAGAAAACCGATGGATAAAATGTCTTGGTAATCCCAGAAAACTCTCAAGGGAACTTTCCAAGCTGACAGGCGAAATTTAGCTGTGATAGAAGGGATTCTATTCTTTTCTTTCACTTCATGCTCGCTTGCTTCGACTCAAGAGTATAGTGATGTGCGTATGTTTCATCGTAGGTTGCGATTTGATGCAGGAACATTTCTTCTCGATCCTGATTTTTAGCCAAAAGTCTCTGACACACTCGCACATGTGCACATTTTTCAACAGTGCAAATTCGAGGAACCCAGAGAGGTTTTTCGATAATCCAAATCGTCTGAAATGATGGATTGAACTTTTTCATAGCTTATCCAAACCTCAGAAGCAATTTCAGAAATCTCATAACGCCAGTAATAATATTTATTTACTCGAATATTTATTTCCGTTGTGCTAGCTCGAGGTCGCCGTTGCTGTGAAACTTTTGTGCCACGCATAAACTTGTGTCTTAGACAGCGTCTTATTCTCAAACTGTGCCCTTAAACTTTGGAAAATTTCGGCCAGTTTTACACCCTCCCGCGCCAAAAACTTAAAGTTTAGAGCAATCGACAAATGTACTCCTTGTTCAGACATAATGCTACTGGTAAACGAAACGGTGTGCTAGGCAAACAAATTTTCTCGGTAAAATTCCGGATTATATTTTATTCACCCGCGTAGCATTAGTCTCCGCAGCTCTGCAGATTTTTTTTTTTTTTTGGATGAAGTTTAACGCCCGTTTTTACTACTGAGACACCACAGGCGGTGAACCTGGTGATACATGAGATGAAATGTTATATTGGGAAAAGATTTTTTTAAGGAAGGAAACGTTCCAGGCCTAAGTTTAGGGTACCTGCCCGGCATTTGCTAGTTATGAGAATTGAGGAAAACCTGGAAAAAACCTCAGTCAGGGAGGACAGTCCTGGCGGGATTCGAACCCCAGCCCTCCCGCTCACGAGTTCGCGTCTTAACGACCTCGGCGGCCACCCGTGGTGGTTTTTTTGGATTTATTTATTTATGGATGCTCTTTAACATCTCAGGTCATCAGCGTCCCATTCAATTCAGGGAGTGAAACGGCCGACAAATTTTGCTCAGAGGCCTCTCTTTCAGGCTTGAGGTTCTTTTACGTACCGTTAATGTACGACACGGGACCCACGGCCTTACTTCCCTACCGAAGGAAGCCATACTTAGGATTTTTACGCCCGAAAAAATCCATCGGTCATGGCCGGGTTCGAACCCGCGTTCTTGGGTGTAGAGGCAAGTATGGTAACCACTACACCACCAGGACCGACCCTGTGGCGGTGAGCTCTGCAGATGAATAATTGGATTGAAAATTACTCATTTGCATATGAGTAGCAGGAGTACTGATTTGAAAAACACTTTTATTTCTCCCTCTGTACATTGCGGCATTTGTCTCATTGTTTCACAAGCCTCTGAAATCCATCAGCATAAATTTTTGGGCTGCTGTCGGAGCCAGGCGGCGACTTCCCTTTCTACAGTTTCATTGTCGGAAAAATATTCACCCGAAAATATGTTTAAGGAGGCTGAACAAATGGAAGTCACTTGGAGCAGGTTCGGGGCTAGACGGAGGATGGTCGAGGATTTCCCATTTGAAATTTTACAGCATCTTATATTTCTTGTTGGCAGTATGAGGATGCGCGTGGTCGTGCAAGAGCAGTACGCCTTTGGCGAGTAGTCTTTGTCGCTTCCGTTGAACGGCCTTCCGGAACGAAGTTTCCGGAGGGTGTTGCAATAGGAGTCGCTATCGTTTACAGTTATCCTTGTGGCTGGAATGATGTGATTAGTGTCCTTCGTGATCCCAGAAGACGTTGAGTTTCACTTTCCCGGCGAATCGTGTCACTTTGAATTTTTTTTTTCAGGCGACGCAGTGCGTATCTACTGCATTGATGTACACTTTGTCTCGGGCTAGCATACGTAATCTTTATTGTGGTAGCGATTGAGATGCTGTAATGCAGGTCCATTCTTTGCATTCTGTGTTGTGGGTCAGCATGCGCGGCACACATCGTGCACAGACTTTGTGAAAATCTAATCTGTGCAATGCCATGTAAACAACCAATAGCAGTGGCTATAGTGTCTATAGTTACCCTTCTGTCTGCTCGGATTGATTCTTAAACTTGTAGCAAATTTGCCACTTTGGAATCTACTTTGATCGACCAACGCGGTATTCTTCTTCGATATGTGCTCGCCCTTCAGAGAACAGCTTGGCGTGAGAAACATTTCTCACTTAGACGGGAAGCCTTTCATGACTATTCTTTGATTCCATACCTTTTGCACACAAAAATCGCACGTTGGAGCAATGTTAGAGGGTTATACACTCACTCAGTGGCCCCGCGATCTTGCACCTGCTGTTTCGCTATTGTTAACTAGATTTTCTTGAGTCGAATGTCACTAATGCCGTCAGACTAAAGCTGCCATCTAGTAGTAATAGATTCAGGTGCCTCATTCAAACATGTAATATCCCACATCAATTTGTAACCAGTTTAATGACTTACTCTCTTGTATAGGCAAGGATTTAAAGGGGGGCCAGGGTCTGTTCACGACTCTCTTCTGTTCTGCCTAACATTCGCTTTCCATCTTCATGCCCCTCCCTCGCGAAATTAAAGCACTTTATTTTCACGATTTTATTTTCGACTGATTAGTTCTCTATTGGCTATCCCAAAATATTTATTATAGTGCTAAGTTATTCTCATTCGCTCATATTTAGGCGATGGCCATTGGTTAAAATAATTCCCCCCCTCAGATATTCACATTTCCCACTGTCTTGACTTTCCTGAAAGGTAGCTGTCATATATTTCGGTTTCGTCTTTGATAGCTTGACATTTCCAATTTCCTTTTTCCCTACACAATTATAGATCTGCTAACTAAGATTTCGCAATAGCGCACGTTCGATTCCCATTACCATCAGTCCCTATTCTTCTGACTGTGAGGCATATTTCTTTTAATTCTAATTTTCCACCGTCTGTCAGCTATAAAACACTCATCGCGGTTTTGACATTTTAATTCCCTTTACAGCTCTATTTCTTTCACAGTTCTGTTCTTACAACCCGTTATAACCATTTCCCTAACTTGGCCCATTTAAAAGGGTTTTAAGTTTCTTGCTTTTTGTCGGCTATCTTCTTACGGAAATATTCCCAGAGAGTGACTGGCTCTTGACCTCAACAAAGGATTCCTCTTGTCTTTTGTTTCCTTTGCAATTTTGTAACCTGATGGCAAGCAGCCTGTCTATACACATGTACAAAATAACTCTCGCCATTTCTAAGGGTTTTTTCACAGGAGGCTCAGGTCAACAAGATGTTACAATACATGGAAATAAACACAAAACGCCTCTTGCAAAACACTGTTACCTACCAAAAACATACACATTTCAGATCATATACACATACAAGAAATAACTATATCATTCCATAATAAATGTAGTTCTGAGTTATCAAATCATATACATACATAATAAACATTCATATCAACTCATTACCTTAATAAATATAACTTTAAATCCTCCGTTGTTATGGCTATGTAATTAATACTAACACCAACTCATCACCATAATAAAGGTAGCCTTGAATTTCGGCTGCAGCGAGAACCATTTTGTGAATTAAGATTTTTGCAATGAAGACACTAATTATAAAGCCCTGGCTAATCCGTGGGTTTGAACAATAAAATAGAAAAAAAAAAGAGTAAATGAAAATCGTATGAATTTGGTCTGTATTGTGAAGACCATTATTCTGTGTGGTCCCAGAACTTTCCACTTCGACGGCACAGGAATGACGGAATCAACTGATTTAGAGCACTGATTTGAAGATGAAAATAGGGGGAATTTTAAGGAACTTCTTAAATTTCGAGTTGACGCAAGGGATGAAATTCTCAATTGCAAAGACACCTAAAGATTCTACCCTAACAAGTTAAACAATACAAACTTATTTGAGAAACTGATGTGCTGTCATAATTGAAAACAAAATTATAGATGACGTTAAGAGGGGGAAATATTTTTCTATTCTATTTGACGAAACTACGGACGCCAGTTCAAATGAACAGTTAACATCTTGCGTGCGTTTTGTTGACGTAGAAAAGTGTTATGTAAGAGAAATTTTTAAGATTTGTTGTAACTTACCATTAAGTGCTTAAAGGTTGTGTAAGTTAATACTGAATGAACTGCGAGACTTGAGATTAGACATTTCGAACCTGCGTGTACAAGAATATGACAGTGGTACAACATTTTCAGGACAGTTTCGTGGGATAGAAGCCCGCATTTTAGCAGTTAAACCTCTTGCGCTCTATACCCATTGTGCTGCGCATTGCTTAAATCTGTCTGTTTATAAAGTGTGTTCTATCACTTACATTAGACAAGCTATTGAAGCAATCGGCGAAATTGTGAATTGCGTTAGGGAGTCTAATAAGCGACCATCGTTCATGAAAGATAAAATCAATCAGTTGTGCCCTCAGCATAAAGCAACTAAGTTGATATTGTTTTGTGAAATTCGGTGAATTGAGCGGCACAATGCCATTTTAGAATTTAAGGACATTTTCCCCGAAATCGTGTTATTCCTAGAAGAAACAGAGACTTTGAGCAAACATACACATATTTTACCCAACTCTGTTCTTAAGTTCTAGTTCATAATTGCTCAGTTACCATAGCTGAAATATTCGGAATAACTGCAAGCCTTTCCAGACAACAACAAAATCCGAAATTTATCTAGTTCAGTGTTGCGGAATGACTGAAAGAGTTCAAGATACCTAAAAAATCTTGAAAATCAAACTTTTCATTGTGTTTTTGAAAACGCTATCACATTAGCAAACGACGTCGATGTAGGTTAAGGTCCCTGGAATAAAATCCGGGCAAACTTATCGAAGCAACATTCTTCCTATAACTTCTCCAGAAGATCATTATCGCATTAATGTTTTTCTTCTATTCTTGAATTACGTTTTCAATGAACAGTTCACTAGATTCTCATGTGATAAACACAACCACATCCTTAAGCTCCAGTCTTTGATTCCGGCTTTTCGGAACGACCTAAATTCAGATATTGACAATTTAGTAAAAAGTGCAAGCATTTACGAACAAGACTTTCCAGGAACTATTACAGAGCTTCGAATTAAAAATAGGGTATAATTTTTGGGAAACTTGACAAAGTAAACCGAAAAAAGCTATTAAAGCGTTTCTTCTTCTCCATACCAAAAATAACTTGGGAACTTCTAATCATATGTGCGTCATACGAGTAACAACATGCACGGCCGAAAGATCATTTTCAACATTAAGGCGTGTGAAAATATATCTAAGATCCAATATGCAACAGGACAGACTGAATGGTTGGTGCTACTTAACATCTACCGCAACAATGAGGTGATTCCAAATGAAGTAGTTAAATATTTCTGAAGAAAACATCCCTGGAGATTGCAGCTTCTATGACATATAAGTTACAACATTATTATTACTGCACATTTTTTGGGTGCAGTTAATTTATTTTTATTTACATATTGTATTCATGGAACTTATACAACAGAGTCATATTTTTTGGAATGTAAACGGAACGTGTATCTTTTAAAAAGACTGCTCACGTGGCTTATTGTTTACAAATAGAATCTTCATTATAGCTGGTAACTTAAATATCTTTATTTACTTAAATATTTTGCTAGCAACTGTTTAATATGACCTTAATTCTGATCTATTCATATGGGGTAGTCGATCGGGCCCCTCCCTCTGTCGGTTATTTTTAGATTCGCGCCTGCTCGTATATACCGAGGGTGCCAAAAATGTATATACACGTTCACAGTATATATCTATTCAATATATTCCAAAGTTACATCGAAAAACAACAATAATGTGAAGTGTGATATTCTGTAAACAGGTGAGTCACATATATTATGATAGCGTTGCTACCTGACAGGTAAATCAAAATGAACAAATGAAGTCAAGATTATCGCATGATGTTTTGTAAACAGATGTAACTCACATTACGTTATGCTAGCGTTGCTACAACAAAATGGAGGAAAGATTATCGTTTGAACAGTGGAAAGCAATTTTGAAGTGATATTGGAAAACCGAGAATGTTGTTGAAGTTCAAAGGCAATGGAGACGTGCATACAGAACAGAATCGTTATCCGGATTTAACTCTGTTGGACTTCTACCTTTGGGGAACTCTTAAGGATGTTGTATACCGTAGAAAACCAGCTACACTGGAAGAAATTGAAACGGCATGCGCTGCAATCGCTCAGGACACTTTCGCAAACGTTACTCAATCAGTAGTTCAACGTATTCGAAAGTGTATCGACGCTGATGGTGGCACTTTGAGCAACTGTTGTAACTGTAAAAGTTTAAGATAATTGGTGCTAATCATTTTCTGATTTTGTCAATTCAATTTTGTTATGTAAACACAGTTTTTTCTTTGTTGAAGTGTGTATTCATTTTTGGCACCCTCTGTATATGTAAGCAGATTACTTGTAGATAAATGAATTTAGTACATAGCACATAGATACATATAGGCGGATTAATGGAAGGAAATAAAAGAACGAATAAAGAGAAGAGGACAAATGAGTAAATAAAATAAATCATGTAAATTATATTATAAGCAGATGAATCAGTTAGAATTTCTGATTGGTAGATTAAGTGTAAACGAAATAATAAAATACAAGTAAAAGAAAACAAAAGAAATCAAAGAAACTAAGATGTTTATTGATTGAGGGAATGAAAGGAAGGGAAGAAATAAGGAATATGAAAAGAAAGAACATATTCTAGAATGTAATTAGAATAAACGCATCTAAGACTTTTACAGGGAGCATATTTGCAGTTTTATCTTCGCTCCTCAGCTGGCTTCAAGTGCTTCATTTCCCGCCGCAAATTGAACGCAGCAATTAGCAAATCCGCTAAAGCCAATTGAATTACTCGCACGGAGGCGTCACTCAACAAGTTGGGGAGTGCTCGGATCTTTGTATCCCAGAAAACTCAATTAGAAATATGCAGCTAGCATTGCATTATTGCGCTGCAGTCGTCAGCGCTTCCTAATACCTGCATACCGATAATTGCGCATCTTGTTTCCAGAGCAAGAACCACTCAACTCGAGCTGGTTCACAGGCGTTCCTGGCTATATAGGGGTAGAGGGAACTTTGGAGAAAAGTTAAGAAAATTTATTGATAAGCAGATTATAAAATGTGAGCAATATAAGAATAAAAATAAAATAAGTAAAGTGCAGGTAGAATGTGAAAGATATTTCATGAAATGCAAATTAAAAACGGTAAAGATTTGATTGTCTTATCTTAAATATTTAGGATCTGAAGATGTTCGTGTTTCATGTTTGGATATACATAATGGAGATGGCTTTAGGATGGAAATGGAGACTGTTCGTTTGTGTTTCATGTACTAATAGAGTCAAAAATTACGGAACAAATGTGGTAACTTTATTACAGAGGAAATGAAACCTTTTACACATCACCACCTCTTCAAAGTAAGTTCGTTGGGCAGTGACACGCTTTTACCACGTTTGGAAACAGTCCTGCAGTCATGTTGATTACTTCCCCCACAACGCAGTTCGCATGTCTAAGCCTCTTCAGCCGAAGTGAACCTCCGTCCTTTGAGCAAGTTTTTAACTTTCAGAAACAGGAATCAGCTGGAGCAAGATCTGGAGAATGTGAGGGTTAAGGAAGGACATACATTTTATGTTTTGCGAGGAATTCGCTAACCTGCAACGAAAGGCGTTCAGGGTGGTTGTCGCGATGGAAAGTCCCATTCTTTCCCTAGCACAAACGAGGCTTTTTGTAGCATTGCATCAAAAAGAAGCCTAAGAATAGAACATAATCTCTTTATTGACAGGAATGAATGTCTAACGTACATGGCTGTGTGCTATATTAATCAATAGATTAGATTAATAGATTAATTACTACTGCACATCCGCAAAAATTATATATACTTGGGAACACATACTATACTCCAAAAATGCAAGGCAATAGAAGTTGTCTAAATAGCACGGTGGAGTCAGGATAGGTTCGATTTCTTTCTGACTCTAGTAGTACGTCTTACACATATAGATATGTTAAGCAAGAACTTGACATAGACGAAGTAAAAAGAATAATGCTTTAATGGACATATATTTTGGCCTCGTTTGGGGCTTCGTGGACAGAATGCCTTTGACATCCCGTTCGCTTTGCTCGTGTACACTTTTATTATGTTCAGTGCATATTTTATTACATGCCGGCAACAATCGAAGCGGCTTGTCTTCGTAAGCCGATATATACACAAACACATAATTTTCGCACGGTCCACTTTCTTCTCGCTCTCCTCGACATCATCGTTTCAAGCACGGATGCTACGCTGCCATTGCAGGATTCTGGCTTCGAATTCGAGGCCTTGTAGCTGAAACAGGCAGCTAATGTTTTTGCAGGGACCTTTTTATGGCAAATTGCATGTGCAACCGAAAAGTTCCAGTTGAGTTACGGCTGTACTGTTCTTTACTTCTCTTTTTAACTTTGGTTAGTTCTCTTCAGCATGAAGATGTAAAGTTTCTATTCAATGTAGCCGTAACTAATATGGAATTCGTCCGTTGGTAGTTCCATCTGCTTACCTTTCTGTAGCACATTGCTATTCCTTACGTTATTGTTGTATTTTATATTTGAACTCTTTTGCTTCGTTGACTGTGTTTCTTCAGGATGCTGCACTTTTTAATGTCTGGGATTGGTTTGGAAAGTATTCCAAATATCTTCACAGTTAATATTTTAACTTTAAAGTAATAGGCACATTATTTATTTTATGATTAAAACTGCTCATTATGCATTTTAAAAGGAATTCATTGAAAACTTCAGTTTTGTTTTGAAGGTTATAAAATATTTGAAATCTTTCTGTTTTGAAAAATGCATCGTAGGCTCCTGAACATTGTTTATAAAGTTTCTACTGCTCTGAATAATTTGAAGAAGTACGATGAACTCATTCACAAAATATGGGATTTAAAAAATAAAATTTGTGTTGTAATAAACCTGAGCTTCTAAATCACAAAGACTACGATAATGATATTTGGAGAATGATCTACCAATAAGTCCATAAATATTAGGTTTAAACTTGATAGTTTAAATTGTCTAAATATCATCATGGTTAACCTAAGTTAAATAATTTTTATTAGTCACCAAGAACATTATTATATTTTTTTTTTCAGTTGTCATTAACAGCTTAATGTTGGTTTCTTAAAGCGAATATATTTGAAGAACAATGGACATTTCCTCACTGCGTGAGAGCATTAGATAGGAACATGTTGTCATTCAGGCTTGGAAATTGACAGCTATTATTTCAATTATGAATAGTAATAGCATTGTTTTACTGGTTTTGACAGATGTCACTGCAAAATTCTATGCATGAATGTAGGTTGCAACGGAAGGTTTCGAATTGAGGCATTGTTCGTTGTCATCTGGTTTAGAAAACAATACTGTACTTCTTATACACATCTCCTTTTACAGAAGGATAAAATCAATGTTCTATGTTGTAGTGGTAGACTCTCAATTGAGATAGAATCGCGGCTAATGAAACCATGAGCCAGAAGAATTGTTGAGATTATATAATAGATGAGAAATGTTAGTACTTTTTGGTATTTTTGACAGCAGAGATAATTTATATGACACAATACTATATGGAAAGTTGTTGTAGTGAAATCTTATTACCACTACAGAGGAAAACACTGTATAATAGTATTTCAAACGTGGAAGTATCTTCAAAGAGTATTTTCCGTCTCCAGAGAATGACGTTAGTTCTTAGTGCAAAGTAATTTATGCAGAACTGCTACAGAAACAGCAACTTCTCTATGTTTTACACTACATTAGCTTGTATGACAATTTGCTATAATTAATTCAAAGAGAAAACTTTTATAAAGTGTGCATATATCTAAACAATGTATTAAGAGTATAATGGGAGAGTGGCTCAGACGGTAAAGCTTGGGAGTCTTATTCGGCAGGTCCCAGATTCAAATCCCATGGGACCGGCCTGATGTTGGGTTTTTTCTTGATTACCGCTTAGATGAACGCTGGGATGGATCTGTCTTTTCCAAGAATTTTTTACTCTTCCATTTCATATCGTTTCATTCTATTGGTTCGGTTGCGGATCTAAAGTGTCAGGTGTCAGTTGAGGTGAGATAGTCCGGTGTAATGGTGACTTGCGCTTGGGAATGGTTTCTGCTCTGGCGTCTGGAATGGAACCGACCCTTCTTAGAGGCACGCTCTTGTGGAAGGAGAAATTATGGAAGACCGGCTGCTTAAAGTTACAGAAATAGCAGTGAGTTTGGGCCTTTCTAAAAATAGTCCTTCGAATTATTCATGAACATTTAATCATGAATTAAATGATTAATTTAATCATTTAATTAAGATGGGTGCCTAGACTTCTTTCCTCAATCCAAAAGCAGCAACGAGTCATCTGTTGTCAGGCATTTTTGGAGCTCTGCCGTGGCAACGAGAGAGAAGTTCTGCAAACCAGTGTTACAGGAGATGAAACTATGGTCCTCCATTATGATCCTTTGTCCAAAAGAGAATCAATGGAGTGGTGTAAAGCTGGCGAAGAACGGCCTCTAAAGGCCAAGGTCACTCAGTCAACCAGTAAGATCATGGTCACAATCTTTTGGGACTGTGAAGGAATACTTTTCTTTGGATTCAAGGCGAGGAACACCACAGTAAATGGGGAGTACTATACTGGCCTACTGCACAGACTATGTGTGATTCCATCAAAGAGAAAAGGCGAGGAAAGCCGAGAGGTGGTGTGCGCCTTCTTCACGTCAACGCGCCTGTGCATATGTCTCTTGTTGTAAAGGAACATGTGAGGAAATGTGGCTTCAAGGAGATCGACATCAACCCTACAGCCCAAATTTAGCTCACAGTGACTATTTTCTCTTCTCAAAACTCCAGAAGGACCTTCGAGGAAGGTAATTTAAATGTGACGAAGAAGTGATGAATGATGTTTATGCCCATTTTGCACACAAGACTTCTGAAATTTGGGGGGAGGGAGATTGAAACGTTAACTCAAAGAGGTGAGAAGTGTATTACAATAAAGGGTAACTATATTGAAAAGTTAAATATAGTTTGTCTTTGTTATACGTAGAAAATGGTTAGACCGGAAACTTATGGACTTACCCTGGTATTTGACGTCATAACAGCTGACGAAAGGTGGATATACCAGTAAGATCCGAAAAAATAAAGAAAAGAAAAAAAAAAAATAAACGATAATCGTCTGTTTGATGATTTCCAGGAGAGGATCCTCAAACTTTCTTCTCAGCTAGCGGCCTTGTTGCGACAGCTTTAGGAGCAAAATGCCAAATGATACGCTGAAAATGTATGCCCAAAGTCCTCGATGTGCTGAGACTTAAGCGTCCAAATACAGGCCTGCGTGGAATCCTGTTGCACCATAACATCCATACTGCACAGGAAACAACTGAACTTCTGTAGGGGTCAGGAATCAAATATTTGTCCTATTTCACTATGGTCCAGACCTGATCCCACGTGATTTGTTCTATTACCTGCTCGTCGCTTGAGGCTGCAATGGATGCATATGGAGAATGTGTTTGAAGCGCTGCCAAAGAAACATGGAATTCAACATTCAAAATTTGGTTTGAGCGAATGGGAGGTTGCACAGAGTTTGGTGGAGAGAACTTAGAAAAAATATGATTATCAAAAATTCACTTTTCAATGTTGTTGCTTTTATTCCCAAAACTACCGCCACGGGTGGCCTAGGTCGTTAAGTCGAGGATCGTGAGCAGGAGGTCTGGGGTTGGAATCCCATCAGGACCGTCCTCCTTGATTGAGGTTTTTTCAGGTTTTCCTCAGTCCTCATAAATGACAAATGCCAGGGAGGTACCCTAAAATTAGGCCCGGAACGCTTTTTTTTTTTAAAAAAATCCTTTCCCAATGTATCATTTCATTTCATGTATCATCATATTTTTTGTTTGATTTATTTATGGAAGCTCTTTAACATCTCAGGTCATCAGCGTCCCATTCAATTCAGGACGTGAAACGGCCGACTAATTTTGCTCAGAGGTCTCTTCTTTCAGACTCGAGTTTCTTTTTCGTGCCGTAAATGTACGACACGGGACCCACGGCTTTACTTCCCTTACGACGGAAGCCATACTTAGGATTTTTACGCCCGAAAAAATTCATCCGTCCTGGCCGGGTTCGAACCCGCGATCTTGGGTTTAGGAGGCAAGTATGGTAACCACTACACCCCCAGGACCGACATGTATGATCAGTGTCCACTGCCTGTGGTGCCTTAGTAGTAAAAACGGACGTTAAACACTATTAAAAAAACCAAAACTCTCTTGGAACATTAGGTAGAATAAAAAGTGCTAAAATAAGGAAACCTAAGAAATGAATATATCAGTTTGTTGTTATTATTACTATACGGAGTATAACAATGTGAACACATATAGTAGACCATTTATTAAATTTCGCTAAACGTTCAAGTATATGTTAAAATACAATCGATAATGTCGTGGTCTAAATGGATTTTCAAGCCGCTTGTTAGGATGATATCGATGACTATAATTGTTGCACACCACATTCAGACGCGCTTGACGCATTATCCTGTTAAAAAAGGATGTCTGATAATATGTGACGCTTGCATTTATTCCTAATATCCAACCCACGTGTGTTCACGCATGATAGAGCTTACTCCTATCCACTTTGTATTCCGCTGAGCGAAAGTAATTCAGAATTTGCATACGCAGAATTTGGAGAAAAGATTCTGCAGCTTAGGGTAGCATATCAAGGATAAGCTACGCAGCGCTTTTGTAACACATTCGTTCAAGTTTGTAAGCACGATACGCATACTTAGAGAAACGTCCACTGACCTTGTTGTGACCGAAAAAATGCAGCACAAATTTCAAGACCTAATATTTATTTTTCCTTAAGAGCAGATTCTCTATTCTAATGAGTCGTGTTCATCAGATCGATTTAAGGCTTTCCTTAAAATTTACGGAGTGAAAATGATTGTTCTTCATTCCTTTATAAAGCACGTCTTTTATACATTAAATATAATCCTTTGGGGTGTTCTGAAAATTGTGTAATTTAACAATATTGTTAAACTTTTCAATACCAGTTTCCCAATTCTAGGATGAAAGTAGACACGCTACTTGCAAAGCCATTCGGTCAGTTACCAGTACCATTGGTTGTGTGGCCTAATGGATATCAATCTCCCCAGTTTTAAAGGTGAATAATCCGAGTGCTAAGTAGCTCACCACCGAGCTAGGGTTCTTGACAGATCTTGCCGGGCCTAACAATCAGCGGAGCATCGATTCGATTTAACGTCATCTCCCTACGTTTCCTCCTGTTCCATGCCTCATTTGTGTAGGACACAGTATCTGTTGAAATATTGCAAACCATTTAAATACGTATGGTTTGTATTTTTTTTTTGATTTGTTTCGACGATTCAGGTTTCGTAACTGCATTGTTTTCAGATCGTTTTTGTATGTAAAACTTGTTCTAAATAAAATTTTATTTTTCCATATTAATATATCATTAATTAGAAGCATTTCCCGCTGGTTATAAGCAGAAAAGAAAAACATTACATTACCAAGGTCGTAATATTGTTTCTTATGTGCACAATTTTATAGAAATCAGGAAATAAAAAGGAAATCTGCTCACCAGAGCACAATAAGAAAATTCACAAAGTTCAAGAGATGGTTTTAAAGACAATTGGGTGTCAGATCAAGATGCCCAAAATATTGAAATATAGTAAAGACCAGAAAATAAGATATATAATTTAACGCTCCTGACAAGAAATGTTGCGTCCCTTAACAAATAAGTGATATTGGCGACTTTGATAAATGGACAACACACAACTTTTACCCCCAAGAGGAAAAATACAGATAAGAAAGAGACTGCAGATAAAACTAAGAGATATAATAATTTGCGCTACTGTAATCATGAATATCGGGAACAAATTTCCACATTGGAGTCAATCCAACTCCCCGAAAACGGGGACTCGGATGTCAGTCCCGGCGCATATCTAATGCACTTAACATCTGACGGGGTTGGAGTATCCCTATGGAAATGCATATGGACGTCAAGGTGTTGTTTAGTCTCATTTCAGGTAACGGAGTTAGACGAGTTACTGTTAGATGAACAGATGATGATTGGTATGAGGGTGAAGACGGAGCTCCTACCGGTATTAATGGCAAACATAAGCGGAGTCTAATGTCAGTTTGTCTGCCACAAATTCCATTTATCATATGGGATAGACATTTTGCTCATTACCGAGACAAAATTGGCACTTCACATTCATTTCTTCATTCCTGGTTATCGAATATATGCGTTGACTTTCCTGGCCAACAAAGAAAAGACGGATCTTGAGGGAGTTGGTTGCTGACTGGATTTCTGATTTATAAGGGCCCCACGCTGGGAGTCAAAGTTTGAGGGGGGTAATTGATGATCTGGAATTGAATTGAAATGTCCCAACTTAGATGCCGTAATTTGAAAGGGTTGGTTGTGCGACTGTAAAAGGAATCGGGCTATATTAGGATGGCCACGGTTTAGGTCCCAAAGTTTGTAGATTTTGATGACGTAGAAATATCTTGAAGATTGCCAACACATCCTCTAAGACTCCATCTTATGAGTCTTTCGCTGGATTTTCGTTAAGCGGGGCTCAACGGGGCTAAGAGGGAATTTCTGAGGTGTTAAAGGAACATTGGACACGACATACTGTGATAATTGGATTTATTGACTTTAAATCTCCGTAAGATTTGTGGTGAACCTTATCGCGTATACCGGGCGATGCATACTCACTGGTCACGAGCAATATTATCTTGGTAAATAAAACGTATTAACTTAACAATGAATAAGTATTGACTTTATATTGACTTTAGTTATAACTGTAGCAAACTTATCGGCGAACGATGCTTGTCTAAAAGATGCCTTAACTATGCCGTACTGCTTCGGCCTTAGGAAATGAAATGCGTTGTACTTAAGAGGAGAAGCGGCGTTGACCGACTGAACTTCACTAACCAGGATGCGTGTAGGATATAAAATGTGTTTTAACGGGGCAAATGCTCCTTATATACAAAATACAAATCCAAGTTCGTTGGGCATAATCCACGCTACACTTTGCGCCATTTTTATAAGAACACTTGTCATTGGGCGCCTTCAATATTATTTCTCTAACATTTAATTCGTCTGATTCGTATATTTATTGCCTTCCCTTTAAAATTTTAAAGGGAAAAAGGTCACTGTACTTTCGCTAGCGAACAGTTAAGATTCCCACGCGGGAGCCTTGTTTATCCGGCACAAGTGAAAGCTTTTTCCCTTTAAACCTTTGGCCGGTCGATGGCAGGCCATCCGCTCTATTGTTAAGGTTTATGACCGTATTTTGCAGGCCATCTGCCTAAGCCGGAGATTCACAGAAAGATCTTCTTTGCAAAATTTTCCTGTAAATATATCGGATAAATAATTACATTGTTACTGACATTGATAGTGTTTGGTTATATAAATGTAATACTTATAACACTAATTACATTAATAAAATGTGATTATCCTGGCGTAGGAAAATGCACACAAAATAAATAAATAAATGTAATACATAATAGTTATATTAATTTGTGGTGGAGACAAGGGGCGGTTACAATCTACCATAATTATCAAAAACGAAATATATCATGACCAACTTCCTAATTTTATTAAAAATGAATTTCAAATTTCAAGAATTAAAATTACTATGAATAAAGTTAAATATCAAATCGGATCATTTTACTCAGCACTGGAAAACAAAATATGTTTAGCGGATTTCTGGATTGTAGCATATGAGATGGGTAAGAACTTGCTTCTAGGAGGGGATATTAACTCCAAACACTAAAATGGGGCTCTAACTCAGTCAATCCACGAGGAAAATGACTCTAAGAAGCTGCAACTCAATTTGTCATTTGAGTTCATTCATCCAGAGAACCAAATTATTATCCAGCAGGTAGACAAACTCTAGGTGTTTTAGACTTTTTCATAAGTAAAAACTTAGCAAATATATTTACTGCTATACCCGTCCTCACTTATGAACTTTCCCTGTAATAATCATAATATGTTATAAACCTCAAATGAGAAGTTATAATAATCCAATCTTAACAAAAAGATCCTTAGATTGATATTGTTATAGCTCAACATTAGATGAAATCACAAACTCCACAAGATATTGACGAGGCAATAAGCATGCTGATAAAATACATTCACTCTGATGCAGGTAGAGCAGACAAGATAATCACTAATAAACATACAATGACACCTAAAATGAAACAGTTCCTTGAGGTGAAACAAAATTGTCGTAAATTATGAGAACAATGTAGATACCCTCCTTAAAAACACTCTATAACAGAACCATTTAAGGCTTAATCGCACCCTTAAGGAAGAGAGAAAGCTCGCCACCATTGAATAATTGTAATAATTAAAATTATAGCCCCTATAAATATTAAATTTTCATTTGATTGGTAACATATTTTAATAAACTCAATTATAATAATTATAATACTGAAAACTGCTCTTGCTATTAGAAACCAACTGCTTTTACTAATTTGCTTTACCGCCACGAGTGGCCGAGGTCGTTAAGGCACGGACTCGTGAGCGGGAGGTCTGCGGTTCGAATCCCGCCAGGACCGTCCTCCCTGACTGGGGTTTTTTTCCAGGTTTTCCTCAGTCTTCATAACTGGCAAATGCCGGGGAGGTACCTACACTTAGGACTGGAACGCTTCCTTCCTTAAAAAAAAAAATCCTTTCCCAGTTTATCATTTCATCTCATGTATAATCAGTGTCCACCGCCTATGGTGCCTCAGTAGTGAAAACGGGCGTTAAACACTACTCAAAAAAAAAAAAAAACTAATTTGCAAAGATGGATCTTTAGGGCAAAAAACTAAAATTCTAACAAAATACAAAGATAGGATACCTCCTTTCAGATTTGATAACTCCTGGCATAGTACTTCAGGAGAAAAGGTGGATTTATTTTAAAAAAAATTAGAAGAACAATTCAAAACGAATCCAACTAGAGATCCTGAATTTTAGCAAGAAATATAAGAGAAAGTTACAGTGCCTCTTCAGTTAACGAATTTTACTACATACTTCACTCCTATTCACTGCAATAAAGATATACCCAGCCTACAAATCTCCGGGTCACGATTTAATTGTTAAAGCACTATTTGTAATTTTTCCTCTGAAAACTCAATATATAATACCATTCTTAGTCTAGGTTACTTTCCATATACATGCATGCATTGTAATGATTCACAAACGAAACAAAGCTAAAACGATCCTCATAGTTATCGGCAATCAATCTTCTCCCTTTGTTTTTAAAGATTTTTGAATGTCTACTATATCCTCAACGCTTGAAGGCAACGAATTCTATAATACCAAATACTCATTCTGGCTTCCGATCAATTCTTGTCCTCAGCAACTTTATCGTGTAGTTGGTGTCATTTTAGATCTTATGAAAAAAAATCTGTTTGTCTTGGTCTATTTCTGGATGTTGAGAAGGTATTTGATAAGGTCTGGCACACTGGACTGTTGTATGAACTAAAACCACTACTCATATCTTATTTAGAAGAATACAGTCATTTCTCTCTGACAGAATTTTCTCTGTTAGTTATGAAAATACTCACACTTCAATCCGTGCCATACAAGCAGGTGCTCCTCAAGAAAGCATATGGGCACCGATTCTTCATCTAATATATACACATATCTCCCAAAAGACAATAATCTAACAATAGTTTGCTGACCATATCACTATTCTAAGCAAAGGCATGGAAATCATCAGCTGATGACCTTCGGACATATGTCAATTTGTTGTGCATATGATGCAAACAATGGAAAATTATATCGAACCCTTGTAAGTCTAAAGTAGTTTAATTCACTTATAAAACAAAAAAGGAGAATCAAATGATTTTTCTGGAAGGAAAACCCATAGTACAATCCACTTCGTATCTCAGAATTATACTGGATAACAAACTCAATTGGAGACAGCATACAAATATCTTAATAATAAGACGAAACAAAATTATTAAACTGAAATATCTCCTTCAAGGGTCACCACCTTTACCAGTTTATTTCAAAAGAGTAATGAGATAAGACATGTCTGTCTATATAGCTGTGCAAAATAGAGTTTCCGATTCACAAGTAAAAAGGATCCAAACTTTTCAGAACCGGGTTCTTTGCTGATGCACCGTGGTACATCCGCAATGAAACTACATGTAGATTTACACATTCAAACAACGAACATTGTTTTTTATTCCTACTACAATTAATTTCATCGCACCTTTTTAAATCACACCAATGAACTTCTGAACAACATTCCAATCCACCTACCACCGTGGCAGCTTCCAAGACTGAAACGAAAATGACATTCAGATTTATTGCAAAATTAACATTTACACATTGCAATGAGGACAGCCTCTGGGCTGCAACCTCAACTTATGTGTCATGTATATATTTATTCTATCTTACATTATTTTTGCAGAATTGCATTATACATATTGTATAATAAAGTTTAAAATTTATTAAAAAAAAGAAAAGAAAAATAAAACAAATTCCACTTACGGTAGCAACGATCGAAACAGAATCGTCTTAATGGAAGGCAAGAGGTTTTATTTCGGTGGCATCGCGTTAATTTTGTCTCCTCTTCCATCAAGAATTAAGCTCTGTCTATTCCGATCTCATATTTTTGTATGTTAAACAATAATTTTAATAAACGGAATAGTTTTATGTTAAACGTCTCATTACTTTCGCGATGGATCTCGTGTTTATCATGTAAGGCATTTTATTTTTCGCTGGAACCGAAGAGAAGGAAAGAAGCAAGAGAAATAATGCGACATGACACATCTACATTCTCATGTTCTCACTCCCTCGCTGCAAACAAGATTTTATTTTACTTTTCACGGTCAGTGTAAGCCGAAAGGGACGCACAGGCACTGTGAAACACGATAAAGAATAGTGTCCTGGACACCCTCTTAAAAATAGGTTTAGCTCCCCCACTTCCAATAATATAATAATACTTCCAAGTGTCAAGGGTAATAAAACTTCCTTTTTTAACTGGAAACATGATATTTTCTTTTCACAAATTTTGTCGTCTTTTCTACATTCCGTCTTTTTCCTCATCCTCCCGCCTGCCGTTCCAGTTCATTGACTTGATGTCACCAGGCGGGGTGTTCTTGTCGACAGTACTAGGGGACGCTAGGCGGAGCCATACAATAGCGGAGAGCTGATTGATCCATTGAACGGGGGGGGGGGGGATTGGCGCTCGTTTTATCAGAGAAGAGCAATTAAATCACTTTGGCGACGCTCTATCTCTCTCTATGCGATTCGCGAATAGAAATTTTTCAACCGTGAAAATCATTAACGCTGCTTGCGCTTCTATTGTTTTGGCTGCCGCGACATAAATCTAGTTATGCAGGCAATGCAGGGATGTGTTCATGGCAAAAATCTGCACGAATAAAGCAATTAAAATGTAAAGGCCGGATATTCGCGGAAGCCTTAATGCCGTTAGCTATAATGGATCTCGTTCGGTAGCCATTATGATGGAAACATTTTATTACGCGAGATTTGCAGAAAGTTAAAACGGAGAGAGCTTAGATCGACTGTCAAACAGTTCATACCGTTCAAGACAGATATTGTGATGTGTCTTTAACATGTACTTATTTTAATTTCGATCAAAATATAATTAAATTATTAAGCACTAAACCTCAGGATATTTGCATAGAAGCTCTATAGTAAGGCAGGATTTAAGATAATACCTGTAAGTATGTCATATTAAAAAGGAGAGAGAAAAGGGGAGAGAGACATAAAAGTACTGCAGATATTATTGATTATACTTAACGTTATGCGAATACGTCATCTGTTATGAGCGAGCTTGTATTGAACATTAAAAGTATTATTATTATTATTATTATTATTATTATTATTATTATTATTATTATAATTATTATTATTATTATTATTTGAATATGATAGCAGAATATTGTCTTGCTTATTTCAATTCACGACCCATTTATGCTTCAACCGCAGATGGTAACTTTGGGCTATAGCATAGCATATGCCGATTTCAACAACGGAATTGCCAGTATGATCCGAGTTTTACTGGATTGCACTATAAAAGAAATTCTCAACTTTTGGGCATGATAGCTCTCTTTGTGTTAGCTCTGAAAAGACGACCGCTAATACGAGTAATTTCCTGCATTAACAGTCAAACTCGTGAATGGGAGATTTGTAGTTTATAAGGCAGAACCGTCCTTTTTGAGTGACCTTTTCTCCAGGATTTTCTGTCATAAACACCGGGAAGGTTCCCTAAACTTAGGCCTGCAAAGTTTCCTTCCCAAAATTCCATTCCAGTTTATCATTTTATTTCATGTATCATCAGTTCCCACTGCCTATCATGTCACTGTAATAAAAACGAGCGTTAAACATAATTGAAAATCACTTTGAGACATTGTGGATGTAAATTCATGTGAGTACAAAAATTCAAATGTTGTTGCATTACATGTATAACAAATTTGCTTTAAAATGGATAAATATCTAAAGCACATTTCTGACTACTTCTCAACATAAAATGAGGCAAATTAAAAACGTACAAAATATTACATCTATCATTTGATTTAAGATTTAATCACCATATAGAATCGAAACATCCATTTATTAAAAGTAAACTCAATATAAACATCATATGCTGCAGAAAAGGCTGAACTGAGCGAGTTAATAAATACAAATAGCAATGGAGAATTGGATAAATTCTAGCTACAGGATCCTGGAAGGTTAATAATTTTATGAACATTCATCCCCTTCGCCATTTCGTATCTGTACATAAAATGTCTTGAAAATTATCTAATTACGAAAAATAACTTATACATTTTACAATAATTATAATTTTCTATCGTTACATATACATATTTTATAAGTATAAAAAGTTTCTTTTGCAGTTCCAAATGTCTTTAGAGCTCATTAACGTTAGAGTTTATTAACGTGCTATATACCACCAAGGGTGACCAATTTATTTAAGGCATGGAAACATGAGCAGGAGGTCTGGGGTTCGATTCCCGCCAGGACCGTCCTTTTTAAGTTTTTTTTTTCCCCATATTTTCTTCCTATATGGTCCCCATTTATGTAAAATGCTTTGCAAATATCCTAAACCTAGGCCTGGAACGCTTTAAAAGCAATTCCTTTCTTAAAAATAAATTCCTTCGCAATTTCTAATTTCATCTCATGTATGATCAGTGTTCACTTATTGTGGTGCCTCAGCAGTAAAAACGGGCGTTAATTACCATTCAAAAGTGCCATATTATACAATTAATTTAATAAAAAAACTAGTCTGGCAGTTTATGTGTAACATTTTAAAATAAAAATATGCCCAGTTTCAATAAAATGTCTATTGCAAATAGAGATACAAATTATTGAAAGTCATAATCGTGACTCCTTAGGTGTTTCATGTGCCTTATATTTACTAATGTTAAATGTCTTTATTGTAATCTAAGTCGGTTCTTGAATTATTTCTAAAATAGGTTAGGTTAGGTTAGGTTAGGTTAGGTTAGGTTAGGTTAGTAATAGATTAAATTACGTTGTTTTTTCTCGCATAAGGTAGATATGTGTTTTTTAATTGTTCCATTTCATTTGTAGATTTATTTTTGGAGTAATGATCTGATCTCACATCACATTTACGATATGCTCTAATTTGTACCAATTTATAATTGAAAATAAAATAATCAATAGTTATTTTGATTTTCTCAAATCCCACGTATAGTTTCTTATTCATGATTCTTACTGTCTTGCTTTATTTAATAGCAATTTTCCATTTTCGTTTAAAGTATTTTCTCCATTCTTACCCAGTGTAGCTTTGATTGGCATGATGTTCACTCTTGAGTTAGTCTCTTCAATTATTGATTAATACTTCTAAGTATAATAATGCATGACGATTCAGTTCTTTAATATTTTTTAATTTTTTTCTGAAATTATAGCAACATCAATATCCATTTTTCTGAATCTTATTCCAGTTCACTCTCTTTGTGGTTAATACTCCTTATGGCTATTTTTCGGTGTTCTGCACAAGCGAATAAACTTTCTAGTACAGAATTATTCTGTTTCAGATCTTTTCTAGATATACAATTGTTATGCCATAGTATCATTATGGCTCATTTCACCATAAACGAACAACATTTCCAGTTATTCTGAATTACTGAATTTGTGTCATCTCATAAAAGCTGTTCCTTTGTTTGAGAAATAAATAATTGACTTAGCTGTCAAACACGTAGCGTTATTTATATCCGGATTCTTGTGTCTCTTAAATTGACGGTTGTGTACTATTTTATTAGCTGACACAACACATTCTTCTTAAGCCTGCTACTTCAGTGTAATACAGATCTCCCACAAATTCTCGCCTCGTGAAAAATACGGGAACTGGTAATAAACACTGTCTCCTTTAGGTGAAATAAAGCCATTTAGAGAGGCGTTAATGGCTTATCGAGGTGTTTAGGACAGCCATTAAACATCAATTCAATTCCTAAATGCGATACTAACGCTGTATTTATGGATAAAAGTAGTTGTTTTTTCCGGCACAGTTCAGTGACAACAGTAAGACCAAATTTAAGAACTCTTATTATCAAGACGAATGTTTTGAAGAGAAATTACCGAAGATTAATTGCAGATGGTTAAAGTTAGTGGTGTCAAAGAATGCACAGATACAGTGCTTGTTTTTTGTACATGACTCTTCAAAATACCTACACACCCCTGGTTTGTAGCGTAAATATCATTATAGGACTTTCATTGTCTTGATGATTAAATGCTTTTATATTTTACTAGTTCTCTAGTCCAGCCATCACCAAAACTACCTACCACTTATGTTGTTGCCATGGCTACTTCGCGCTATCACAAAAGAATCGCCTATGTCTGTATTTATTGCAGCTTATATCAGTTATTGAATTAACAAAGAACACGACACTGGCCTTCAAATAAGTCAAATAAAATTACAAAATATATTAAAGTTATTGGAATTAAAATACAGATGAAACTCAACACTAGAATCGTATTTTTAGATAATTAAAATATTAACGAACTATAAAAAAGATAATTAATTAGCAAATGTTTTACTAAAAATTGATGATCTGAAACCGTGGCGGTGACATTATAACACCAATAACTCAATACACCTTAAACTTACAACAAACCTCCTGCCAAACTCGTTAAAGTATTCTAAGTCCATTTTTTCTCTCTGTCTTGATATGCATGCGTAAGTCTATTTGTATTGAAAAGAACATCGGTCTTTGATGAACGTGAAGGTTGCACTTTTTTTCCCCTAAAGAAGGAAGACAAATGCAGCCGTTCGTTTGATAGTTACTAGGGTCGCCATTTAGTTTTATGGATTTGAACAAACTGAGAGAAGGGTGGGTGATGTTATGAAATGGTTCGTGTTTTCGACAGTTCCTGATATGTCCAGCGTATTTTTACACGTGACGAAAGCTGGATTTACCAATATAATCCGGAAGGGTCTTCCCAAATGATGACTCCACCCTCCATTGCTTCCTGTTGATCATACTGGGAATAGTGTGTCTTGATTAGCAACCATCGAAAATGTTAGTGCCCGATGTTCATTGTTAACAACTGCAGTAAAATGTTAATTGTCTTGCGCTGACTTTCTGGTATTCTAAGATAGAGGTGACTTGAAAGCATTTTCTGGTGATGATTTTTTGACATTTATCAGTGAGTATGAGTCAACAAGAATACCTGAAAAAATTAGAGAGTTTTTGCAGACTCTACTTCTTCACGTACAAAAGTCAATAACTGGTTTGTAAATTTTAGTAGAGGAAAAAGATCTCTAAAAGACGAGAAGCACATGGGAAATCCAGCTACAGCGTCACAGATGAAAAAATCGCTCGATTAGAAGCCATAGTGAAGAACAGTTCACGAGTGACTTACAGGGAGACAGAGGATTCTCTAAACTACAATAACCCTAGGATTGTAAATCCTGTACGGATATCTTCGTATGAGGAAGTTTTGGTGTCGTTGGGTAACACAACCTCACAGAAGAACAAAGGGCAGCAAGGGTGGAGTGGTGTTAGGAAATGGTTCGTCTTTTCGACAATGGTAGCTGCTGATATGTCCACCATATGGTCAGAAGATGCTTGTGGGTTTCTTCTCTGCAAGTGGCAATATTTCCACTCCAGGAACAAAGTCACAGTCACTGCCAAAGATACACCTCAGTTTGCCTCCCCAAGGTTTTCAGAATACAGAAAACCGAAATCTGGGTTGCAATTATTGCTGCTTTACCACGACAATGTCTCTGCGCACACCACAATGAAAACAATGACCTTTCTACAAGAATCTGGAGTGACATTGGTGAATCACCAACTGTTCAGTCCAGGTTTAACTCCCTGTAAATTTTTCCTGTTTTCCACTGTCATGGAAAAACTGGGTAGCCATCAGTTTGGAAAGAATCTATTGCGTCCTGCGAAGAGGGTGACTTGGTGCCTTCTCTGAAGAAGCATGGCGTGGCTGATTTCATGATCGGTTCCGGAGTATGCAGCTTTCTATTGAGAATGAAGGGCACTACTTCTAAAAGAAATAGAGCTAGGGAGTTAGGCCTTTCACTTTGTAAAATTCCGAAATTATATAACTATTCTAATAAAATGAAGTTGACAGTTTATTTTGTAATTAGGATATTTGTGAAATGAGGCGGGAGGCCTGATTAAGCAATTCTAAGAACAAAATAAAAACATTTCATGACAAACTTTCATATTATCAACATTTAAAACTTTCGGGTTGTTGTGCGTGGTCTTAGGTTTCGCTTCAAAACCCATAACTTGTATATAGCATGATCTTGCCTGATAAACGATCAAGAAACATGCCTTTGTCAATCATAGAAGCAAATGCCACTGGAATGGTTAATATTTAACGCGCCAGCCCACTACAAGTTCATTGCAAATAAACATCTTTAACATGACAACTATCTTCTATAGATATAAACAGAAGTAGTTATTAAAATAATTTTTAAGTAATACTAAAATCACGGCACAAAACCCGGAAGATTTAAATGTTTATAAAATAAAAGAAATGTTAGAGCTTGTATCATGCACTGTATTTAAGCAGCTCTTAATGTTTATAAACATATTAGTAATTCCTAACAATCGTTATTCAAAGAAATTGTTTGCATCTTTCTCTTTAGGAGAAGCGTGGAAGAAACTGTGGTATTGTAGTGATTTTGAAATTTGTCGCATGACTCCGTTATAAGTTTAACGTAAATAAAATATAGTAAATATATTGTAATAGATTATTTTGTTTAATTAATGATGTTCATATTATATATTCATCCTAATGTATAATTCAAGGATAATACATTTTTATATGATAACTCTGATGTACAATCAATGCTAGTAGGAAAGATTCTCAAGATGACGAAAAAGCAACACGTAACAAAAGATGAACACCATAGGCAAACATTATGTCTTTTTAATGACCAAGCGTCATGCAGAGGTAGTTATGATTTGTACTGTGGTCAGTCAGGACGCTGGGTTTTCGCGCCTTATCACATACTTTAGTTTTGAGCGAGCCAATCCTTTCAGTATATTTTGAAATTTTAAAGCGTCACGAGTAGCTTGACCTTACATCTGTGAAACTCATGAGCTTCAGTACGCCTTGTGGAGTTGATATTTTGCTGGAGTATAAGGAAGCAGTTCGCCTCGTTTGGGGGTTCATTTTTTCACTTGTGCATCACTCGATCACTTATTCAGGACACTTCGTCAAGACCGCAAGAACCACTCTGTCGTTAATAAGAGTAAAATTGCTGATGGTCGCATCGGTACTAGTGGTGTAGTGGTAACCATACTTACGTCTTAAACTCAAGATCGCGGGTGGATTTTTTCGGGCTTGAAAGTCCTAAGTACGGCTTCCTTCGGAAGGGAAGTAAAACCGTGGATTCCATGTCGTACATTTACGGCATGTTAAAGAACCTCAAGCCTGAAAGAAGAGGTCTCTGAGTAAAATTCTTCGGCCGTTTCACGCCCGACTTGAATGGAACGCTGATGACCTGAGATGTTAAAGAGTGTCCGTAAATAAAACTAATCAGCAACAACAACTGATGGCTACTTCGCTTATAAAATCAATACTTCTAGTGCCGTGTGAGTAGCGGGAAGTTTACGTATTGCAATTAGAGTGCCGGTGACCCAAACGTGATGACAGGTGCAGTCCTAAGATCACAGTCAGATTAGATTACCATCTCCGTCACAAGGAATGTTACGAGGGTCGAATGTAGGTCAAGGTCAAAATATAGAGCCCGGTTATTTTTAGAAACACCTGCTGATGTAAACAATGTGACGACCATTAAACTGTATAGTGTAAAATGTTATGCCGTGTAATTATTGTAACGAAAAGTACCAGGTACCAGTCCAGCTGAGCGGGGCTCAACAAAAGAGCGAAAATTGCTCTGAAATTCTATTCTCTTGAAGCGTAGGCAACAGGCCGAGGCAATAAATGATAACAACAACAAATTGCTTCAAATTGGTGTCCAAGGTGTGGGGTCTCATAAATACCACGCTTCAGTGTTAATGAGTTGTTTTGGAATGTATTTGTTGGTATAAAATTACAAATAAATTTTATTGTTTTTATATAACATTTTATCTATGTTAATTCATTTATTAAACTAAATTGCAGTATATAATGCAATTTTCTCATCTTGATAGAAGTTATAGTACATGCTTGGGTATACGCAATAATAGGATCAGCTATTACTACTCTTCTTCCAGCCTGACATGATTCCAGACTTGCCAGCACAGTTACTTATGCAAATAAATACATGTATGCAGTAATGTAATTGCATTTTGATCTGATTTTAAAACCGCCATGAAGAATGTAAATATTTAAAAATATTTATTACTAATTTGTATCCTCTTGAATAGATTAATAATCATCATACTCTGCATGAATACAAAGCTGGTACAGCTGGAGTGTTATATAAAATTTATAGCACCGTGTACTACAAAATACAGTTTCTAGCTTGAGCGCCTTTGTTAAGAGAACTACTTTCTGTACGTCTGTCTAAAAATTGCATATTATTTTACGAATAATCCATTAGATGGATATGTCCCAAATACGATTCGAATAAGTCGCTGCACAGTAATAATTCATCTACGTGTACGCAGAACATCTTTAGGATGACTTTATGGATGATGTTTGTATTTTAAGAAACACAAAATTTTACCTATACACATGTTGATTTACTCAATTTATTGTTTCACCAATATATATATATGTGTGTGTGTGTGTGTGTGTGTGTGTGTGTGTGTGTCAGTTACATTTATATCCTTTGTAGTTTTCAGATCGTTCACTTTATATGATTGTTTTGTTTATTTTTTAATCGATATTGCAAATAGTTTATCCCAAAGTTTTGCAAATCGTACACCATTTTTATTTGGATAATATTATATCATATCATTTAAATGTCATAAATAATGAAAAGAATGGAAAACTAATTACAAACCAAGGAGATACTTTTATCAAGCGATGGAGAAACCTATTGCCAATGATTTCTATAAGTAAAATTATAACGAAATTGAGAGTATATTATTTTTGTTTATCTTTTCCTACTGTTATAATGCTATACAGCTTGTTTTAGAGGCAAGCAAGCTGAAAGTATATTGCTATCATCGCCTTTCTTGTGATTAAGATATTGCATCAAGTCATATATCACTGACACAAGCCGCAATAACTCAGTTAGACAGGCTTCTTAAAAAAAAGTGTAGATTCTGATGGTGGTTCACTCCACCGACTGTTACTCTTGTTCAGCTCATCACATTTTTGTACTGTGCTTCGTGCTGGGATGAAGAATAGGTTCGTTTTCGTCACTCCTGAGAACTTGGATATCAGAGTCGCACTAAACGTTCTCTGCTGCAGAAAAACCTCGAGATTAATTTTTCGCATCCTTTTGAACTTTCAATGGATTTGCAAAGGACGTAATTGCCTTCCCATTGAGATCAATTACCTTAAATTTAGTGTTATGACTTGAATTTATTACCAATTGACGTAATATTATTTTAACTTCGATTATTGACGTTTTATTAGTGATAATGAGAGAAATGAAACTCTATGCACTTAGCTGAGTACAGATATAGTGGGACACAAGGAGAAGTAGCAACTAATATTTCTTCCCTTCATAATGACAAAAATATATATGAGAAATTGGTTTGGGAGTCCTAGATAGTTAAAATCACAAAATGGACAAGGCACGTGCAATAAAGTGAAAGCAAGGATTGTTGATAACAGAAACAGGAAATATTTGGTAGCTTAAGAGATAAGAGTACTGTAATATATTAATAGGAGTTTTAAGAAAGAGTGGAGCAGGGAAGAATATATTGAGGTTTGTGACAAAATGGGCAGGGGGGATATGACATGGGCAAGAACAGGGCAATGATGTTAGGTGGGGTAAAAGTTGACAAAGAATTGTGCCCACTGTGTGGTAAGGTAGACAAGAACCTGCACTGTATATTAGAATGTACAGAAACCGAAGGATGGAGAGAGGAATATGGAACAAGAACTGGGATAATTTGCAGGCAAAAATTTTGGCATTAAAGATTTTTGGGATTAGCAGAAAAGAATTTTTGAACCAGTTTGGAAATTATGTAGGGAAAGTAAGAGAAGGATGGTGGAGGAAAGTGATCAAGGCAAAGGAAGAAGGTATAAGGTAACAATGAGGGAAGATGATCACCTTTAGGAAAGTATTTGTAAAGTTCACTTCATATGTATAGATAGAGTGATGTAGGATTCATGTACACAATAACCTGGATATCCGCTGTATAGGATCCTGGATGAGCAATATCCGTAAATAAATGAAATCAAATGGATGAACACTCACTAAAGGAACCAGGAAATATTGTAAAACTGTAATTGTAATGTGTAGAAATAATAAATATTCATTCACAGATATATTCGCAGGAAATTATTTCCACAATAACAAGAACAAAACCTTGAACTTAACTCCGTTATTTCAAACGATAATTTTTGCACAATGTTCTTACTTATATATTTATTCATTTAGAATAAAGTCAACCAAATTGAAAGGATAACTGCTTAGAGAACGAACCACAAAATGTACAAGTTTATTTATACTGTGTAAAATATTTGTGTTGTGGTACTATTTTTCAAAAACCTTCAGCTTGATTTAAAAAGAACAGAAAAAAATAAAGAAACAACAAAGAAAATCGTCTTTATATCGAGCGGGGTAGCTAAGGAATTAAAACTTGGGACTCGCAGTCGGGAGGTTCTAGATTCAAGACCCTTGGGTTTTTTCGTGGTTTTCCCTGGTCGCTTAGGTGAATTTTGGGCTGGAATTTTCCTTTCCATGAATTTTCCGCTCTCCAATTTCATATAATTTAATTCCGTTAGATTCTGTTACTGTCGAAAGTGCCAGTTCAAGGGCTGGCGCGGTGGTTGGTGGCTTTAGCTTTTGAACGGTTTTTGCCCAGGGACTCCGTTTATGTCCGCGCACCACAGCCCTTGGATCCTAGCCTTCCGGTGTCTACCTCGCCTCACGCATTCTTTCCAGAGGTGCCCCTATTGCTAGTGTAGGTACGTGAGCAAGTCTGAATTACCGAAATATCTCCTTCGTCTTAAAAATGCATTCTAATCCAATGCAAGCCATCTTTTCTGCTCTGAAGCATGTTTCAAAGCCCAGTATCACTAGATGGTTACCTTGATTGCTAATATCAAATCACGCCCCAAATGCATATCTCAAACTATCTCTATGAAGAAATTGGTATCTTAAATTTCATTTTCTAGTTACAACAAGAGCTGTAAATAGAGCTGCAAAAGTTAACAAGCATAACACATGCAATTATTGTCACATACTGAAGACACTTTTATAGAAACCCCTAGTAACATGAAAATAAAGTTACAAAGTAAAGCATATAAGAATAACATAACTTGTTTAATTATAAAATTGTAAACTGAATTTAATTCTTTCACAAAATATTTGCCTCCTAGATTCAGGTAAACGGTTATCTATTCAGGATTCTTCCGCAAGGGGCACTTTAAACTCGTTGTTACATCCTTTGTTATTGTAAAACTATATACTTGTACTGTTGTACCTATTTTACTCAGAATAAATTGAAGGGGTTTATTAACATGAGAGTTTCGATTTTAATTGTTAGCTCCGCGTTGAAAAGTCAAATTTGCAGCGA